>OZ023316.1:38385642-38803142 GCA_964007375.1 Ophion obscuratus | reverse complement strand
GAGGTTTTGAAGTTCGCGGAAACACGTGATAAAATAGGGCATTTTTTAAACTAGTCGACGCCTATATTGAGTTTGTTTGGGTTTTTGAAAAATTCGAAATTATTTTAAACGATTTTTTTATCTTAAAAAAATTTGTTAATGAAAAATGTCAGCTTCCTCCGACTGAATATCATCACTTGTAACCCAATAAATAAGAAAAAAAACAAAGACATTTTTTCGGAAAAATAACTTATCTAAAAAATTTCCCCCTTGAGAAATGATTTGACTGTTTTCTGAGTTGCTCAATCTTTGATATTATTCCTGATAGTAAAGATGCGAAAGCTTTTTTTCTCACGAAGCCTAAGAGCACCAACAAAGTAAACGCTAAAAATCTATTTTGTCATCACAATTGCCCATTTAACGAAACGTCTTCCCAATGAACAATGTCAGTTTCCTCACGTAGCTGTATGTAAGGATCTTAGGTGAGATTTTCCCATGGATATATATATTTCATAGAAGTGTCGTCTCAATGCTGACGTTGGCGGTAAACTGTGAATCGACCATAAATCCTGTGCACGCATCAGGGAGAGAAACGGCCGATTCTCAACGTCTGATAAACTCTTCGTACTCTCGTGTGCCCGGACACTTCTGCATCTGCGCGCGTATCTATTCACGAGTACCATTTATAGGAGTACATTGAGTGAGTAGCGTGCGTGTGCCTGGTGCGTTAGTATATATGGGCCAGTCAAGATCAAATCGACAGCTTCGTGAGCCTTCATCTTTATAGATCATAAATATATTATAAGTAAATAAATAATTTATATATGGATGACGAAAAGTAATTTTGAAGACTTTCGACTCCGAGGACTGCCCTCATAGTAGCCTAACTGTCCGATATTCAACACTATGCGAGCCCCCACTGTTTTCAAAATCACCTTCAGGCGAACATAAGCCTGTTTGTATTTTAAGATCATTCAAAGATTCATGCAAAGAATTGACATGAAGAAGTATAAAGTTGAAGGATTGATTTAAAATTGTATGAAAAAAATCAGCCTAAGATCATTTTAAGAATCGTTTTGTGCCCAAAAATAACAATGCGATTGATAACAATTAGGAACGTTCACAAAATAGCCGTATCTGTTGATAGCCAAACTGACGTAGACATAAGGCGCTCAAAAAAGACCTACCCATATGCAGGGCTATAATTATTAAGTGCCCATGTGTTTTTAAGGGTTTTGCGCGGCAATTTTACGACCGAGAATAATATGATTTTCAATTGTTTTTCAAGTTCTCTAAAAAAATATATATATAGCGTATTTTTGTCGTGAGTAGTATTTACCAGAAAAAAATGAGCATTGCGGGAAAAAAATCAGAATTCCATTTTAAGTAGAGCATAACAACAACAATTAAATTCTGAAAACGAAACACTCTAGAAAAAAAAATTTCTGTGTATCTCGTTATTGAGAAAAAAATTATCAAAAATGAATTTTGAAATAGATAGTTACGCAACACTGAATACGCAGTGTTGCGTATTCAGAATTTAATTATCTTTATTCTATTGAAGTCGAAAAGGTATGTCGATTTTTTCCGATTTTTTCTGGCAAATGTTATTCATCACAAAAATACGCTATATTTTTTTCGAAGAAGATGATTTGAAGAAACCATTCAGGCGGGAGGAGACCACTGTGACAGGTCGAAAAATCATACATCTACCTATTGTCCGATTTTCAATTTAAAAAAAACCAAAAGTTCCATGATTGCAGTAGCTATCATTTTTCGTAGCGACTTTTTTTTCAAATCTAGAATTTTTAAGCCCTCGAATATAAGCAAATATTTCGCCAAAAGTACAATTATTTCTTAATACGCGCCATTTGAATTTTTTATGAAGCATTGTTATTTTTATTTTTCAGTTCAACTATCGTTAAGTTATCGATCTCGCCGTTGGATCACATTTCTTATACAGATTTTATACCTAAATAATGTGGTAAATGTTTAATTTTTTAAAATTAATTTCTTCACGAAATAAGTTCAATGTATGCTCAATAATATATATTTTTTCCAAATCTCAAATAAATAATCTAGTAGACAAAAAACTTCTGAAAAAACTATCTTTTTCAAACATACGGGCACTTTATAGAGTCCACCTTGTATATATACCCACATATACGTGTGTGTATGTATATATATATATATATATACATATATACATATATACATATATACATATATACATAGATACATATACATCTGATATGGAATCAGATTTAAAAAAATCTCATATATATATATATATATATATATATATATAAATTTTTTACGTTTTAAGAAACAACCCTTAGTCAAAATAAATCTCCGAAAAAAACGCCCCGACTCAAAAATCTGAAAAAATTCCCAAAAAGGCGAGATTATATGTACAAAGTTTCAAGCTATCAACTGCGGTGGAAGTATGATTTTTTCTGTGCTTTATGAGCAAGTAACGTTAAAACAAATCCGAAGAATTGATTGCTAACTGTTTTAGGTCCATGATTGTCGTTTGGTTGTTGAAAAATGGTAAAAAAATTCATTATGGGTATCAAAATATTCAAGTATCCGCCCGAAGTAAGCGGTTCTTGAATTTTTTCGGCTTTTCTTTAATGTTAATCGCTCATGAAGCACAGAAAAAATCATACTTCCACTGCGGGTTATAGTTTGAAATTTTTTACATATAATCACGCATTTTTGGGAATTTTTTTCAGATCTTTTAATCGGGGCGTTTTTTTTCGGAGAATTTTTTTTGGCTAAAGGTTGTTTCGAAAAATGTGAATAAATTCAGGGTGTCTTTTAGACTCAATGGAACCGGATAATAAAAAATAATCGAATTGGCGGGGGTCAGGGAAAAAGTCCACCGGATTCACGTGGAATACCTATATATATATCAAATTTTGAGTGCAATCGTGCCTCGTTTACCGCAACGAATGACGTTTAGACGAACATTCGGGCGATGTAACCACCGAGAGCAGCTGGCTCTCGCACGTGCGTCCGCAGGAGCACGCACGTAAGCTCATGTTACAAACCACACAAAGTCACCCCTCCTCAATTTCCTCTATCCTATAGATTCGATATCATTATCATATTACGTTACACGATTAAATCGTGTCGTACAGTGCTTCACGGCTATGTGCATCTAGGCTCGCGATATATTATTTAATTCATACGACATCGTATTGTCGTCTCCCCTGTCAATGAATTATTCATTAACATACGCGAGTGTAATGGCGAGAGGAAAGGTGCGAACAAGAAAAGAATCGTATACGTAAGTCGTAGCGAGATAATCGCATTGAGAGATCCATATCACACTTGTTCATACACTCGTTTATATTGACAGTCACGAATTATTAATTGCATCCCCATCGTGATTGTGCTGTGTTATTTCGATTGCAATTTGGGATAATTGAAAAGCTATAATTCAGAGATCGCGAAGATCGATCGCATCGCACAAGAATGAGAGTTGAATAGTTATTATTTTGATAAGTTATTAATAAAAGATTTCTGCTTGTGTTGAGATATATTAACTTTGTTAATCACCAATATTCTCAGGAATCTGGATACTTCATGTCACATAAGCTGTTATTTATATCGAGCTTCCTTTTTATCGCTAAATGGTAAAATAAATATTGGATTTACATGGCCCAAAAAATAATCGCATTCAAGATATTAGTGTCAGGAATTTTGTTTAGCCTCAAAAAGTGTACACTAACGAGCATCTGTGGGTGAGGGCGAAAAAAAATCTTGGTCTGGTAATATTTATTATGCATTTTTTCTCGTTTACCAACTACTGCTCCGGTTGCAAAAAAGTGCGAATGACGATTTTTCGATTGTATTTGACTACAGTATACAGTTTCTATAATTACCCCTATAATTACGTACCTTTTTTTTCTACCAATCACAGACGTTGTTCGTAATAATTTTTCAAAACGTCAATTCAACGAGAAGTACCCCCCATATTATATCTCAGCAAATCCGCGCTTATCTTTTATACGTGTATATTACCGGCTTTATGAATGATCCAGACATTCTATAAAATACCTAGTTATTCTGTACAATACCGGGTTCATTAAGGAAATGTATAAAATATTTTATCTATCGTTAACCATTACATATTGTACCTAGGTAATGTATGCAATACCTAGGAATGATATGGAGTGCCATCAGGAGATCAGGTAAAGTATAAAATTATGAACAAATAAAACATCTTTCGTTTGCTCAAAATCATCAATTCAATAAATCGTTTCGATTGAATGGTATTTATTGGTTCTTATATGTTGAACTATTGTGACACTTTGTTTGGGTTTGTTTGGGTCTTCAATAGTTCAACATGTCTTACATTTTGAACTATTGTGACATATTATTTGGGTATTTTTCGGTCTTCAATAGTTCAACATGTCCTACATTTTGAACTATTGTGACATTTTATTTGGGTTTATTTCGCTTATACCAGTACATTAATTTCTTAATTCAGTGATTAATATACTCTATCAATCATCTTGCCGGCTGTACATTTGGTATTGTATGTGTCTAGGTATTTTATAGAATACCGGATTACACCGATTGCCGGTAACATATACTCATAACTCATATTTCCCTCCTGCAATATAAATTTCCCAGGCAAATCTACTTCGCCAAATTATTTTTTAGCGTCGGCATAAAACAGCAAATTTCTCGTAAAAAAGATGAAGAAAGTTCGCGATGCTGCTGTGGGTTGATGATAAAAAAAAGTGTAAATGCTAAAAAAAAGTGTAAATATAACGCAGTAATTTGCGCTGACCCAATGTACGTCGTTACATAGTAATGAGTAATAATACGACATGGCATGACGAAGCTCGTGTCACGACCGTTACTACTTGCAGTTATACGACCAGACACGCACGGATAACCGAAGTAGATCTCTCTTTCTCTCTCTCGCTCTCTTTCTCTCTCTTCGTCTGACTTGGTATACGGTCGTCGGCGCGCATACTATTACTACTTAACGCTCGCTCGACCGTCTGACGACAAACGTGCACGCTCTACTGAATCGAGGCGCGCCTTCTTCACAGCTCTTCATCTCTTTCGCAGTCTCTCTCTCTCTCTCTCTCTTGTTCTCTCTAAGCTCATCGTGTGAAACATCGATGTGTCTGCCGTTCGACTCTTCGGAGACGAGGTCGAACACCCGGCAGTGACCACCAAGAGTTCGAGATTAGCGAGACCGCGTGTGCCAAAGTATATATATACACGTGTATCTATACTGTGTCTCATCTCGGAATCTAATAATCGTATGCCTTGTGAATATTAAATGAATATCGCGGAAACAAGAGACGAGACACCCGTTTGGAAAAGACGACAACGATATGCCTGTCACGTAGCATATCTGTATATATATATATATATATATATATATATATATATAACGTATCGTTGATACTCTTAGAGTTGACACTAGGAATTATACATATCCCGAAAGTATACGAGGCGTTCCACGACAGCTGAACTTACATCAGAAATCTTGGAATTTGGTCGATAATTTTTTTAAATTAACGTTTCGACTTCAAAAGATTACGGTTTATTCTATTTGTTCGTCTTTTGGCGAAGGTGTTTCAATGTTGGACCGGTCGTACATTCGTCTCCGAGACCGAGAAGAGCTAAATTTAAAACAAATTAAAACCTGCTGCCTTTCCTCGAAAACGTCAAGAGTGTTTGTTCTTCGATCGGTTGGGTTTAGGCTTTTAACGCTGGCGAGAAAAGTGTCTGCTGGCCAGATACGTATTTCATAGTTTTCGACCATTTAGTAAATTATTTTCGTGTACAGAGTCATTTTCGAATTGAATAGAGATAGAGGTTGTCGAATTTCGCTCTTTCGAACGTGAATTTAAATTGCGAAAAATGGTTCCGTAGTGGCAAAAAACTTGAGCTTTATTCCCGATGAATGTTGGGTCCGGGTTTGTTTTTTGATTCTAGTTTTATCGCACGCAAGGCCCAAGGCTCGAACTTTTCGATGCGTGACGGCGGATATTTGGGATTAACTTCAAACGTGGTATATTACTTTTGATTTCGTTCGGGATACGTGGAATAAATATTGACTGAATAACGCTCGTCGAAGGGAAAGTTTGAATGAAACAATGCGATTTGGAGAAAAGTTGGAAACGGGGGAATGAGAATTGAACTCGAATCGAACTGGCTCGGAATGTCCCATCTATATTCACATTATATACGTCGGTATGGCTACTAAAGCCCAATAATTATACGAGTTTGCAAAGTCGCCAGCGGCGCTGAATCAACCGGCACGACCTCCCGGCAAATCCTCTCGATGCAAATTCGAAAAATCTATATACGTATAGGCGGTGCTACATCGAGGTAGCGTATACATACGATTATTCCAAGTTTCGTGTGTATAAGCAACGTGCGCCGGGAATATTATCCTGCAGGGGTTAACGCGCCGAACTTTTTTCTTTTTTTTTTATTTCTTTTTTTTTTTTTTCACGTCGCGGAGTGTGTGCTATCGGTCCACACACGGTAGGAATGAAGTCGATGTCTTATTAACCGTTATCCCGTCGCTCTTTCTCACTCTTTCTTTTACGCGCGGCCAGGGCGGTGTTTTACACGGGCAACGAATTATTCAAACTTGAAACTTTCGAGATCTCCGGCAAAGCCGAAACTTGCTTTCTCATACCATTTTGGAATTACGAGATTCACCCCGCCCCTCCCCCCCCTCACGTTTTTGTTCATTCTTACCATGTGCGTGTATAATGTTTTTAAGGGGAGATATACACCTAGATGTTCGAGGTCGAGGATTTAGAAGCTATGAACATTCCGTCGACCGTAGACGACCTACACTATGTGCCTGGTATCGATGATTCCATGTAAGTTGACAAATTTCATGATTTATTCATTCCCAAATTTTCAAACGCGTTTTTTCTCAAAACCACGTTTTTAAAATCGGTACCCAAAATTTCTCGAAAACCAATGAACCGATTGCCTTGAGGTTTTTTGTGGTTATTCTATACACCATTATCTAGTACTTGTCATAGGATTTTTTTTTCCGTTACTTAGTTTTTGTTTTGTAGGCAGAATAATAACTAATTTTTGGCCCAAAAATTACTATTTATGTTCAAACGTCCGCCATTTTGTCATAAATCGATATTTTCAAATTCGGCTATGACAAGTACTAGATTATAGTATCTGATTTAATAATCTTTTTGGTTTTTTTTTCAGATGATTTTTGAAGAAACGCCAGTGGGTACCGTATACGTAGATTTGTTTACGATGCTCCAAGGATCATACAATATCCTTGTATATTTTTGATATTTTTAAATAAAGAAAAATAAACATATTTTTTAACGCATTTACTTTTTGATAATTAAAATCCCAATCCGAAATTTCAAATAGCTTTCCTTGAAAAAGTTCACAAAAATGACCTTTTTCCGGCTCCTAGGTGTATATCTCCCCTTAAGTCTTTATCAGAGTCGACCCTGATTGGGATCTCGGAATACGCGATTCAAAAATTCTTTCTAAAGTCCCGCGATTCGCAATTATTGTAACAGCATGTTTCAGTGCTCCACGATAAGGCATGCATTACCGAAACTACAATTCGCGTTTGCAGTGAAAAAATAAACAATTGTAAGTTCGTGCAAAGCTGCAGAATTTTGATGTTCAGCAATTTAGGAGTTTCGGGACAATTGACAAAATATTACCATTCGATTTAAGGAGTTATACCTAGTTGGAATTTTTGAAAAACTCGATTTTTCCTTTTCGACGGATTCTTGTGATATAACTTTTCAAAAATAGTCTCTGAAAATTGCAAGTCGGTCCGTTGAAAATTGCTTTACCGCTTTGCCGTTACAGGTAAAAGGTCTAAACGCGTTTTTCTCGGAATTTCTTCTTCAGAATCGGTGACAAAAATATCTGAAAAACAACTAAACCGATCTGCTTCAAATTTCATAGACATTTTTTTGTTTATCAAATAGAAGTTAATCCAAGGAATTTTTTTTTCATTGCATACTTTTTTTGATATCAAGGAACATAGAGTGTTTTTTCCACCGAAATTTCGACGATCACTTTCGATCGGCGACCATTTTTTTCAAAAATCATTATTTTATTGAATCCTTCGATTAAAGACTAGATAACGGTACAAAAACTAAATTCATTTGGTTTTTTGATTCCAGATGATTTGTTCCCGAGCAGGAGTGGTCACCGCGAAGGACCATTTTTGCACTGCGGTTGCACGGAGATACAGTAAAATGCACAAATTTACTGTATCTCCGTCGCTTATAAATATTTCCCAATAGAACAATTGTCAAAGATACTTGAAATGATACCCTTTACTATGAAAAACAAAGTTAAAAACATGCACCCATTTTCAAAAAAAATTTTCACGAAAACACCTCTTTTTTCGGCCACAAACTTGGTGTAACCCGTTAAATTTATACAGTAAATTCTTTGACATTTAGTAAATGTTCCCTCCAAATTTTGAAACTGTCATCTATACCGTTTCTAGAAAATTTATAATTGAAAAAAAAACACTTTTTAACATAGGGAAATTTTTAACATAGGAAAACATGAAAAAGGGTGAAAAAATGTTTTAAATGTTATGCAAAATCGTCAAATCACTCAGTACATTATGACAATTTTGTCATCAGTGTCATAATCCAGTCGTTATGTTATCTGATCATAGGTATGTTGAAAAGTATCTAATCATAGTACGTTAAAAAGTGTCTTTTTAACGTACTATGTAAATTTTATACGTATTTTTTAATGTATGTAAATTTTATAGAAACGTTTTTAACGTACTAACGTACGTGCGAAAATTTTTTTACGTATTCTATAAAATACGAAAAAATTTTTACATTTTACGTTTAAATTTTTACGTACGTACGTAAAAAAAATTGACGTACGTACGTAAATTTTATAGAAACGGTATGGATGTTCGATTTAAAATGTTGCCAGTGCATTCAGCATACGACAAAGAATTTACTGTATAAATTTTGAACAAATGGTAACATTTCGTTATTTGTCCCGAAACTTCTTAAAGCAAAACACAGTGACGTGTTAAAATACTTTTTTTTTCGAATTTTCTCAAGGTACATTCGAGAATATGTGAAAAACATTAAGGCTTTAATATTGAAAATTGACCAAGTTACGGACGTTTTAGTGAGGGCAGGTAGCGCGACGATTTACGTATACGGTCGATCCTCGGTATAATGAATCTTTAGGGAAGTTCGTTATATTGAGGTTTTGTGATATCGGAGTCATGTTTTTTGAAATGTTGTTTGAAAAAATATATATTAGTACTATAAATATAGGGATATATTTTTTCGAAAGAAAGGTTTTAATTAGAGCAATTTTTACAAGCAATTAGCAATTACAGCATGATGATTATTATGTCGTTATATCAAAGTTTCGGGTGTCCATCGGAAGGGAATCGACAAATCTTCGTTATATCGAGGTTCCTTATATCGAAGCTCGACTGTACTAAAATTTTCACGCGGGTTTTTCTCGAAACAACTTTTCTCAATCTGGCCGGAATCATAACTCTAGCTATAATTGTCCGATTTATTTAAACAATTCAGGATGTGTTAAGCCCCCGAATATAAGTAAAAATGTTGCCAAAATTACACTTTTTTTATCTCTCGCGGTTTTTTAATTTTTATTTTTCGAAAAAACGGCTACCTACAACGAGAATTACATTTATATAGATTATAAAACGTTTTTATTTTTACTTTCCAGACCAAGCATTGTCAAGTGACCGATCCGGCCGTTGGACCACATTTTTATACAGATGCTCTATTATACCTCAATAGCATTGTTAATTTATAATTTGTTTAAAATAAAAATTTACACGAAATAAGTGCAATATATGCTTAACAAAATACCTCTTTTCCAAATCCCAGAAAAATAATCTAGCACACAAAAAAAAATCGGAAAAACTACATATTTTCGGCCCATCACAGTTGGTGTCCTCCCTCATTTATTTTACTCAATAATTCATTAGCCGAACTCACAACTCTTCCGATCTCGCCTAGTCAAACGTTTATTTCAAATATTCTTCGCACAGTTTTTGTACACGGCCGGATATTTTGAGAGGCACATCTCGAACGATGCGTTTTTATCGATGCTATTATTAGTGTAATTATCATCGTAATAATTTAATATGCCGTTTGGACGCCCAACCTCAACTGCGCAGACTAACGGGGTACAATAAATTTACGTTCGATCATTCTCAGCCGGTTTACATCATTCTCAAAGCGATGCTGCTGCTCGGCAAAGACCAAGATTATTTCGGTTCCTCTCAAATTCCTTAGATCACTTGCAGACTCTTCGACGAGACGAACATAATACGAAATAAAAGACGCATAAAATAAAATAAATAATAATAAAATAATAATATAAAAAAATAATAAAAATGTATAATACAAAAACATAATAAATGCTCGCGATTCAAAATCGCCTTGCACCCAACGTTGCTTGGCATGGAAAAACTCGTCAATTTGTTTACCCCATCGGCAGGTGTGACAACATTCGCGACGTTGTTCACCTCTCGATACACGCTAGATAGATCAACAAGATAGGATTGGATTGGAAACGATAGTGACGAAATATCCTTTCGATGCTGTTACGCGTACCGCTAACTGGAATGTCGCGTGTGTCAAGAGCCAAAGCTGACGAGTCGCACGCGCATCATCGGGGCAAGGTAAGAGAAGAAAAAGTGGGAGAGTAAGAAGTACAGGGATCCGGCGGGAGGAGAGAAAAACGAAGATAAAAAAAGGACGAAGAGGATAGAGGACGAAGAGGAAGGCGATAAAACGAACGGAGACGAGGGAAGAAAACGAGGTCGCAGGGACATCGTGTCGAAAAGAGGTCCGGATTCGCGCTCCCACAGGTGAATGTTATACCCGAAGATTCTCCGGCGTGCAATGACGTGGTCGAAGAAACGAAAAGAATTTCGCCGGTCTCTCGTGAATCGAGGATACTATTGAAGGCGATTGAGATTATGTTTTGTAACGTTTGCCTTCATTGTTTTTGCTAAATCATAAGGGAGGGAGGGTGAGAGAGAGAGAGAGAGAGGAGAGAGAGAGAGAGAGAGAGAGAGAGAGAGGAGAGAGAGAGAGAGAGAGAGAGGGAGAGAGAGAGAGAGAGAGAGAGAGAGAGAGAGAGAGAGAGAGAGAGCAACCACTGCAAACACGTATGAGACGAAAATTTCGGAGTGCTTTATTCGCTCAAGGGGCCCTCTTTCTGATACGTTCCTCTGGTGCAGCTCTCGCCTCCTCTTCCTCTTGTGAACCGACCGCATTCCCTCCCCACCATCCTTCAATTTCCACGAGACGAATCTTATCCGTCCTCTCCCCTCTCTATCTGTTCGTCTTCTCGGAGAATCTTTCTCGCTTTTGCTACACGTTTATCTTCTCTCTCTCTCTCTCTCTCTCTCTCTCTCTCTCTCTCTCTTTCTCTCTCTCTCTCTATCAATATCAGGCCATACGAGCCTGCGTTCCCGTACATTGGTTAAGAGAATCTGGGATACGCGACACGGGTATTTGGGCATTCCATCCGTTCTCGTTCGTAATCGGCATATAACAGCCACAGTTAACATCTCTCGTCGTTTTCCTACGTCCTTTGATGATGTAGTAATAAAATATCTCCCTCCAGCGCGGCATTGGTTAATTTGTATGCGCAAGGCCGCTCCATTAGGACGAAACGGTACAAAGTGACATTTTCGAGCTGGTTTTTTTCTTCGCCATTTTAGACCCCACGATTTTTGGCACGGTTTGCAAATTTCGTCGTCTTCCGTCTCAATCCTGTAATCTATCTCCACGATCGATGGATTACGGTCGTAAAAAAAATTCACTTTGACAACTGCGAGCATCGGTGAAAATGAATTTTTAATTAAGGACTCGAGATTTATTAGCCAACGATGAGGTACCGTTTGGTTAATTTTTTTTTCTCCTCGGGTTTTTTTTTTTAATTTTTTTTTTCTCTTGCGATAGGGGCTAACGCGATTTTGATGCAATCGCACGTCGTGAAGCATTGACCTTTTTTTTTCTCGACAGGATTAAGACAGTTTTTTTAATTTTTCGACGCCATGAAAAATGACCTGGATTGAAGAAATTTTCATAAATTTAAGCTATCTCGCTTTAAAAAAAAAAGGATCTCCCCAGATTTGCATGAAAAACTACGCCATTGAAACGGATTGTTTTACTCTGTAACGTTTCATTCTAATGAAACAATGTTGCAACCTTCGTATCAATAAAATACAAGTAAACTAAACGGTGCTCGTTACTCCGAAAAAGTCGTGCATCTCGCAACTCGCGCGGTCGATGCTTCCAAAGGAAAATAAAACCAAATGTGTCAGAATAACGTGGTCGTAAAATAATTATACGACTCACCGGGAATTTTACGACACCGATAATGCGAACGACATTTTATTTGCTCCGGTCATATCGTTCCGGTTGTTAATCCTTTAATTGGGAAGTAAGATGGTAGACGGAAAGGCGCGACGAGACACCAAGACTGTAATCCCAACTGGATAAACAGCTGATCGTAGCGTAGGTACACGGACGGTACCGTGATTCGACCAATAAACATATATAAGTAAAGAAGAAAATGAAGCAATCAAAAGCACAAATAAAAACAAAAAATCGAAGCAAAAAGGCAAGGAGAGTTAAAGCAGACCGGCGAAAGAGAAAGAGGGAGGGGAGAGAGAGAGAGAGAGAGAGAGAGAGAGAGAGAGAGGAGTGAGCGAGCGAGCGAGGGGTCTTACCTCGTTAGTGAGGAGTGTGTAAAACCGCCACGTGTTATCCGGAGCTCAGGACCTCCTCGTGCCGCATCCCGACTACCGGATCCGTGACGTCCACCCACCGTACTACCGCGATTTCCAAAAAAAAAGATCAACTTCTTTTCCTCTTTCTTCTCGATTACAACAATAACAATTATTATTAAAATTGCCAATAATTATCCAATTTGAATACGAATCTTCCAGGACGCACTCTTCGTCCGCTTGTTATCTTATCAACAATTTATATTCACGATCGCGTCCTTCAGCCGGAGCAAATCGAATTAAAAGATAACATCAATTATTAGCTATCTTCAAAATTCATTCAGTACTCTTCAAAACTGTATTTTTCATTCGGTTCTCCGCACTTCACATCACGTTCATCGCCCGACAGTGAAAAGCCGCGATGTTTCGTCAAATTACACAGCGCACCCGCGGAAATAAATACGCGATATACGGAATTTGGATAAAACTCGGATGACTTCCGTGTATTAGCCTTTGTTACACACGAGACAGTGCATCGATGGATGTCAATTTCGACGAGGGTGCCAGGGGATTGTTTTCGGCACCCGTTCCGATACACGCGATTTTCCGAGGGAACTTTCTCAAAGATTCACTTTTTTTTTCCCCTCAATAAGAGTACGTATCTTGAGCGTAGTTTTTTTTTCACCTCCCACACACTGTCCCTTCTCGCCCTTTCTCCCTCGCCCTCGTGATCGTGTTTTATTTGTTTTTATCGTTGTCGCCTCGCAATCTGACGGCTCACGTGGCGTTTATAACTCTGCATGTATATATGTTCGCGCACACAGGCACCCATATAAACACACGTATGTAGTCATACATAAAACGGTACGTGTATATGTATGTACGTTGATACACGCGTTCGTATATATGGCGCGCTTGAACGAAAAATAATGGAGACACGGGGTTGCCGGGTTTCTCTCGTGGTCCCGTACGCGACGAAGATGTCGTGCCGACTGATAACCCGTCTACTTACCTCCTCGGCGAGCCCCCTATAACGCTCTCTCGGAGAGCGCTCCTGCTGCTTGGACGTTCCTGCTGCTGTATACGACAGGTGCTCGCGGAGAAGGAGAGAGGGAATGAGTGAACGAGAGAAGGAGGCGGAGGAGGAGGAAGAATATGAGGAAGAGGGGGAGGGAGAGAGAGAGAGAGATCGGTGCCGGTACGGCTCGCCCGGAATCGCCTCGGCCTGATCACTCTTTGGCATACGCGACGTCGATTTCTGCATCGTACATTGAGGATACCCATACTCATCCGGCGTATCCACGTATGGGGAAAGTAACATTTTGAACCCGTTCCTAGGCAATGTTGGCTATTGGCCGTCAAGGTGCTTTGGAGACGGTCCTCCGTGTTGCTCCGGAAAGTGTAGTCGATCTGGAAATAGCTGGATATAATCTTTAAGGGGTAAGGCCACTGTAACGGCCCAAAAAAAAAGGTTTTTTCACTAATTTTTTGCTCCCGAAATTGAAGGTGTTTGAAAAAAAACTTTTAATGGTGTTATCGGGCATACATTAAACTTTATTATAAATTTTTTTTACAGTAAACAAAAACAAAATGGCGGTTCCACAGCTATCTTCCCGGGACATGTTTTGCTTCCAGGGCTCCGCGGCACGCAGCACCACTGGTGCACTTTTGAATCTAGAAAAAAAAAAAACCATTAATCTAGAGGGCTATAGCTAGAGAATGTCGATCGGATTTTAAAAAGTATCAATTTTTGTGGATTTGGCGTGCGTTTGAAAAAAAAAATTGATTTTTGACGAAAAAAACGGCAAGTTTTTTGTTAATAAAAAATCAATAAATAAAGTTCTTGAAAATTCCGATCGACATTCTCAAGATAATGTAAATGTTCACATCTGGTTAAAATTTCAAGTAAAAAAAATGAAAATTGTTCGAGTTATGCTGCGTGCCATTTTGAAAAACCATGTTTCGAGAAAAATGCGTTTAAAGTTTGTTTGGGTTTTGACACGCTTGGCGGCGACCTTCATTTCCTAAGGACAACAAATTTTTTTTCGCACCGGACCTTTTTTTCTTATTCTAGAGGGTTTAAACTATTTTTTAAGCCAATAAAAAAAAATCGATTTTTCAAAAAATGTACAGTGGCCTTACCCCTTAATGTAAATCAAGCGAGCATGCAACGACAGACCGACAGGATTATATGACATATGTGACTAATAACGATACAGGATCTTTTCTTGTCTCATGTTAGCGGAAAGGCGTACGAGATGATCCTCTTAAGGGAGAATACTCGTAATTTCAAAGATATTCAACATAATTGAGATTTGGAAGCGTTTAGTACTGGCATATTTATCTATCTTATGATTGGCATATTCGAAATATTAAATTTATTAGGGTTTCAATGTAAAAAGATTGCCTTTTTAAAAACATTACATAAGGATCATCTTGACCCTATTTTAGGATTTTTTACTTGAAATTTCTCTAAAATAAAAAATCCTAAAATAAGGCAAGGGTAAAGAAAAAAATTTGCTTGTTTTAAGGCGTTACCCCCACTTGTAGCGCAAAAAAGGGCCTTTTTCATGAATTTTTTTAAAGAAAACTACAAAACTTTTTTAATCGATCAATATACCATCTTAAAGAACACATCTTGAAGAAATTTCAGTAATTTTTTTATTGAAAAATATTACATTGTTTAGTGGCAAATGGCCGTCAATGAAATAATGTTTTTATATACACGGTTTGCGGTGACCAACATTGCGGCGAAGTGGATCATCTGAAAAAAAATGCGGATGGATTTAGTCAAATATAAGTATAAACTAGTCTTTGATCGAAGGATTTTAAGAAATATTCATTTTTCACAAAATGGCGGCCAGTCAAAGTTAATGCTTCGAATTTAACGAAAAAAAACGGCCGTTTTTTGGCTATAAAACAGCTATTTTTTTTCGAAAAAAAAAAAAAAAATCGAACGATTAAAGACTACATTTTTATGTATTAAATAAGCCTGCAAAATGTCAAGAACATCGGTTCATTAGTGTTCGAGTAATCTTGGTCACCGACTTCAGAAATGCCATTTTGAGAAAAACGCGTTTAAAGTTTCAATTTCCGGTCGGTTACACAACGGATTCTTCTCTTTCAACGCTCATATCTCAGTCATTTTTGTTCGGATCGACTTGAAATTTTCAAGACATATTCTCAGATACGTATACTTAAAAAAAATGCAATAAAAAAAAATCGATTTTTTCAAAATCGTAAGTGGGGGTAACCCCTTAACAACATCTTGATATATATTAATCTGAGGTATAGAACATAAACTGAACTTCCAAGTTAAATTACCTTCAGATTATGAGTTTTATCTCACCCAACTAGAATTAAACTAAACCAATCTTCTACAGCCAGTCGTAAATCACTTAGGTATGTGAATTATTATTTTTACAATCAATTATACATTAGTAGTGTAGTTTGTACATAAGTAGACAATCTAACAAAAATAAAGTCGGTACGTTATTTGTGTACAAGATTTGTTGTACATCATCATTCCCTTCTAGGTGTACAAGATGATCTCCAGGGATAATTTTGCCCCAAACTCAACTTTTTCATCCATAGCTCGGTAACATAACCTATAAGTATTCGACTGTTACCACGTCAACCAAAACCCAAATTAAGCATATTAGAAAGCCACAAACACAACAAGGATTGCAACTGACAGTATGGAATAAAAGTTATCTAAGCTTAAATTAACAATTTGTATTTTTTCCCGTCAAAACAAGTGCGTCGCTCACACCGCCATCATGAATTGACTAACGGGAGGGGGGGGGGGGCTATGTTTTACGAAATATTATCACTAGATAGCGTTAATAGTTTTTTCGCTATCGAAAATTATCATCTTACCTCATGTGGTATCAAATCGTACAGCTTTCCCCCACAGTTTTTTTTTAAACGAGGTAACCTCCGAATATCACAGCTCTATTAACACTAATATTATATATTCCCCTCGAAACAACTTTTTACAATATTTTATTATTATAAATTTATTCAATAAGTGATTATTGTTTTATCAAGTTATTTTATTGGGAACATTGTTCCGAATAACGCATACTTTGAGAAAAGAATTCGTGAACAGATAAAAAATATGACACCCTACATACATGTACATGTCCAACGGCGAGTTCCTTCCCTCTGCGGAATGTGAGTATATTGAAATGGCTTTACATATGATAGTGTAATGTTGAAATTTATTCTAGAGGGTAGTTTGCCATGAAAATGTATCGCATCGGGGGATTAACCACTGCACTCGTTGTATACGAATTCATGAAGATTGGGGATTGTTATACATATACAGTAAACTGTGATGTGAGAGTTGCTGCGTGGGAAGTTGCGGTGTGCAAATTCATTATGCGGGATGTTTTAACGCTGAGGAGGATTGAAAGGAAAATTCGTGGATAAAAATGAATAGCGTATACTGCAAAGTTATGGGCTGAAATTTATGTGAATTTTCACGATGCAATAAGAGAAAAAAAGAGTTTTGAGTGTTGTGAATTATTGCGAGGGTAATTTCGCAGTACAACATTTGTATATCTAATTTTCAAATTACTACATGATATTCATCGATATTCCGTATGAAAAACCAGCCTCACGTGTGCTTGGGAGAATGAACTGTAAAATTAGTGGGTACTTATGAACGTCTAGATACTGCAATCAAGTACACTGGACCTGAAAATTTCACTGGAGAGGTACGATTTATATCCGTGAGTAGGATCAAACGTGCAATTGCCAAACTTTCTGGGGAAAGATGCATCCTAAATTGCTTCTGTATACAATTTGCAAAATCCCAAATGGGCGAAATTCCTACCCTCATCTGGTACATTCGAGGCTTGTTGACGATCGGCCGTGCTAGTCGATAAGTTAAAAATTACGGGTGACGTGAGAATTCTGCAAATCTCGAAACTTGCCTCTTAGGGCTTGGTCACATTACGAGCTATTAACTAGTAGCTAGTAGCTGTTTAATAGCTCAAGAAGAGCTAAGCTGTGATTTGATTCGCTCAAAGAGGGCTAAGCTGTGAATTAGCTTCTTAAGCTAATTTGAGCTTGAGATTAGCTTCTTGAGAAGAGCTAACTGCGATTTGATTAGCTCAAGAAGAGCTAAGCTGCGATGTGATTAGCTCAAGAAGAGCTCAGCTACGATTTGGTTAGCTCAAGAAGAGCTAAGCTACGATTTGGTTAGCTCAAGAAGAGCTAAGCTGGGATTTAATAGCTCAAGACCTTAGCTTCGATTTGATTAGCTGAAGAACAGCTTAGCGGCAATTTGATTACCCCAAGAAGAGCTAAGCTGTGATTTGATTCGCTCAAGCAGAGCTAAGCTGCGATTTAATAGCTCATGAGCTGAGCTGTGATTTGATTAGCTCAAGAAGAGCTACGCTGCGATTTGATTATCTCAAGAACAGCTTAGCTGCAATTTGATTAGCCCAAGAAGAGCTAAGCTGCGATTTGATTCGCTTAAGATGAGCTAAGCTGCTATTTAATAGCTCATGAGCTAAGCTGCGATTTAATAGCTCATGAGCTAAGCTGCGATTTGATTAGCTCATGAGCTAAGCTGCGATTTGATTAGCTCAAGAAGAGCTTAGCTGTAATTCGATTCGCCCAAGAAGAGCTAAGCTGCGATTTGATTAGCGCAAGAAGAGCTTAGCTGCAATTTGATTGGCCCAAGAAAAGTTAAACTGCGATATGATTAGCTCAAGGAGAGCTAAGATGCGAGTTAATAGCTCAACAGCTGAGCTGCGATTTGGTTAGTTTAAGAAGAGATAAGCTTCGACTTGATTAGCTCAAGAAGAGCTAAGATGCGATTTGATTAACTCAAGAAGAGCTTACCTGTGATTTGATTAGCTCAAGAAGAGCTAAGCTACGAGGTTATAGCGGAATGGCTAAACAGTAGTTCACTAGTTTTTGGTTCACATTGTGAACTACTGAAATTGCCGCTCAGCTAACTCGACGAGTGTGGTATCTACTCGCTGGCAGATTGACGTCTATATATATAGCTTCGACACTAGTAGTCTAGCGTTACTCGCTTGGTACCATCCGACAGTTCAACATTCCATTGTTTATAGCTCAGCGTTGTGTCCCTCAATCGCTGGATACTAGTTTGCTAGCTAGTTCTTCTAGTTATTAGCGCACCAATATGACCGTGATTCGCTAATAGTTTACTAGCACACTACCAGTTAATAGCTCGCCAGTGTGAACGCGCCTGTGTGCTTATAGTTCCTAAAACGATAAATCATTTTAGTTCCTAAAATGATAAAACCTGAAAAAAATGATAAAACGATTTTATCATTTTAGTTTCTAAAATGATAAAACCTTATTATCATTGTTATCACAATTATACATATACATTGGGATGGGTGATTTTGAAGATATTCGTGGCCAGTCCTTCTAGTAGCCTACCGGCCTCTTCTTCAACACGATATAATGCCTCCAAAAACATCTTTAGGTAACTGTATGTATATTTCCACAAAAGTTATCATTTTAAGGGTTGTTCCGAGCCCAAAAGCAACGATTCGTTTAGAAACCGATAAAGGACCGTTCTCAAATTAGCCCGATGGGCTCTTAGCTGACATTACATAGATGAGAAAGGTACAAAATATACACTATTCTTGTACAAATAATGTCTGCGTATCTATATACGTGGGTTAAAGGAGGGTGAAGGTGGAGAGTCAAAGTGGTGTTCAAGTAGAAACGAGGTGAAGAGGAAGAGACGGTGAGTAGATCGAGGAGTCGACAACGGTGACGAAGACGGTATAGGGAAGAACCAGGAGAGACGTGATGACACACACACACACGCACAGGCACACACGATCGCGCGCGCGCGCACACACACACACACATGCGCGCGCGCGCAAACGCACACGCACGCAAAAACACTCGCACGAATATGTTCTGTGCAAGCTACGGGCAAGTGTTCGCGGTGTGTGTACCATCGGGGGATCAGGCCGAAGAAGAGGGCAACGACACCAGCGCTCACTGTCGAGCTACCAAGGCATATACGTGTGTACACAAATAAGTGTGCGTATGGCTGTATTTTATATATATGCATGTGTGTGCTGCAAGTGCATTTGTATGGATGTATGTACGCATGTATGTATATGCGCGCACACATATACAGGGTGGCCCGAAAAGTGACGTGCAAAAGGAAAATCTAGATTCCTGTCCGATTCACACCAATCTATGTTTTACGATATTTTTTACTTTTAGAAAAAGGCATTTTTTTACTTTACTCTCTCGTGTAGGTGCTTTTCTCACGAATTTTTAAGTTGCGTTATCGATAGCAATACCGACCGATCACTAACGTTGAGGCCTTAGGCCGCTCTAGAGGCCGAAAAAATAGGCTTTTTGGCGATATTTTTTTCAGAAAAACTACAGAATAAATTGAGATTACACAAAAGGGTGTTTATCATACATATCGATGACTGTATACAATAATTTTTTTGAAGCGATTAATTTCAAAATGGCGGCTGTGCAGCCTTCATCTCAAAACTGCATTTTTTAAGCTGGCCGGAAACATAACTCAGACAATTTTCAACCGATTCACTTGAAATGTTGAATATATCTTGAAAAATACATTGTCTATGGAAAAACGTAGAATTTTTTCTTTATGTTGAATAGTTTATTTGTTATTAACAATTATCTGACTTTAGATTATCTGATTTTTTAGGCAACTTTTTCACTTTCCACTTTAGAAGTGCGCCGTTTGGCCCAAAATCAATATATCGAAAAAATCCTACGTACTTCTATAGCAGTTATTATATATGATCGAAAAAAAAATCATCGGCTCATTACAATTCAAAAATTACAGGAGCTGTTTGTCCGACCGCTTTAAAAAATTATTGTATACAGTCCTTGTTATGTATGATAAACATCCTTTTTTGTAATCTCGATTTACTTTGTAGTTTATTGAAAAAAAAAAAATCTCCAAAAAGCCTATTTTTTCGACTTCTAGAGTGGCCTAACCCCGTAATACCTTACATCTAGATCGGAAGATTAGAAAATAGGTTTGCGAGGATCAGTTACTAAAGTTGGTGGACGAAAATACTTATACTAGTCTAAATGACTCGGGATTGCTTTTAAGAACGTTTATCAGGTGAACATAACCTCACAAATTTTCGAACCCAGTTTCTTCATAGATGTTTGAGTTTTTCAGGCAAAACAAGGTATCAGGCTCGGGAGACTTTCCTGACGTAGAGCTTGACGATTTTCTTTTGCCCTAAATGTTATCCACCTGTGAGAAATATGGATTCGAAAATGTCAGTATCTCTCTCCCACCCATGTGTCACGTGGTACATTTTCTACTTCGTCCTGAAACTTCTGAGAGGAAAGTCTATATACGAAAGTGAAAATAATAATAGGCCTGTGCTACCGGAAATGTCGAAAAAAAAACATTTTTAATGCTTTTTTTCTCGAAAACTTAGAAAAATCGTAGAACATACATGGGGATGATTCGGATAGGTATTGATACGAGTTGTGTAGATGTTCCTTTTGGACGTCACTTTTCGGGCCACTGTGTATGCAAAATTCTGTCGTAGCTATTGAACTTGTTAATGTTGATTTCGTATATTGAGAAAAGTTGAGGTAAGACTTTTGAAATTTCGTTTGCAGAGTCCAGCTTCGCCTCGGTTTATTTCGGTAGTTTTTTCGAATTCAAGGATATCGAAAAATGTGCCTGGGCCGCAGATTATCACACTTCATCCGAACACCGTATATATAAAAGTATATATAAACGCGTGTGTGGGTAAGGGTATATCTAATGTATATATGTGAGCAGCCGCGGACGACATAGTTGCGGTGATCGAATCTTAAACGCACACAGGAAGAGCCCTGGCTCCTCTCCCTCTCGTCCGAGTTTACCGAAAGATTGGGACGGTGATCACTGTGCGAACCGCGCCAGTTTGACGATCATCTTTCGCCCCCTTCGCTGCTCTCACTCTCTCTCTCTCTCTCTCTCTCTCTCTCTCTCTCTCTCTCTCTCTCTCTCTCTCTCTCTCTCTCCTCTGTCTTACTATCTTGGGGAGGAGGACGCGCCACGAATCTGTGGGAAGCGAGACATTGGAGTAGGGTACGCACATTCTTTCGCTTCCGGTCGCGGCCATGCCGATGAAGCGAAGAACGGCGGAAGGCGGGAGGTGAAAAAGCAATTCTGATTTTTTTGCACCCTTCTCGCGCGGGGACGAAATTGAAGGGCGGATTTATAAAATGAACATTTCTTTCGCATTCGTTCTTTATGCGTTGGAGGGTGAGGATTTTGTTCACCGAGTGAGAGAATATTTCATATTTGCAAAAAATGTACCCCTGGTGAAAAAGGGTAGTATAGTCGATTATAGTTCAAGGAGTCTGTATAAGCTTTGAATTAAAAAAATACGATTTTTTTATTACACCGTTTTATAGCCTCGGGTCTTGACTTTAATTTGCAAGGAAGATTTTTGAAAAAATCCAAAAATTGAGAGAGTTATGACGATTTTTGTCAAGGGGCGGATCGGCCCAGAGCGCAACGGCGAACTTTTTTTTTTTCGTCGTGTCGCAAAATTTATTGGTAGGATTCACTTCAAATTCCGACAAAGCTTATAACATTTTTCATCGGATGACCGGATGATTTTTTGATACGTTTTTTTATTTGTTAATTGCAAATCATTAAAGTTGTTTCTTTTTGTCGACTATCGCACTTTTTTATATACCTTGGCATTTACGTAATTTCCAAAGTTTCAAAAAAGTATCCGGCCACATGAAAGTTTCATTATTATACTAAAAGGGGATTTTTTTTATTCTTTATTTCAGATCATCCTGGTTGCCAGAAACACCTGCATCGCTTGGCCGTGCAACGGCGACTGCATTTTCTTTAAATAATAATACATTCATTGTTTACCAATATTTTTCAATAAAAAATAAAAACTTGGCAAGACTATGTATTAAATGTGTGTGGAGCACTGTGACGGGCCAAAAAAGGTAGATTTTTTTCGTATTTTTTTGTCTACTAGATTATGTATTTGGGCTTTGGAAAAAAGGTATTTTATTAAGCGTACATTGAACTTATTTCGGATACATTTTTGTTTGGAAAAATGAAAAATCAACCACTTGATTGAAGTGTAATATAGAGCCTCTGTATAAGAAATGTGGTTCAACGGCTGGATCGACAACTTGACAATGGTTGGTCGAAGAAAAATAAAAAAGTTTTATAATCTATATAAACGTAGTTCTCGTTGTACATAGCCGTTTTTCGAAAAAAGTTCACAAAAGGGCGGGTGTTAAAAATAATGTAATTTTGGTGGAATTTTTACTTATATTCGGGGGCCTGAAAAATACTGGATTTCAAAGACAATAAGTCTACTGCAATTACGGAACTTCTGGTTTTGTTAAGTTGAAAATCGGACGAGAAAAGTCGTTTTGAGAAAAACACAGTTGAACAAGTATACGAAAATTGTTGCGCTACCTGCACTCACTAAATTGTCTATAATTTGGTCAATTTTCAATAGTTGAACTTGAATTTGTTCACATACTCTTGAATGTGCACTGTAAAAAATTATATGAAATTTACAATACATTTAAGATAAAAAGGAATTGAATTTTACGAACTCAGTAGATGAAATTAAATTTGAAACACTTGTACCGTAAATTTAAAACAGGAACATGAAATTCTAACGTGGATATAGAATTTAATAGATGCAACATGGAATTTCAACGACAAGTTTGTAAATTTGTGGAAAATGTATTGCATTAACCCGTGTCTTTAATTGAAAATTACTACAGATGTATAATAAATCAACTATAAAAACAGAGCATCGAAAATACAAAACAAGTTCGAAATTTATTTACAGCAGCCTGAAAAATATAATATATGTGAAACTGAATTTTACGATACGTACAATGCATGATCACAACAGATTTATTTAAAAGTGCGAAACTGGAATTGAAAAAAAAATCATAAACGCTGATGAAAATCACATAAAACAATGTGAAAATTATATTAAATTTACACTGCATTTAAAGCACAAAAGAATGGAATTTTACGAAATTAATATACGAACGAATTTAATATACACTTGTATATTGATATAAGCAAATGGTTCTTGATTTCAATATACATGGATGTGAGCATTTTTTACACGTGCATTATTTTTCAAACGCACAAGTATATTGATATTACGGAGCTACACTTTTATTTTTAAGGGAGCTTTCCAGTGTGAAATTTTCAAAAAATCAATTTTTTTTTTGCTTTATCGAATAGTATACACTCTTCCGAATATTCCGCTGGCATCGCTGATTGACCGTAAGTAAACGATTTACCTAAAATTTCCTCACTTGAAACTTTGAACGCGTTTTTCTCGAAACAGCATTTTTCAAAACGGTGTCCAACTTGGAGGGCAGAGTTTTAAAGCTATCGAGTTGAATTTTTTACACAATATTCTTAACGTCATTGTTTATCGTGCTATGGAAGCTTTTTTTTTTGACATCTTCCTATTTTTTTGTAAAAAAAAACTGCCAAAAAAAATGCTAAAATCGATACTTTTTGTTCAAACCGGCGCCATTTTTGCAAAAAAAAAAAGCCTCCATAGCACGAAAGCCAATTATATACCGATCAATAATCTTGTTGTGCTTTTTGTTTCAGATCAAAATTGTGACCCCCAACGTGGACACCACATCCAAGTGCATTTTCTGCAACAATTGTTTCATCATTTTTATAGATATTAATTAATAAATAAATCGATCTTTAAAAAATTGTTTTGTATTCTTCAATACCCAATTAATATACAAAAAAAAACCAGACCGATTAGATAATTTTTGCTTTAAAAAAAAAAATCGCGAAAAACAGCGATTTTTCGGGCTGTCACACTGGAAAGCTCCCTTAAAATAACCTGCGTTGCATTTTCAAAACATTATCTGAAATTTTATAAACGGCGTCTGCATTAAAACATCATACACTTGTGTATTAATTTTTACATAGAAGCTTTTTACAGTACACATTAAAGGCAATACTTTGTTTCTGTGAAATTAATACACACCCGTATGCTGATATTAGCAAATAGTTCTTGAATTTAATATACACTCGTATTTTAATATCAGCAAATGGTTCTTGATTTCAATATACTTGGATGTGATTATTTCTTTACACGTGCATTATTTTTCAAACGCACAAGTATATTAATATTACGGAGCTACACTTTCATTTTTGAAATAACGTGTTTTGGATTTTTAAAATAGTATCTGAAGTTTCATAAGCGGTATCCGCATAAAAACTTCCTACACTTGTGTATTAATTTTTATACAGAATTTTTTTACAGTGTGTATATTCTCAGACAAAGAAAAAAAAAACGATTTTTTTACCCACCACAGTGGTGTCCCGCCTTAAATCTCGCGCCATAAAGAGCTTGTCATCCCAATACTTTCGTCAGAAGAAAAAAATAATGCAAATCGACCTGTTTTTCGGATCCCAAGCTTATGCAGACCTGTGGCCTGACGAGCGGCCTTTTAAAACCTAAAAGGTATCACCTGTCGCTGTCCTTTTAAGAGAAAAATCCTATTTTCTCCATAATGACAGAAGCCTTAATGGTAAGGCAATCATGTGAAGTAACATTAGCCGTATTATTTTTGCCCTGCCAATATACTCAGTACACTCCATCTTTCGTCATAGCCGTTCGTTGCAAGTGCGTTGTACATTTCCCAGTGTGTAGGCGTCGAGGAGAAATTTATACAGGAGGGTTCGTAAAAAATGTGCATCCATTGGTTGGATTCGAGAAATCAGAGGAACGCAGAGCCTTCGAGAGGGAGCGAGGGGGAGGGCGAGAGAGACAGAGAGAGAGAGAGAGAGAGAGAGAGAGGGGAATAAACAATACCTATATCTTGTGACTTGGCGCAAAAGAGGTGGTCATTCCCGAACATTGGCCCCGACCCAGTCCAACTCTTGCAGCTCAATTGGGCCGGATCGACGAGCTCACGACGAGAGGGAAAGAATACACTCTCCGGATATGCTCTCGACGTGTCCTCTCGCGTTCCCGCTCTCCCTCTCGCACTCTCATCTCTCGGGCTTGCGTCTCACCACAAGCGACGGAGCATTGCAGGCCTCCTGCTTATCATATCTGGCGAACGGAAAGAAAAGAGTTGCATAAAGGGGCAGAGAGGAAGAGAGCGAACAAGAGGGAGACAGGGGATAAAAAAGTGAAAACCACTGCCTGAACAGATTTGGACACATTTTTTAGCAGGAATAAAAAACCTGCGGTCAGTTATTTGTAAAATTCTTAAATTAATGTTTTATTAAATTGAAATAAACCGACTCGAAGCGGTTTTCTTTTTCATCAGCGCGGTCGGATTTCTGAACAAAATGTAGCACTTTTATCGCAAAACTCTGCATTTTAGGCTGGTTTTTGGGACAAGGTTTTGCTTGTTGTTAAGAACGTTATAACTTTGAACACATGATATTTCCTGTTCTATGATTCTCATTTTTGTTGAGCAGAGTCTGTCGTTTCAGTATCACTATAATTAAGGCTAAAAATACACATTTGTTTATATATTATGATCACTACATAATCCTCGGTCTCACCATGTCTGGGTTAATAATTAAATTAATATTAATAGTACAGATCCGCAGTGGTGGTCACCTGATGGGAATACCTACAGCTTCGGCGATTGCCCATTTCAACCAGCATTGGCCTGGGTAGTGGTCTCGTTCGATTTTGTTGAAACTCCTATATGTGATGAAGCATTAAAAACCATTAGACACGTGTTTTTTTTTCATTGGCGAAAAAAACTATTTTAAGGGGTGTAACCACCACCCAAAGATAGGCGTGTCACCCTTCAATTCAATTCCTTTGAGTGTTTCTATAGTCGATTTTCCATCGCTTTACATTAGAAGTATTTTAGTTTTTGTTTCATTCAGATCGCTTGGGGTTGAAACTACAAAATCACCTCTCGACATGCCTTTCTTTGAGAGGTAGTTTCCCCTCTGAAAACCGTTTTCCTGCCGATAAAAGAAAAAATACGCGTCTGTTAATTTTTAGTGCTTCATCACTCATATGAGTTCCAACAAAATCGGAGGCAGACACTTGAGGGGCTACACCTACCTAGAAGCTCAACAAAATTGCCATGTTCCAATTATTTTTTCTGGGAAACAGTTGGTGAAAAAGTAACGCATTTTTTTATCACACAAGTACATATATTGAGAGCCTTAAAAAATGACAGAAAAATACAGAACAACAACAAAAACATGACCGCCGGCAGATGATGACATTTTTTTTGGCGACGTTTGGCGGTGGACTCTCTCCAACTTAAACGGTCCATCTGAAATATAAAAACCAAACGGATAATTCATGTTAACAGTAAATACGAGTCGTTGACGATTGTCGATTTTCCAAATAGTTTATTTAAACAACGTATCGACGAATTGAAACTTCAGCATAAGAAATCTATGATAAAAAGTCGTCATTTTTACGTAACTAAGAAAAATGGAGATCGATTTGAAAAAAAGTGAGATCATCAATGACCTTTCAATATTTGTCATCGTATCTCCTGTGAATTTGGAAACAGTTCATCAAGTGGTTCTTGAGATATCACGTCCAACGACTTTTAAAACAGTGTTTCGAGAAAAACGTTAGAGGCTCTTCATTCAATTTTAGGAATGTGTCAATAAAATTTTCCGGGATTATAGCTAAAAGGTGATACCATCGATTAAAAAAATATTTTCGGAAAATTCCTTTTTTTGACTTACCTCGGTAGATGTAGTCCAAAGTGATGTTTCTTGTTAGCCGCCTATTGGGCCGCGCACCCAAAACTGAGTGGGCGACAATTAAACTGAATTTCTGATGTCAAGGCAAGATATGTGCATCAGTTCTTCATAGTTTCCCCGTGTCCTCGTGGAATTACGATGGGGTGATGTATCACAAAAAATGGCTATGAACAACTCACTGGGGGTTCACGGCCACTGTAAATAGTGAAGATAAGTGTGGTTTGAAAGTGAAATCGATGATACTCGAGGTAAAAGAAAGAATACTAGTAACAACAACAAAAATGGTAACAACAATGATAATCAAAATAGCACTAGTCCTAGTGGATTATCGCATAAAAAGAACAGAATTTTAAAACAAAACTACTTCTCGTCAGCCCCGACTGCCCTGTGGGAATATAGTTGAAAGGTGATGCTATCGAATAAAAAAATATTTTTGGAAAATGCCGTTTTTTGACCTACCTAGGTAGATGTAGTTCAAAGTGATGTTCCTTGTTAGCCACGTATTGGGCCACGCACCGAAAACTGAGTGGGCGACAATTTTACTGAGTTTCTATATGTCAAGGCAAGGTTTGCGCATCAGTTTTCTATAGTTTCGCCGTGCCCTCTTGGAACTACGATAGGGTGATGTATCACGAAAAGATGGCTATGGACAACGCACTGGGGGTTCACGGCCACTGTAAATAGTGAAGATAAGTGTGGTTTGAAAGTGAAATCGATGATACTCGAGGTAAAAGAAAGAATACTAGTAACAACAACAAAAATGGTAATAACAATGATAATCAAAACAGCACTAGTCCTAGTGGATTATCGCATAAAAAGAACAGAACTTTAAAACAATACTACTTCTCGTCAGCCCCAACTGCCCTGAGGGAATATAGCTAAAAGGTGATGCTATCGAATAAAAAAATATTTTTGGAAAATGCCGTTTTTGACCTACCTAAGTAGATGTAGTCCAAAGTGATGTTCCTTGTTAGCCACGTATTGGGCCACGCACCGAAAACTGAGTGGGCGACAATATTACTGAGTTTCTGATGTCAAGGCAAGGTTTGCGCATCAGTTTTCTATAGTTTCGCCGTGCCCTCGTGGAACTACGATAGGGTGATGTATCACGAAAAGGTAGCCATGGACAAGGCACTGGGGGTTCACAGCCACTGGAAATAGTGATGATAAGTGTGGGGTGATAGTGAAATCGATGATATTCGAGGAGGAAGAAAAAATACTAGTAACAACAACAAAAATAATAATAATAAAAAAAACAGCACTAGTCATAGCGCTGAACTTTAAGTTCAGAAAATTTAAAAAGAATAGTACTTTATAACAATACTACTTTTCGTCAGTCCCGACTGCCCAGAATACTTCGGTAATGCGATCCCTTGTATACGCCTATACCGCGTGCTCTCTCACGCGTTATATTGATCTCGACCAGACAGCCCGTTAACTGTGAGTGCGCGGTTCGAAGGTACACCGAGCCCTCTCTCCCGTCCGAAGATTTAAAAATATTGATATTTTTTATCATTCAATCAAACAATGCAATGCATCATTTCGACGGAAAGCTCCCAGGCTGAAAAAAATGGATGAATTTTAAGTGCTCGTGAACGGCCATAAATATGGGATGCAAGAAAAAAACTGCGGGACTTATGGAGCTGGGGGAGGGTTTGGGAGATGAGGAAAGAAAAAAGGAAGACGGAACGACGACCGAGTCGGAGTGGACCATATATCTCGTTGCAAAACTTCGTCAGTTGGTCATTCTCGAACATTGGCCCCGACCCGTCCCAACTCTTGTGTTCTGGCTCTCTCTCTCTCTCTCTCTCTCTCTCTCTCTCTCTCTTTCTCTCTCTTTCTGACAGTACCCCTTTCTTTCTCTCTCTCTATCACTGTGTGTCTCTTCTCTTTCTCTTCTCATAATATCTCTTTCCCTCTCGTCGTTTTCGTCTCACCGGATGATACGATGATCGCGCGAGAGTTCGCCGGATGGTCTGGACTTCGCGACGGTCCAGGGAACAGACGTTTTCCCCTGCAACCGCCCGGTCCCCTCATCGACCAACCCCCGGGTTAACTCTTCTCCTCTGATCATGCGAGCCTACGGGGGTCTCCCACTCTCACCTGGGCGCGTTCGCATCGCATGAATCCTGGTCCTCTGCGGAGAGAGCTCTCTCACGTTCCGGTGCCCCGGAGAGTCCGGGTGAGATCCACCTCCCTATCTCTCTCTCTCTCTCTCTCTCTCTCTCTCTCTCTCTCTCTCTCTCTCGCGGATTTTTCTCATCCACCGTATGGTTTTACGAGTGTGGTCGTAGATTTGCACGTGTATCGTGTATGCAAGCGGAGAAAGAGGACCCGAAAAGGTGCAATTTAACATGCAAAACGATGTCAGTTACGTCCTTCTTCATCGTTGGTATTTGGATATACGCGTGCACCGGAATTCGTCAAGCCGCGGGCTCTCTCTCTCTCTCTCTCTTTCTCTGGTGTACGTACATACACATATGCACGGGTATGAGTGTTTGAGGCAAAAGCCGATCAGCAGGCTATACCGGAGCCGAGAACACCTCTGGGTGCACCTTACACGCTCGAACTTACCGAGAACTCTTGCACGTACCATCATCGTAATGCCTCCTGTACTTGCTCTACGTAATGCGTGTGCATACGTGTGCGTGTGTTTGTTCCCAATGTGACATGGGAACGTGAGAATACCCTCGGAATAAATACATTGCAAGGTATCTTCTTCAGTTTCGAATGTGTGCACCTTTATTTATGATTGATGGCGGTCTGCCCTTTTTTTCGCTCATCGGCCGGGGAAAAACGTATCGCGCGCATCTTCGCGACCCATTCACGAGACGAGAGTACTTTCGGATGAGAAATTTGGCCCCGGGTACACGTACGCCTGTACTATCTCATTTTTATTCGATTACCGAACAATTTGATGATTTTTTAATGATTCACTTCACGCGGGGCAATTCGTAGCGGGATATACTCGCTTTGTGTGTACATTTGTGGATGTCAGAGGCGACGTGGATGCTGCGGTTCGTAAGGAACTAACAAATTACACGTAACGATGATCCGAACAGCGATCAAGCGCATCCGAATTACATTTATTTCAGATTCGGAACGAATATTTGAGGAAGCGTCTCGTTTTTGCTCAATTTTCGGACAAAATGCGATTGACGACGCGGACGAACACGCTAACTTTGCCAAATTTCTCTGGGAACGCAATGGAACTTCGCGACAATTCAATGTCATCGCATTTTTTTTTGTTTTTCGCACTTATGTAGGTGGGTAGAGCCCCAAAGGTACGCGGGGCTTTCAACTGTTTTATTTTTTTTTGTTTTGGCAACACCACCTAACCTGTTAGTGGCATGTGTCATGTCAAGGTGTTGAACAACAACTCGCTTTGTTGAGGTATATATTTCCCATTTTATGACTAATAATAGATTTTCGATGTGTTTGATCTTATTTTTTTAACAATTTTGAACACGTTTTGTAAAGCTTGCGATTCGTTCACGGAGAAAAAAAAACAAATTGAATGAGAAAAATATATTGGTTGATCAGAATAAATGCGCTGCTGCGGAGTGCCACCGATATATGAGATTGTTATAATACTATAAAATATTGGAAAATGTGATTGATTTAAATAACATATTATTTTATTTGAAAAAAAACTCTTCTGTTCTCTGAATATCTACATTATCTTTCAAATACAATTATATTCTAGTGAAATCATTCTATATACAATCCGTAGATGTATAGATGAAATAATTAAGGTTGCTACAACATTTTTTATTTCGAACAAAATTATAATCAATAGAATTAATTATTTTTTTACTGCATCGAAACGAATATGCCATGGGACGTAAGTTTTTAAATTTGTTCTAAATCGTAAATAAAAAGTGAGCATTAGAATGATCATCTACGATAATGGTTGAGAGGATATCAGATATCCAATGCAATATCCATGGAGAGAATATCAGATATTCTACTGATAAGAACAGATACTACACTTTCATCTTAGCCACAGACCAAGAACGATACTCTTTAGTTTCTCCGGCGTTTAAGTAGATATACGGTTCGCGCTACGCTTAAGAGAAACGAGCGCGCGTACGGCTTCTAGTGGTTACTCCGAGAACTACGGGTTTCCTCACACCGATAATTTCGGTGACGCTCGGCCATGATTTGGTTGAATTTTTTCAACCAAATGCGCAAGAAACAAATTTTATTTTCGCATAATTTTTTAACCAATTTAGACGTTAGCTTCATATTTTTCAAACAAAATAAAATATTAATATTTTAACGAATAATGTACTTGGAAATCAAGATCGGATATGGTGAAAAAAATAAAATAACACATTTACTCAATAGAAATTTTATCTGAATCAAATGAGCGAAATTCAATTTGTCTTGTGTACTCGAATCAACAATATTCATGTTATGAATTGAAACGCTTTTTTTGTTCGTTGCAGAAAATGCATTCAAAACTATATAATTTGTTCGCGATCATTTTTTAGATGGGTGGGGGGACAAATGTCGAACGATCGATATGTAGATGGGTCAAAATGTCGAATTCGAAAATGACGAATGTTCGAATATAGATAGATCAATCTTACTATAGTCTGTGAAGTCGAAAATAACAATTACGAATATGAACATCTCAAAATGTAGAACTTGTAGAATGTAGAATGTCGTTCTATATTTGGTCATTCGACATTTTTACCCCCACCTTTTTTTTGCTTCATTTTTCAACATAATCTCCATCAACACTGATACATTTCTCATAACGGTGTTCTAATTTAGTTATACCAGTTTTAAACGTAGATTCGTCAAGCTCCTCAAAATACTGATTTACAGCTTCGATAACTTCTTCGTTGCTCTTAAATCTTTTTCAGGAGTGTAGTGGTGGACCCATGTCTCATAAACAGTTATGAATCGACGCAAAAATTCGTTTGGATTACGCCTATACAGCGCCAAATTGTCGGTAGAAATGGTTTTTCGAAGCAGTTTTTGGTCGAGCGTTAGCAAACGCGGCACCCACCTTGCACACAGCTTTTCCATGTTCAAATTGTTGTGCAAAATATTTCGCACACGTTCAGCTGACATCCTACAGGTCTCAGCTATCTCATGCACTTTCAACCTGCGGTCTTCCAACACTATTTTATGGATTTTTTCAATCATCTCTGAAGTTGTGACTTCAACGGGCCGTCCTGAGCGAGGCTCGTCAGAGGTGCTCACACGACCCATTTTAAATTCAGAAACCCACTGCTTAATAGTTGAATATGATGGGGTGGAGTCTCCTAGTGTTGAATCCATCTCTTCTTTTATTTGTTTTGGTGTAAAACCTTTCAAATGGAAGTATTTGATGACAGCACGTTTTTCCAATTTTTCCATTTTTACGAAAACAACGGAAGCGTCTCGCGCAATGTGCTCTCAAGCGCAAACTAACGTAGCGATTGGGCTGAAACTGTACATACAAGCTCGGTAGGAATGGTACTGTAGGACGCCGCTCCAAAACTAGACCTAGGGGCACCATCTCTTGGTCAAGCCGGAAACTTTTCACCCCACCCTCGTATATTGTTCTCGGCTAACAATATATCTATTGAATGAAAAAAAAAACTTTTAATTTTATCATGTCATTAAAGTCAATAGCGTTTTGTTTGGACTAATCTAATTAATCGAATTAAAAAAACCAACTATTTTGGACTAAATCCGATTATTTACACCAACAATTTTACAATTGAATAAACGAAATTTCATTCAATAACACTAATGATATTGGATCAATGATTTTTTTTCTCAGTGTTTGCACCCACCGAATGTTATTGTACTTGAAATTTGTGATGCAAATTTTGTTTTCATTTAGAGGTTATGTCGCCGTTTTGCTTGCTTACGAAAATTATAGTGACCATAGACAAAAACACGTATTTGGTGAGAGTACGTACCTAAAGAGTGCGCACTCTTACCACTATTAAGCCTTTTTATCTTCTTCGAGATTGTTAAGATTTATATTTAAAATAATGTTCCTTAATGACCAAAGCGTAATGTAAATACAAAGTACAAAGTGTATTATCAACATTGATTTTCCTAGGAATAAAAGCTTCTCAAGTGCGTACTCTTCGCTGGCTTTACCCTTCGGGTAACAATTGAAGTTGAAATATGACAGTGCGAAACTCGTTTTGTCGTTCGTCTCTTCGGATTCTCCGAGGAATCAGGTGCGCTGCGATAAGGGGAAGAAAAAGATAACAAAAAGGAGGGGCAGTGGGGAGAGCAAAAGGGCAACATTTTCTGTTTGAGAGATCGCGCCAAAGTCTCTGGTCGCGTGAAAAACCCGATGAGGACGACGAGGACGATGCGGCGTCCTGGTGCTCGGCTTTCTGAGAACGAGCGAGGTCGCGCGTCTCGCCGGGCGAGTGTTGCCTCCTCTCGCGAGTTCGCGATCGACGCGACTCCGACTATATGTACCTAAGAGAATAAGCAAGAGAGAGAGTGAGCGAGGGGGGTGGGAGAGAGAGAGAGAGAGAGAGAGAGAGAGAGAGAGATATGGACGTGCAGGGCTAATGCAGCAAGAGTAACCGTGACTATACTAACGCTTCTCCCGCTTAAATGCCCTAAAAGGAAGTTCTTGTCTCGTCGACGCGCTGACGCGTCGCGGTATCCTCCATCATCGCTATACATATATACGGCGCTATACATATATATTTTATAGGTGTTTACATGTATATTTATTGCTAGCCGAAAAAAGGCATAATTCGTATAACTTTGTGTGACACATCGCGGCCTCGTTACCCCTTACTATTTGTTGAGAGCCGTTGTTTCAAGTGATGAGCATTTTCTCCAGAACTTTGTACCGGTATCGTAGCCGAGAGCAGATCTATATATACAGGGTGACAATTATACGGTGTCTAAACGTCTTGCGCGAAGATTTTGCAACTGCGAAAAATTTCATTAATGGTTTTTCACGTCCCCATGAAAAACAATATTTAGGGTATTTTTGTGATGAGTTGTATATGTCGGAAAAAATTAGCGTTTTGGAAAAAAACACATCAAAATCCCATTTTGAGCGCGGCAGCATGAAGATGACGAAATTCCGAGTACGGAGCACTCTTGAAAGACTTTTTTGTGCATTCCGTCATCGAGAAAGATCATTGTCGAAGATGCATTTGAAAAAGGATAAATGGAACGCAATTCTGTGAAAAAAGTTTTATATGATTGTATTGATCTCCAAATGGGATTTTAATTTTTTTTTCAGAGTACTCCATTTTCACCGCAGATGCGACTTATCACAAAGATACGCTATATAGGGTAAGGCCACCAAAGAGTACACACTTTATGAACTTTGATTTTTAGAAAAATCCATTTTGATAATACACTTTTTACTTCTTATTTAAATTAAGCTTTGGTCATTTCGGAACAGTATTTTCAATGAAAATCTTAAGTAGTAATGTCGGAAAATAAAAAAAAAAGCTCAAAATTAGAACTCGTCCCGTGCGCACTCTTAGGGTACTGTGGTGCAAAGAGTTCGTAGTGAGAACCTTTCATAGAAGCCAAGAGCGTGCATGAGAGCGATGAAGTGGTAAGGAATAGTGGTAAGAGTGCGCACTCTTTGGTGGCTTCACCCTATATATTTTTTAAAAAGCTTTGAAGTACCACGAAATATATCTTTTTCGGTTGCAAAATCTACGTGCCAGAGCCTTAAGGAGCCAGTCCACTTTGGAGCCACGAAAAAAGGCTATTTTCGCGATTTTTTGAGGATTTTATAAACGATATGAATGTAAAAGTTGTTGGGCTTGATAAGTAAAGTCTTGAAATACATTAAAAAAAATGTTTTATTCATTTTAATTCATTTTTAAGTACAAAAACTATAGCTTTACGTAACGTCTCAAAAATAGGTGGGCTAGGTAGCTCCATCACAACTCGGCAACAGCTTGTCTGAAACAAAAAAAATCAAAGTCCATTAGATTCAGTATGACACCAGCTACAAAATGACCCTCGGATATAATGTTTTATCAAAAAGTAAAAAAATGGCAGATGAAAAACGAAGAAAATAGAAAAACGCGTTTTTTTCGCAGTTTTTCGCAAAAAAGAGTAAAAATTAAAATTTTAAAACTATCGAGGGTCATCTTGTTTCGAATCATATTTGCGATATGTGGTTCACATTTCAAGCGAATCGGTTTATTAGTTTTAGAGATACGATGGAGCAAGATTTTGAAAACGTTGTTTCGAGAAAAACGCGTTTGAAGTTTATACTATGAAAAACTCTTACCTAAACTCAATCGGTAATTCCTGCACCGTACAAAATCTCTTCTGATTGCTCACCATCGTCGATTTCTCCAAGTCTTGCTTGCTTTCGATTTTTTGAAATTTTCAAAGTGGACTGGCCGCTTAAAAATCCATGGTTACCTTACAATTGTTACCCTGTACATAGGTGTCCCTCTTATCTCTGCCACCCGAAATAACTCGGTAATTATCGACGTCACAAAAAAAAAGGTTCAAGACAAACACAGTCAAGGTCACTTCCACTTTTTTTTAATGGAATGGTACATTTTTTTCAACCATCTTGTAGAGCACCTCAAGCCGCATAGAGTACATTAAGGGGTCAAAGTCGTTCAAGGTCATTCAAGGTCACCTATTAAGATGAAATACAAATCTAAATATCTCGGATCACTACCAAAAATTTGGTAGTGATCTGAGATATTTAGATTTGTATCATCGATACTAACCTTGAGCGACTTTGACCCCCGAATGTTATTTTTATGCGGTTTGAGGTGCTCCACGAGATGATTGAAAAAGTGTAACATTCCATTTAAAAAAGTGGAGGTGACCTTCACTGTGCGTCAGAGCCTCCACCGAAATAAAAAAAATTGGTCGCATTTGATGGCCCCCTTCATACCGTACAACTTTTTCTGGAACATTTTTTTGTGACGTCGATAATTACCGAGTTATTTCGGGTGGCAACGATAAGAGGGACACTCTGTATATGTACAGGGTGTCCAATAGGAAGCTGCTAAAACGAAATAAGTGTCTCTTCCCTCCATGAATTCAATAGGGGTCCCTTTTTCTAAGGCGTATACCTCAGGCCCCGCAGTTTTATTCCAGCCGTGGTTGAAGCAAGTACGCGCGCGTCAAAATGAGTGAGCTCACCACGGAAGAAAAAGTATATCTTATCGAGTGCTTCTTCTCGAGGGGAAAAATGTATAGTAATGCGTATAGAGGGTTTCGTATTAAGTTTGGAACTCATAGAGTTGCCAGCGAAAACACTCTGAAAAGGTAAGAATTTAATATTTATTCATATTCATCTATAACACAACTTGTGTTTTAATTCAATTAAACTGCATTGAAGTAATTTTATGTTTATTTTTGTAGGATAATCGATAACTTCGTGAAGTATGGTACACTCCAGGACCATAGACACGAGTTGCCAGGTCCATCTGTTACGATGACTACACCGGAGAAGATCAACGAAGTTGAGAATTATTTCAAACAAAATCCAAATGATTCGATTCGGAAAGCTGCTCAAGCATTAAGAATAACCAAATCATCATTACACAACATTTTGAAATATTTTTTAAAGTTTCATCCGTATAAAATAAGCACTCATCAATTGTTAACTGAACATGCCATGACGAAACACATCGAATTTTGTAACACTATTACAGGAATGTTTGAAGCCGAAGAACTTAATGAGAAATTGATTATTTATTCCAATGAAGCACATTTTTGGATGAATGGGTACGTTAACAAACAAAATTACCGGTTTTGGGGAACGGAAAATCCCCAACATATCGCTAGCGAAGTCCCTTCATCCACAGAAAGTAACGGCATGGGCAGCGATTTCAGTAAAAGGAATTTATTTGCAATTCTTGGAATCTACGGTAACAGGAGAGAGTTACGAACAGCTTTCGGAAACGTAATTATTCCCTTATGCAAAAAAGAGGGGACTGGTTAAAAATGTTTACTTCATGCAAGATGGAGCGACGCCGCACCAGACTCATGAGGTGTTTGAAGCTATTCATAGCGTATATGGGACTGGAGTAATCGATCTGGGGTACCCTAAATTCGCTCAAGGCGGACTAGAATGGCCTTCGTACTCACCGGACCTGAACCCCTGTGATTTTTCTTGTGGGGTTACATTAAAGATCATTGTTACGCTAAAAACCCCAGCACAGTAGAAGAACTGGTCGCGGCCATCCAGGAAGTGGTTCGCGGCATTACGAACGATATGTTGGACACAGTTTTTCACAGTTTTCAAAAGAGAATTGAATTTTGTGCACAATCTAACGGTTCGCACTTCGAAAATATCTATCATTAACCACTGTACTTTTTCTTTATTTTTATAAGATGTAATAAATTGACATAAAAAATATTTGACTGGGTTTAATTTATGTGCGTTCAAAACTGCAGAGTTTCCTCTATTTAAAACAATTTGGCTTTTCTGATTCAGTGCACGTGTTATAAAATGACAGTCGATTAGTTTCAGCAACTTCCTATTGCACACCCTGTATATCAGGACAAGCGAGCATAGCGATCTCGCAAAACCGTCCCATAGGGAATACTACGTGTGTGCGTGAGTGTGTACATCATAGGATTCGCGAGATCGCTGAGATTAGGCGAGTCGAACTCTATCGATTTCATCCAACGAGCATATCGCTCCTTCGCTCGATATTCTCGACCATTAAGGTCGCGAAGAATGCTGAAACGGTACAATGGTTGGATCATTCGTTGAAAGCTTTTGGCAAATGCAGCAAAGGGAGGAAACCACCAATCAAAGAAAGACGTGTCATGCCTTAATTTAATTTTGTCTCAATACTTCTATAGTGGATTTTTCATCGCTTTACCTTAGAAGAATTATGGATTTTGTTTCATTCAGATCGGTGTACTGCTTGTGGGTGAAACTGAAAAATCGCCCCTCGACACGCCTTTCTTTGAGGGGTGCATTCCGCCCTTTAAACCCTTTTTCCGACGATAAAAAAAAAATACGTCAATCCAAACAGTATAACTACAAAAAAGTCCCTTCCTTGGTCACTCGCCACAGGTGCAAGTACTTGAAAGGTACACAAACGTGGATATTTTCAAAATATGAAATATACATTTTAAAACCTTGGGACCTCAAACCCCATAAGTACTAATACTACTTTAAAATTTGGGAAAAAAGCCTCAAACTTTAAAAATTAATATTTCATATTTTTCAAATATCTACGTTCATGTGCCCTTTATGTACTTGCACCTATGATGAGTGACCAAGGAAGGGACTTTTTTGTGGTTACACTGTTTAGATTTTCAATTACGCTGAACATTATTTTTTACTTTTCAATACAGTATCTTTTAAATACAAGCTTGTTTTTAAGAAGTTCGCTTACGTTTATTTTCAATTGAATCCCCCTACATAATCTCCAAACAGAACGAGCGAATTTTCATTTGCAAATTTTAATTGACAGAACAACAGTGTAAAAAAAAAGCACAGACGGACTACCCATTTATCCCATAAATTGTGCCGACAAGTGTCGAGAGCTGACAACAGTTCGAACAAATATTCGCCGACGAAAAGTGAGATTTCGTTGACGGAAGCATTGACGAGGAATGAAATATAGTGGCCCTGAATTTCTACGTGACAATACACAGTCACGACAGATAAAAAAATATACAAGAATCGAACGACTTCCGGGTGCTGGAACTGAAAGAGCTCTGGTCATATTTTACTACGTGTATGGAAAGCGAGAAGTGGATGGATTGATAGCGAAAGAGGGAAAGAGAGAAAGAGAACGAGAGGGAGGGAGAAAGAGAGACAAAGAGACAAAGAGAGAAAGGGAAAGAAAGAGAACGACAGTCACCGAGTTCTTTTTTTTTTATGTCGCACCTGACTAACCTACGTCTCCTGTACAGCCACCTCTTGCGGAGACAATTCAAGGCCCTCTCTAGTATTTCTGGTATAGATATCCACACATACTTGCCGGCGTATAAGCAACGCCGTCAGTCGAAGCATTCGCTAACGCGGACACGCGCGTGCGAAGCCACCGAACCCGCACAACGGCACTTTTAATTAATCCCTGGAATAGAAACGTTTCCCACCATCTTCTACTCTTTTTACTTTGTCTCTCGTTTTTTTATTCATGTTCCGCCTCTCTCTCTCTCTCTCTCTCTCTCCCTCTCTCTCTCTCTCTCTCTCTCTCTCTCTCTCTCTCTCTCTCTCTCTCTATCTCTCTCTGTCTCTCTGTCTCTCTCTCTCTCTCTCTCTCTCTCTCTCTCTCTCTCTCTCTCTCTCTCTCTCTCTCTCTCTCTCTCTCTCTCTCTCTCTCTCTCTCTCTCTCTCTCTCTCTCTCTCTCTCTTTCTCTCTCTCTCTCTCTCTCCCTCTCTCTCTCTCTCTCTCTCACTCTCTCTCTCTCTCTGTCTATCGACGTTAGAGATGCGAGAAGTTGGCTATTGTATCCATGTGTGTACACGTGTGTGTGTGGCAAGATTATTTGAAAGGCCTACGACTTCGTTCACCGTACGCAGTATCCTTTTACCTCCATTCTCGATATCACGTACACCCCAACGTCTGTGAAATCACCATTAGATAAATGTAGCCATATTTATACGAAGATCATTCCCACGATGTTCCTGTGTTGGAAATTAATTTTTGAGGGGCTATACCAGTGTGACACTTTCAAAAAATCGATTTTTTTGCCTTTTTCGACAGTTTATGCTTTCAAGAATATCCTGTCAAAATTTCAAGGCCGTATCTCCAATCATTTTATCTTGCAAAAATCGATAGTTAAATCTTTAAACGCGGTTTTCTCGAAATGAGATTTTTCAAATTTGCTGACATTGTAACTCAAAGAGCAATTATCCGATTTACTTGAAATTTGAAATGAGTACACTTGAATATATTTACTCCACAATGACGTAGGATATTTTCGATTGGATGAAAATTGGCGATTTGGCATTGAAAAAAACGACGATTTTATAGGCAAGAAAACAGACTTTTTTTCATAACTACGCCATTTTGTTAGATTTTGATATTTTTCGAAAATCCTACGTCATTGTACAGGAAATATCTTCCAGTTTAGCGACATTTTTTCCTTTTTCGGTTTTAGATATTCAATCGGCCGGAAAACATGTCAGCAGTGGAGGAACGTTTTTTTGGCGCCTCCGAACGCAGCGCATAGGTCGCTTGAAACTCAATATTTTTCTATGAAAAAATTATGTAATACGAGGGCGGGGTGAAAAGTTTCCAGCCTGACCAAGAAAAACGATGTTTAAAAAATTTTGTTTGCTTTATTTTTCAACATAATCTCCATCAACACTGATACATTTCTCATAACGGTGTTCTAATTTAGTTATACCAGTTGTAAACGTAGATTTGTCAAGGTCCTCAAAATACTGATTTACAGCTTCGATAACTTCTTCGTTGCTCTTAAATCTTTTTCCGCCAAGCCATTTTTTGAGGTTAGGAAACAGGTAATAGTCGCTGGGGGCTAAGTCTGGAGAGTAGGGAGGATGCGGCATCAATTCAAACTTCAATTCGTGGATTTTGGGCATGGCAACAATCGACGAATGCGCTGGTGCGTTATCGTGATGAAACAAAACTTTTTTCTTCGCCAAATGAGGTCGTTTAATTTGCACCTCGTGCTTCAAACGTTGCAATAACTCTGCGTAGTATTGACCAGTGATAGTCTTACCCTTTTCAAGGTAATCAATGTATATAATTCCTCTCGCATCCCAAAAAACAGTAGCCATAACCTTGTTTGCCGATAAAATTGTTTTTGCCTTCTTTGGGGTTGGTTCCCCTTTTCCAACCCACTGTTTTGACTGTTCTTTATTTTCAGGAGTGTAGTGGTGGACCCATGTCTCATCAACAGTTATGAATCGACGCAAAAATTCGTTTGGATTACGCCTATACAGCGCCAAATTGTCGGTAGAAATGGTTTTTCGGAGCAGTTTTTGATCGAGCGTTAGCAAACGCGGCACCCACCTCCACACAGCTTTTCCATGTTCAAATAGTTGTGCAAAATATTTCGCACACGTTCAGCTGACATTCTACAGGTCTCAGCTATCTCATGCACTTTCAACCTGCGGTCTTCCAACACTATTTTATGGATTTTTTCAATCATCTCTGAAGTTGTGACTTCAACGGGCCGTCCTGAGCGAGGCTCGTCAGAGGTGCTCACACGACCCATTTTAACTTCAGAAACCCACTGCTTAATAGTTGAATATGATGGGGAGGAGTCTCCTAGTGCTGAATCCATCTCTTCTTTTATTTGTTTTGGTGTAAAACCTTTCAAATGGAAGTATTTGATGACAGCACGTTTTTCCAATTTTTCCATTTGTACGAAAACAACGGAAGCGTCTCGCGCAATGTGCTCTCAAACGCAAACTAACGTAGCGATTGGGCTGAAACTGTACATACAAGCTCGGTAGGAATGGTACTGTAGGACGCCACTCCAAAACTAGACCTAGTGGCACCATCTCTTGGTCAGGCCGGAAACTTTTCACCCCACCCTCGTATTAGTCAAATATAGCCAAATATATTCTCAATTTTCCGAAACATTTAATTGAGTACTTTTCTTCCAAAAAATCTCGAAAATCACCCTAATTTTCAGCGTTTACACTGGTATAGCCCCTTAAGGACCATCCTCAACACAACCCGATGTGCTGATAGTCAACATTACGTAGGTGTAACGAGTTCGAAGTACCTTTTCTCCACGGTACTTACGCGACGAGCCTCTCTGAGGACTAGAGCAGCAGACCCATTGGAGAATATCACTGTTACGGAGTTTAATGTTGTTAAGGGCTAAAACCATTGTGAACGTCTAAAATTGAGCCATTTTTCGCGATTTTTTTTGGGGGGAAGGACAAGTCAGAGGATAATAATATTCAAGGATGTTATTAGCCATATCTTCAAGTCAATCTTCACAAAAAAATTGAAGTCCATTAATTTACATGAGTATACCTAGAGAAATACGTAGGGCGTTTTGAAAATATTAATTTTTGTGTAATTGGCAAGCATTTAAAGTGAAAGCTCAATTTTCGACAGAAAAAAGGACAATTATTGGTTAATGAATAATGTTATAATTAACCCATGGAAACTCTCGTACGTATTTCCCTTCGGAATGGTATTTTAAAGAGGTGCTCAAAATTTGGAGTGAATAGAATGAAAATTGTTGGAGTTACGGTACGTGCCGTTTTGAAAAATTTAGAAAACCTGAAAAAAAGGCCTGCGGGCCTTTTTTACAGGTACCAATCTCTTTTCCCCTTATTCTAGATGGTTCAAAGTGTCGCTTAAGGGGGAACATATCTTTCTACATGTTTTGAAACATTTTTTCCTACATCTTCCAGAAAAGAAGAAGAGCAAGAGAATGTTGAATCGGAAGGACAATTGTATGGTCCAGGGATCGCCGATTAAAGGTAAATACGAAATTTCCATGATTTTACAGTACTTAAAACTTTAACCGCGTTTTTCTCAAAACTATGTTCTTACACACGGGCGTGTGCTTAGCGCCTCGAGTTTTGAATCGATTGACTCCAAATTTTATCTGTAGCTCCTTGACAATATTTCCTAGTCCAGTACGTAGGATTTTTTCGATTAGTTAAAATTAAAAAAATTTATGATCCATATTCGACCGATTTTTTCACGACTTTTTTCATATTAACCTCATTTTTTTAAATCAATATTTTGACGTACTGGACTAGTTTTTTATATCTATTTTCAAAATATTCTTCGTTTTTTGTTCTAACTTGAAAAATATGACCTGTGCGAATACGCCCGTAGAGGACTATGAAAAAAGGAGTTTTCTTTCATCAACTACTGCGCCACCATTTTCTTTCAAAATAATTTTAAAAAATATATAAATTTTCCTTTAAGACTTGTACTAATATGTATAAAAAACCGAATTTGAAAATATTGTTTTGTTTTTCTTAAATAAATTGTCAAAATTGACCCTTCATTTTGCCCTCACGAAGGTATATTCCCCCTTAAGCCAATAAAAAACACTGAAAATTCTACAGTCGTGTTACCCCTTAATAACTAATGTAAATACCGCGCACGTGTAATGAATGATCGATGACGAGGCACAATTTACATGAATTGAGAACCACAATTTTTGACAGAAAAAAAGAGTGTCCCGAGATTGTGAATTTAATTAGAAGCACATGGGATAGATACAGCCTGTTAATTCGCACAATGGACACATGGTTTATTATTTTTTCGATTTTTCTTGCTATTAGAGAAAGTATCCCGTCATACTTTTAAATATGCGCTTGACGTTACTAGCCCCCTATTTTGAGTACCTGCGCTGAATGAAATTAGTGAAAAATTTGAAACATTATTTTTCGTAATCCCATATTTCTGGTTATTTTTTGTCGCGGTCACTCGACATGTTCGATAAATCTTTAATCTCAAATAAACGCGTGTTTTTCAAAAACGTGACGCTTGTCAAGTGAGTCTGAAACGAATGAATATGTATCAGACAAAATTAGTTTACGCTTCACTGAGCGACGGGTGAATTTGATTTGATTGCAACACAAATAAACAAGTTAGCCCGTTCACAAATTATACGTGACCAGAAACGCCGTTCGATGTTTCGTTCGAATTACTAATGAAAAAAAAACAGTACATTCCTTCCCTAATTATCGTTTCAAATTGAGGTTTGCATTTTTTTGCACTGTCCGTGCATGTTTACGAGTGAGAAAAGTGTCACATACGATTCTTTTCAATTATTCATTCCAGAATACCAAACAGGTACGACCTCGTGCCATATGTGTGTGTGTGTGTGTGTGTGTGTGTACATATACACATACACATACATACATTTACGTACAGGGTGTCCACTTTGAAATACTTAAGGGAAATAAATCAAGGAAATGAAGACGGACAAAGAAATAAGAAATTGTCGACACGCGTACAAGATCTCGCGGTAATATTTTTTTATTTCAAATCGGAATACATACATTTTGATTTTCTTAAGGGGTAAGGCCATTGTAGTGGGGAAAAAATAAGTATATTTTGGGAATTTTTTTTCGCAGGCCAATGGAATAAATATAAATTCTGAAAATGGTCCTTTATGGTACATATCATAAACTGTACAAACTATTTTTTTCAAAGTAACGTAAAACAAAATAGCGGCTGCACAGCTCTTCTTCGAAGCCTTTTTTGTTCATGGGCACGCGGCCGGACCAACGGCACCTGCAATTTTCAATTTACAGTGAATGAATTTTTTTTTCTCGATTATACACGTGAATAGCTACAGAAGTACGTAGGATTTTTTTTATATATCGATTTTTGCAAAAACAGCGCGTTTTTTAAATAAAAGTTCAAAATTCTCGAAAAAAAATCTGAAAATTGTTTATAAAAAAAAACTATGTAATATATCGAGAAAATCCTACGTGTTTCTACGCATAATGTAATTGTGAATATACAGTTAAAATTTCAGGTCAATCGGGCAAGATTTGTTCGAGTTATGAGTCCGGTCGATTTGAAAAATGTAGTTTCGAAAAAAACGCGTTTAAAGTTTTAAGAACGGATTGCATCGGACTGAGAGGGGCTGCGCCAAAATTCAAAATAGGAGTTTTAGACATTTCTCCCACCTTAATTCTTTGAGTATGTCGTTTTTAAGATATTAAGGCATCTTTTAAGAAATATAAAAATCGATTTTTCGAAATTTCTACAGTGGCCTTACCCCTTAAATCGGTGACTTTGAAACAATTGTAACGAAAAAGCCTCTTTTTCGCATTAAAAAAAAAACGAAAAATGTTGTAAGCTCTTAAAAAGGTGACTGCAATGACCAGTGCGATGGACGAAAGGGAACGCTGATGGAAGATTGTGCGTGTGTGCCTGTATCCCAGCATCACGCGTAGGTACTTATCTCCGTAATAAATCTGAATGTAATGAACATAATTTTTAGATACCCCTATAAAGTTGGCAATGTAAGCCGGTGAGAAATTTTCAGCTTGTGGATGTCGCACTTGAATTTTTTTCATGACTTGGTCGTTCTTTCCATAAAGCCCACGACACGTATACGCAATTTCAATTGCCCAGATTCCTTTTCTTCTGGAGAAGAGATTCCTTACGAGTCTTGTGACGGAAAGATGCCAGACGACTCACCCTGTGAGATTTCGTCGGTGGGTCAGCTACAACTTTTGATAACGGGTCTGCCTAAATTTGGGGCCCAAAAAACAGGTCGATTTTGAATATAGTTTTTTGATGAGAGAATTGGGATGATGAGGTCGGGGTTTTATTCACAATTAATCCATAATCTTGCTAAGTGTGAGTTTTAGAAATTGAAAAATATCGGTAAACAATGGATTTATTATTGTTTTGAGAAGGTGCTAACGTTGCTGCATGGCCAATCGCTGTAGGTGGTGGAAATAAACAAAAAAATTGTTTTTAGTATAATAATACAATTTTCATATGACTGGATGTTTTTTTTTGAAGTTTTGGAGATTACGAAAATGGCAACGTATAGAAAAAAACGTTCGAATTTCAATCGAAAGAAACAACTTTAATGATTTGTTATTAACACGTGGACAAATTTTCCAAAAAATCATCCAGTCATACGATATAAAATTTAGTAAACCATACTCTGTGCGGATTTAAAGTGGATCGTGCGGATAGATTTTGAGATGATGTTAAAGTTGCATCGTTGGAACGCAACGAAAAACATGTTTTTCTAATTGCCAATTTTCTATGACAGAACAGAGCTACGAAAAACGTTTTTCAAGATTTTCCTTAGAGACCTACAACCTAAATCTATCAAGAATAATTTTAAATAACAATAAAAATGGAGAAAAAAGGAAAATAAAAAAGAAATAGTTGCATCCCAACGATGCAAACTTCATCATATTTTGAGATATCCTTTTTACGGTTTTATATCACATAGTTTCGAGAAAAACGCAAAAAAAGGGCCTTGGGCGATCTGACGCTTTACAAAAATCGTCATAACTCGGTCGAATGTGGAAATTTTCACAAAATATTTGTTACAAATTAAAGTTGAAACCCTGGACCATGAAACTACGCAATAAAAAATGCTTTTCTCGAAATTTCGATCTTACACAAACCCCTTAACATCGTTATCAAATGTTTTTCTCGATACCGTGAAATTTTAGTAGGAAACATTTTTTGTACTTCGTTTTCGCGAATTGTTCGGGGTGTGCATTTAAAATGGGACACCCTGTATATATATACTTGTATATGTACAAGTATATATATATAGGGTGTCCTGTTATAACTGGATAATCCTGTCGATAGATTAGATCAAGTCCTACTATATTCTGGAATTTCAGTTTAATAAAAGTCCCGCGGTTTTCGATGTAAAAATCATCTGCTTTTGGTTTTTCGCGTGCTATTTCTACAAATGATGACTTTTTCGCCGGTTTTTTAAAGAAAATACGCTTGATTATTTGTTTTACGTTAAGGAAACTTTACGAAAAAAAGTTTGCTTAAATTTTAAAGAAACCTTATGAAAATAGTTTGCTCAAATGTTAAGGAAACTTGATGAAAAAAGATCTTATGCAGAATTTTCATACAAACCAATTCGAACATCTGCCTGCGGTGTAAAAAAATGTACTACGCATATCGTGTCAATTACTTTAAAAAGTTGCTTACTTAGTGTCAATTCATATCATTTGTAGAAATGGCATGTGAAAAATCAAAGGCAGATGATCTTTTTCAAAAAAATTATATAAAGCCCAAAATCTTGAAAACCGTGGAACTTTTACTAAACTGAATTTCCAGCATATAGTAGGACATGGACTGACCTATCGACAGTTGCAGGATTATCCGTTCATAACAGGACACCCTTTATGTGTATATATAGGGTGTCACTCTTATCTCTGCCACCCGAAATAACTCGGTAATTATCGACGTCACAAAAAAATGTTCCAGACAAAAGTTGTACGGTGTAAAGGGGGCCATCAAATGCGACCAATTTCTTTTATTCCGGTGGAGGCGCTGACGCACATTGAAGGTCACCTCCACTTTGTTAAACGACATGGTATATTTTTTTCAACCATCTTGTGGAGCACCTCAAACCACATAAAAAACATTAGAGGGTCAAAGTCGTTCAAGGTCATTCGAGGTCACCTATTAAAATGAAATACAAATCTAAATATCTCGGATCGCTACCAAATATTTGGTAGTGATCCGAGATATTAAGATTGCTATTATCGATACTGACCTTGAATGACCTTGAACGACTTTGACCCCCTAATGTTTTTTATGCGGCTTGAGGTGCTCCACAAGATGGTTGAAAAAAAATGTACCATTCCATTTGAAAAAGTGGAGGTGACCTTCACTATGCGTCAGCGCCTCATTCGAAATAAAAGAAATTCGATGCATTTGATGGCCCCCTTCACACCGTACAACTTTTGTCTGGATCATTTTTTTGTGACGGCCATAATTACCGAGTTATTTCGGGCGGCAGAGATAAGAGGGACACCCTATATATATCCATATGTATAAGTGTCGGTTCGCATATATATATGTATGCAAACTCGTACCGAGCATATAACTAAAAGAGTTCCCAACGGCATATTACGCAGGCAACGGTTTCGCGGTGCGGCTTCGACTAGAATTCAAAAACGGCATGCACGGGAAGAGCCGACCCCGTAGCTTCTGTCCCTTCCTCGTCCTCGCACTTTTGCAATACAAGTTTTGCCGTCGGGTTCTCGGGTGACACATGACGTTGTAGCGCGGCCACTTGCTCTAATACGTGCTCGCAATTTCTTTCGGGCTGGGAAATTTTCTGGCATCGATGTTTTTCGGGTCAAAAGTTCGCTCAACGAGTACCTAATACCTAACCGGGTAACAGAAGTTTCATTGCATGTGCGAGGTAGCGGGACCACGGGGAGGGGATCAGTATTAAAACGTGACAGAGAATAACGCCGTGTAGTAACGCGGAACGAAGTGAAGTATAAATAAGGACGGGAGAAATAAGATACGCAAGAGCTACGTTGTTCCTGAAAATTAACATGTCGAATTCTGCGACGAGTCATTAGGATTCGTTGACTGTGTTCAAAAAGTCGTAAATTAACAGTTTTGACTATGTATAATGAGCTCATCTTTTATTTTTTAAGCGAGCATGTAAATCTAACGGGCCGAAAAAAGGTCGTTTTTTGTCGAATTTTTTTCGTTGTCTAGATTATTTATTTGGGTTTTGGAAAAATACGTATGTTATTAAGCATACATTGAAATTAACTCGTGTAATTTTTTATAGAAAGAAATGAAAAATCAACAACGTTATTGAGGCATGATAGAGACTCTGTAATTTTGGAGATTTTTTTATTTATATTTGGTGCCTTTAGAAAAACTAAATTTAAAAAAGGGCTACGTATAATTGCTACTGCAGGTACGGAAATTTTGGTTCCTTTAAATTGTAAATCGGACAATTATAGGTAGAATTATGATTCCGGCCAGATCGAAAAAAGTCGTTTCGAGAAAAACGCGATTAAAAGATTTAATATACGTAAATCGTTGCGCTACCGGCTCTCACTAAATCGTTTGCAATTTGGTCGAGCTTCAATATTTTAACTTGACGCTTTTCTTTACATGTTCTTGAACATGTATACTTTTAGAAAATGCAAAAAAATCATTTTTTTACCCGTCACAGCGGTGTACCGCTTTAATATGCTCATGAATGGAAATCTGTGTAAGTGCGCTGTGAAAAATTGTTCTACGAAAAGATTCTGAGTATTTCTGCTTTTCTGTATTTGGTGATTTTGTTACTGTCGAAATAGTATTTTCAACGATAACAAGAGTTTACATTATTTTACGACGGCAAAGATAATTTTTTTGGTAACTGTCAGAAACAAAAACAAATCTAACGTCCAAGTTTTATATGTGACTTAAAGTTTTGGGCAATTATACTTATTATTGCTTCTTTGTGAGCTAAAGTGACGCTGAATATTGAAGAAAAATCTTTATATGGACAGAAAAAAGATCAACCAAATTCACTTCATTATGTATGCCCATATTACTTAACACATGTTGCCCATATTACTTACTTAACACATGCCCACAAGTATGCCCATATTAATTAACGAACATTTGTATTGATTATGCTTGCCATCGTCTTTTGCTTAATGAGCATTTTCCAATTGACAGATTGTTAATTGAACAGTGTTAATTATTTTACCGTTTCATTGCCAAAAGCTGTGGATTTCGGTGAAAGTGTTCGGTAATTACTTTGTGTGCGGTAGATCACTCGAAAACTATACGTGGTCAGACTTTTTTGCTAGTTAAAAACAACACTTTAGACGTGACAGAAAATCCACTTTCATATCAGTCGCGCATTCACGTTTTAACGTGTGCGCTAGTGTGAGATATTTTGTAACAAAAGCAAAAATATTCAAGCACGAAAAATGTCATCGTCTTAAAAGAAATTCTAACAAATAGCATTTGAAAAGATACATTATTTTAATACCTATTTACAATAATTGGATAAGGTTCCGAACCTCCTCCGATCGAGCTGAAATTTGCACCAACCTTCCTTTTAATATTTTAAGACAACCCCTAAAGGGATTTTTGGCGAATCTTAATAGTATTCAAGATATTTAATTTTTCAGTATTTTTTTAAAGGGTAAGGTTCCGAATCCCCCCGCCGATCGAACAGAAATTTTGCACAAACCTTCCTTTTAATATTTTAAGGCAACCCCTTAAGGGATTTCTGGCAACTCGCAATAGTTTTCGAGATTCGAATTTTTAAGTTCATTTTTAACGCACACCGACTATATCTATATCTCCTAAGTCTCCATTGATACCTATATATGTTATCGCGCTCTTCGTTTTGGCCAAACAAAACAAACTCAAATCCAAACCCAACCCCAAAAACTATTGCGCGTCGCCAAAAATCCCTTCAGGGGTTGCCTTATAATAGTAAAAGGAAGGTTCGTGCAAAATTTCAGCTCGATCGGAGAAGAGTTTCGGAACTTTACCCCTATGATTTTTCTGCAAACCGTGCAGTAAAAATCTGAAGACTAACTGTGATGGAAACGAGATAAAATCCGTAACTACGCGAAAGTATCATTATTACTCTTCCCTGTTGAACTGCAACATATAAAATAAAAATATAATGCCTGAAGGCCTTGTACCGAAGTGTTGATTTGGCCCATCCGTATATCCAATAGTGATTTCCATACAGAACATACTGTTCTCCTTGTGAATATAAATCGACACCCGAATTGGCCAAATCAATATTCTGGTATATCGTCAGGCACGGTTTTCCATGCCGAGGAATATTATACACGCCCTTTTCGTTGCAGGCAACGCGGGGATTACCCGTACGCAGACTATAATGTAGAATTGTCTAATTTGTACCTGCAACCAATTCGCACCACGATCGTATTTCGCACGTCGCGCCTCACACATCACCGCTGATGGATATGAATAAAATTACCAGTGTAATTTGTGTAGTTTAATGGATATGTATAAAATTTGCTGCCCTTGCTTCGTGAAATGTTTTAAAAAAAATCCAATATACTGATTTTGTACCAATTACGATTATTTTATCCAATATACTAATTTTATACAGTTCGGGTAATATTTTCATCACGTTAGTGAGGCTGTGTCATATTCAGTGTTACGTAGTTACGAGGGTGGGGTGAAAAGTTTGCGGCCTGACCAAGAGATGGTGCCACTAGGTCTAGTTTTGGAGCGGCGTCCTACAGTACCATTCCTACCGAGCTTGTATGTACAGTTTCAGCGCAATCGCTACGTTAGTTTGCGTTTGAGAGCACATTGCGCGAGACGCTTCCGTTGTTTTCGTAAAAATGGAAAAATTGGAAAAACGTGCTGTCATCAAATACTTCCATTTGAAAGGTTTTACACCAAAACAAATAAAAGAAGAGATGGATTCAACACTAGGAGACTCCTGCCCATCATATTCAACTATTAAGCAGTGGGTTTCTCAATTTAAAATGGGTCGTGTGAGCACCTCTGACGAGCCTCGCTCAGGACGGCCCGTTGAAGTCACAACTTCAGAGATGATTGAAAAAATCCATAAAATAGTGTTGGACGACCGCAGGTTGAAAGTGCATGAGATAGCTGAGACCTGTAGGATGTCAGCTGAACGTGTGCGAAATATTTTGCACAACCATTTGAACATGGAAAAGCTGTGTGCATGGTGGGTGCCGCGTTTCCTAACCCTCGACCAAAAACTGCTTCCAAAAACCATTTCTACCGACAATTTGGCGCTGTATAGGCGTAATCCAAACAAATTTTTGCATCGATTCATAACTGTTGATGAGACATGGGTCCACCACTACACTCCTGAAAAAGATTTAAGAGCAACGAAGAAGTTATCGAAGCTGTAAATCTGTATTTTGAGGAGCTTGACGAATCTACGTTTAAAACTGGTATAACTAAATTAGAATACCGTTATGAGAAATGTATCAGTGTTGATGGAGATTATGTTGAAAAATAAAGCAAAAAAAATTTAAAACATCGTTTTTCTTGGTCAGGCCGGAAACTTTTCACCCCACCCTCGTATATTCTTGCGTGTGGAATGTGCAGAAGGTAGTTCGTTATTTTAAAGATCGGCACAAATTTTGATAAGTGCTACAGGAATCGCGTTTTCGTTTGATTTCGTGATTTTCTGCGTTCACATGTTGCGCTTTATTCGTACCGGTATAAATAAGAAATGATAATTGGAGGTAAGCGTTCTACAATTTTTTACTTGAAACGAAATTCGGAATAAGGGGGCATCCATTAATTACCTGAGGTGATTTTGGCGATTTTTCGACCCCCCCCCCTCTGCCCCTGGTGAGATGTCGTGAGATTTTGCTCGACCCCCTCCCCCCGCCCCTAATCTCACGTGAGATTTTTCAAAATGCACGGATTTTTCAAGTTCTCGGAAAATAAATTATAGTAGAAGTAACTGCGGTTGTAGTACAATTTACTCCACCATGTAAAGTAGTAGGGAGACCCCCTGCGTGATAAAAATTACGTGATCACTAAAATTACTAGAATTACTAAAACTACGTGATATTTGCCGAAGCTCCCCTCTCCCCCACGTGGGATTGGGTGAGATTTCGCTCGACCCCTCCCCCCCCCCCTAAACGCCTCACGTAATTAATGGACGCCCCCGAATTTGAGTTCCAAATAAGATTTTCAAAGTGCGTAGGAAAATCGAAAAATATCGATTTTTGATGAAATGGTGCAGGTTTGAAACAAAATAGTTTTTGGTATAAAAAAATCGTCGAAAATAATTTTTTTCGGGAAAAGTGTTAAATATATTTAAAAAATCCCTTGCATACTCCAATACAATGTAAAATGCTGTTATATGGTTGAAAAAAAATTCATGTCAATCAGTGAAGAATTCGCGATGGAATGTTACCAGCCGCAGGGTACGATCAGATTCGCTTTGTGCTGCTTCAGCACCACCATTTTGTCACAAAGTGAGGTGGACAAATTTGTAAAAATGTTTGAAGATGCGTCGAATAAAGAGCACTAAGCTAATCGATATGGTCAGCTAGTTCGTCATTTTGAAGATTGCCCCGATCAGGGCCAAAACGTAGATGATCAAGGAAATTACTATTAAGTGGTTAGGCTACTGTGACGACCGGAAAATCAGGGTTATTTAAAAAATGTAATTTTAAAGAAACAAGTAAGATGATCGAAATATCGTTTGGACATTTATTTGTATGTCGTTAACGAAGTTGTGTACCAAATTTCTTAAAAAATATTAATAATTCAAGAAATTGTAAACAATCTCGTGAAAGACTTTTAAGGGTGACGAATTCAATGGTGTACTTGATTTTGGCCGCCCGGTTGATCTGAAACAAAGAACGACTTTTTGTTTCTTCTTAAAATGGATAATATTGGCTAAGACTTAACCGACCTTTTTTGTTATTGTGTTTCAATCATCAAGAAAAAAAAGTAGAATTGTTTGTTCGTTTTTTCGAGAAAAAATGCCATCATATTGTTAATAAGTAATGAAAAAAAAAAAATGTTGAGAAGAAAAACGTCGGTCAAGACTAGACTACTATTACACTGAATAAGTGTTCCAAATTTCAAGTCAATCCGTTCATTATATGTCAAGAAATCGTGTACACCGTTTAGAAAAACATAGTTTCGAGAAAAACGCGTTTAAAGTTTTACTAGCAGTTCTCTCTTTGTAATCATAAGTTTACCTTCAATCTGCGATTTTTGCACGATATGTTGGACCTTCCTCTTCAATTGGAGTTGCCTCAAGCGAAGAACGATTTTACAAAAATTCTTACAATAACCTTATCTCTTAGTTGCGCGTCCCAATTAATACGGAAAGGGGACTCATCACTCTTAAATGCTCCACATTGGCTACATCCATTGACCACCCTCGATTTACCATAATTTATCACACTTCATTTTATTTTGGTTTCGCGATCTTTTTGCGGAAGGCAACACGCGGACCATAAATTAATTATATTAGGACGTTGAATAAGTTCTCGCTGTTTTCCAAAAGATGGCGTTACCGCAACTGCGTACGTGTAGTTTAAGATGGTAACGCATCTATAAAGAAGTACTATAAGCAACCTTGAAATTCAGTGTATGTAATTTCGCCGAAATGCACACAACTTTCTTGTCATAGTGTTAAACATGTCAAATTTCGTGCCAACAAAGGAGCATTTGCGGGGAATTTCACTGCACTACTTGTTTCGGACAAAAAACTGCAGCTGAAGCACACAGAGTTCTTGAGACTTACGGCGGCCATACTCCGTCGGAAACAACATGCAGAGATTGGTTTAGACGCTTCGAAAATAATGATTTTGATGTGTTGAATTGGAGATATAACTTCATGGAGGCTCGTGTCAGAAGTTGGCTGAACTTGCAGAATCATCAGGAGTTTATCACACAACAGTTTCAAAACGTGTGGAAGCATTAGGATTTTTTTTTCTTTAATAAAGCATTAGCCCTTTGCGTTCAAATGTTTTGGCTATAACACGTTGGTCACAGGGGGTCGCAATGACCCCAGCCAAGTTTCAAACGATTGCCGCGTTGACAGCACCGTTCCGAATGACTTTAAAAAATTCAGGATTTTAGTTTGAACATTCTAGAATGTAGCATTTTTGGTATTATATTTTTATCGAATTTCAAAATGGCGGAAAAAAATCAACAGAGGATCAATGCGTGAAAAAAACCTATTTTGCCACGAAAATCATAACTGTTGCGGTTTTTTCATAAAATTTTGAGGTGATATTCCGGAGATATGATAGTTTAAGAAAAAAAAAATAGTTCCACAGTGGGTAACGGTTTAAAGGAAAAATAGCTCCACACCTGACCCTAGTCTGTACTTACAAAGGCTCACCCCAAAGCACCGCCAGAAAGCAGGCCAGTCGCTTTGACCGCCAACAAATTATAGTGTTGTTGGCTTGAAGTTTCACTTGGGGTCATTTTGACCCCGGGTGACCGCGAAGGGTTAATATTCACGAATAAACAGCGAGAACTTATTCAACATCCGAATAATCAATAGAATTTAGTATGAGCCCGATACAATTTAAAAAAAAACAATATTTCTGACTCGTAATTTAACCCTTAATATTCACACTGGGTCGACGGGACCCAAACAAATGATTTTGATGCTGTACAACTTTTTTTTCCGATAAAACATACATATTTTTATATGTGTAAGCGTTTCATTGTTTTCTTCTAAATCGCACCTGCGTTGGATGAAATAAATATACTTTTTGAAAAGTCCACAGAAACCGCTATGTCTATTTCAAAGTACATTGTTTCCAGATTATAAAACCATCTTTTAATTTTTTTGCCAATAATTACAAGAGTTACAGTAATTTTTTGTACAAAAAGTCACTTTTCACGTTTTTTTTTGCATATTTAAAATTTTATTTTTGATTTCTAACCAATATCCTTGGATTGAACAAGGTTCAAATTATACCTCACTATTTTTTTCTTATCGCTCAATGCATTATTTTTTTATTTATAACAATTTAAAAACGCCTGGGTCCCATGGACCCCGTATGACTATAACGTGATTCTAGCTAAGTGTGACTACTAAAGGTTAATAATATATAAATCAATGTGCACACAACAAGCCTGAGTAAAAACTCCTTCATTTTGAGTTCGTGTTATATCGTAAAAATAAATCGATTGAATCATAAGCACTTTTTTTACAATCAATAGCGAATAGTTAGAAAAGTCGTTATGGGGTAGTAGTGAGGCAATTTTAGCCTACATTGTTTTGCAGACAAAATGTACAGCATTTTATAGTTTGGTGTGCTTATATGTGTCCATGAAGTTCACTGGTCGAGGAAAATAACACGTGGTTTCAAGAGTCACGATTCTAATCGCTCGCGGCAACACGTGGCTTCGCCAACCTGCTGCTTTTCTGCAAATCAGAATCGTTTCCATGCCGCGTACGCCGCTGTATAAGAAACGTATGTCGGATATCGTGTACTCTCAATGTGTTGTATATATAGTATATACGAAGGAAATATATGACGTCGAGTCGCCGAGGATGAAACAACTCGGACCGGAGAGTATACGAGGCAACAGGATATGACATTTGGCGAGTAGTTATAATGGCTACGATGAGGCTCACGGCGAAGTAAAACGGCGCGATAAATCGCTCGTGCAGCCGTCGTTGGGCGAACGACTCAACGGTACAACAGTAACGCACGGTGAAACTCTCGTATTTCCATCTGAAATACTCATCGTGCAATTTGTTTAGGGGCAATCTTTTTGTTTGCTCGTTTCGATGTAGCCGTTGCTTTCGCGCACTGAAAGATAGCCCACGTTGTTCGCGTTTTCTCATCTGGACAGTAAAATACGTAATGATACGCATCTGGCTCATTTCGCAATGAACAGTGACAGAAGTATCCCGCGAATGGAATATTTTCTGACAATCATGGTATCGCAATTGGGCCGAAAACATTACGTAGAGTGGCGCACTCTTTTTTGCACTGATAATAAAGATTTATTGAATTCAACTAAATGCGTTAAGATGATCCTTTTTTATTTGAATTAACTAAAATGTAGTCAAATCAATGTCTTTTTAAATTTGATTATACTATTCCAGAGATTTATTTCACATATATTTGGTTATTTAAATCGAAATCTATTTAACGCCGTTGAGTAATAAAAAAATGTATTTCCTTCTAATAACTTTTCTATTTAGTATTATTGACCCAACAAATATTGAGCCAAACATACTAAATGGGTCTGTGTAGGTTTTTTTATGGCAATAATTTATCCTAGAAATAAGAAAAATATTGATTTTTTTGGCATTTTCTTATAGTGTTAAGGAATCATCACAGTGTACATTTTTTTTAATCGGTTATAAACGTTCTGTCCAATTTTTAGATTGAAATGAAAATTATTTCGGTCGCTGCAGCCTTTCTTAGAAAAAGTTAAGCCTTTCTTAGAACTTTGAACGCGTGTTTCTGGGAATAGTGTTTTCCAAATCGGTGGCCACTCTCGAAGGAAGATATTTTAAGTTATCCGTTTGAAATGTTAACAGAACATTCTTCACGTCCTTCCTTATGCTGCTATGGAAGTTTTTTTTGAAATCTTATTTTTTTTACGAAAAACTGTCGAAAAAGGCTAAATTTTATACTTTTTGTTCAACCCGCCATTATTTTTTCAAATTTCGCTAAAAAGAAACCTCTACAGGAACATAGCGGCTTTCCTACAGATTAATCATTTTTAAATTTTTGTTTCAGATAAAATTTGCGGCCGCAATCCTGGCCATCATGGGACACCATTTTTTTCCACGCAATTTTCCGCAAATAAAAACAATGTTGAACAATGAAAAAAGGAATTAAAAGAAATCATTTTGTATTCTTTTTCGGTGTTTCAATTTGTAAAAAAAAATTATAATGATTAGCTTATCCTACCCACCTAAACAAATCGCGAGAATCGGCTTTTTTTTGGGCGGTCATACTGTGATGATTCCTTAAGAATATGTCCTCAAAAAGAAATTTCGAAATTTCCAATACTGACGTTAATAGACAAGACCAGAATGGGATCGACCTGTTGGGGCTACGGATTTTTGAAGCTTCGGCGGAAGCTGAAACAACTCGAAGGGAAGAACGAGTTTCAGAAAATCATTATTTCGAAGTCGATTCGATTAATCGACTATTCCTGCCTCGCTTTACGAAGCAGGAATGTTCGATTAATGCAACGTAAGTATAACATGTCATTATACCACTCAGACAGTTGCGGTTGTCTGAAATTGTACACAAAACTTTAAACGCGTCTTTCTCGAAAGTACTTTGTTCAATCTGGTTGACATAAAATGTAGAGTTCTATTTAACCGATTGCCTTAAAAATTGGTATGGACCTTCAGTATATATCCCTCTATCGTCCTCATCTCGGGCATTGCAAAATTATCATCATTACTATTTGCAAAAAAATTAACGTTGAAAAAAATAGGGCGAAAAAATTAACTTGATTCTCAGACAGTCGCCATTAATTTTTCTTTCCCTATGGTACCTGCCATAATGACGTTCCTATTGATAAATGAAATTGGTTTTATTTTCGTTTCAGATAAATGGTAGCTTTGGAACTATGTCAACTGCCTCAATTTTTCAATTTTAATTTATTTTTTTGCGCAAATTCTTTTTCGTCCGTACTTGATATATCCATAAAGGACTGTGAAGAATGGATACTGAAAATATATTTTGTTTTTTCTTTCGTTTTAAGCCCGAAAAACGTTCGAAATTTAGGCCTCTAGACTAGAATGCAGCCTCAAGTAGCAAATTCACAGACGCAGTAGTACGCTCAGTGGCCGGAGTGTGGCGCAGGGCCCGAGGCTTCTCCCGCAAGCCATGTGTACTCTGAGCGAGCGTATAACCGAGTCCGCGAAACGTGTCGACTCACCAGGAGTTGTGCGCACTGTCGCTCATGGGTCAGCCAAATTTATTCCGAAAGACGTGGGAACTACACATCTTCTGGTACCCACGCAACCGGAGAATCCTCTCGTATATATCGAAATGGTGTTAATATAAAATATTTCTCATAATTTTTCACCATCAAGGATTGATAACACCATCAATAAATATGTATTGAATATGAGAAAATATGGTAAAACATTGCAAATCAAAATACTAGTTATGCACATACAATCTTCATCCCTCCGAAATACAATAACAATTTAGCTAAATTAAAGGCACATCCCACGAAAGGCACTTTTAAATTAAAATACATCTCTTGTTCATTCAAATCAACCATGTTTTTCGATCAAATACTTATTTGTTGAATCGTCTACACCAAGAGATGCTTGAAACTAATAAAAAATAGATTTTTTTAACCCATAGAATCGTATTAGGCTGCGAAACAACGAAAAAAAATGATTTGACTTGAATAAACATTCTACTCAAACCAAATAAACCGTGTGTTTTAATCATCTTACGAAAATCCTGAAGATTTGCGATATAACGCTGCTAGAAAAGAAATAGAAAAGTAAAAAAGCGAAACGTTGTGAGATGCCTCTTAACAAATAAGCGGAAAATGAAGAATCTTCGCTACGTCAACATGTTGATATAGGGGGCCTGATTGCTCGACATATCATTTATAATTAATTATACATGATATACATACGTTTACACCGAGAGTTCTGTATGGGCTTCTTTATCGGCACGAGCCATCTCTCGAGCTGACGAGCGCGCATCAGCTCCTTTCAGTTCACCGTTTGAGTAAACACACTCATACGCGGTACTATAGATACGAGAGAAGAAGCACCGCGCACGCCATTCGAGAATCGCATATGCGAGGATAGTAATTTTAAAATAGGGGTCGACTATGAGTATGATCGTAGGGGTCGTGGAGTATGCCACGGGAGAGAGGGAAAAAGAGATTGATTGATCGATTGATGATTTATTGTACGCCTTGGTAAAAACCTTTAAGCAAAATAAGTACAGATAAGGTGAACTAATAAGAAAATAAACAAAAATAACATGCATGCGTTAACTAACATAAGATAAATGAGACAACATCATAAAATTATATAAATAAAAAAACTGCAATTGGATAAAGTGCACAAATCATGAGCAAAAAAATCAAAGGCAAGAAATCAAGCGCACGATAAGATGCAAAAATCGAACTCAAAAATTAAATTAAATAAAAAACAAAAAGAAAATTAAGAATAAAAAGTAAACATAAAAATGGCATTCAAAAACAGCCCAATCTCTGTACCTCTAAGTTAACAGACTGCTACAATGGCGGACATGCACAGGCCATAGTAAATGTTAGGTATTTACAAGAAACATCACCTAAGGGGCCGTCCATAAATTACGTCATTTTAAAATGGGGGGGGGGGGGGTTCGTCTGCGGATGACGGTAAATGATGGATGAGGGGGGGGGGGGCGTTTCGAAATTGACGTCATTCTTGTGATACTTCAAAATGTACAATAGTATATTGTACAACTAGAGTGGTTTCCCCGCATGAGTGATGAAAAATATTTTGCAAGTACCTAATGGTATTAATTATTGAACTCATTATTTATTTATTTATTACATAAGGTTTGTCTACATTATATTCAAGAACTTCAAATAACAGCGTACCTATGAAAATAGTTCGATCGAGCCAAAATGAATATGGGGAAGATACGGAGATATTACCCGTGATCCAGGATTTGCAAGAATGGGTGAAAACTCCGTGGGAGCTATCCAAAGAAAACTAAAGAATAGAGAAGAATAATATTATTATATTAATGAAAATTGCCAAAGTACAAAATAATAAAAGATGATTCTATAACAAAATGTGGGAGCTATCCAAAGAAAACTAAAGAATAGGGAAGAATAATATTATTATATTAATAAACATTGCCAAAGTACAAAATAATAAAAGATGATTCTATAACAAAATGTTTTAATGTTACCCAATTTTTCTCAAATCCGCAAATGTTTTAATTTTGCCAAACTGGTAATGATGTCAATTTTGCGAGAGGGGGGGGGGTCTTTAGGAAATGACGATAGGATGATTGTAGGGGGGGGGGGGTCGAAAATCAGCAAAAATCAATGACGTAATATATGGACGGCCCCTAAGTGTCCGCCGTCGATTTTGTTGAAACTCATAGATCTGACAAAGCATCGAATACTATTCGATGTATTTTTTTTATCCGCAAAAAAAAACTGTTTCCAGTGGGAAAAACACCCCTCAAAGAGAGGCGTGTCGAGGGGTGGCTTTGCAGTTTTGCCCACATGCAGTGCTCTGATCTCCATGAAACAAAAACCAAAATCCTTCTAATGTAAAGCGATGAAAAATCCACTATAAAATAATTGAAAAATAATTGAATTAAGGGGTGACACGCCTTTCTTTGAAGGGTTGTTTTCCACCTCAAAAACGTTTTTCCGCAGATAGAAAAAAAAATACGTGTTTAATAGTTTTCAATGCTGTATCACATAATCTGAGGTTCAACAAAATCGAAGGCACCATTTAAGGCAGGCTTAAAGTCTGGTTTAGAAAATTGACAAAATCGATTTTTTTCTTCATTTTATTATTCCTTAGACCTTTCTTAATACGCTCGTGAAAACCGCTCATTGATATTCCAAAAATTAGCAGAGTAATAGAAATTATAAGCAAGCCGCGCGCAAACCTCATCTAACGGTATCAAAACTTTGAATGCGTTTATCTCAGAACTATGTTTTTCAAATCGGCGCCCACGATATCTCGATAACTAATTGACCGATCGAGCTCAAACTTTGCACATACCTTCGGTAGCCTCTTTCTGAGGACTGGTAGCAGAATTGAGTCGAACAATAATTTTGCCCGCATTTTATAACTCGTCGAATATACGAAAATGTATGGAATATCGTTAATCAAAGTTTAACAGGCCGACATTTTGTAACAAATTTTTTTTAAGCACTAATTCTGCTACCAGTGCTCAGAATACTCCTACAGATTGAGAATATATATATATTTTTTTTCAGATGCATACAACATCATCCAGAGTGGGCGCCGATTGAGGCGGTTTTCGGCGGACCATGTTGTAAAAAAATGAAAAACTACATGAAAATATTTAAAATAATTTTTTTTAAATGTAGATACATTCTCAAAGGAACAATAAATATATATGTAAAATTTCATCAAGACAACTTCAACGGTTTAAAAGTTATTCCAACTCAAAAATGAGGTAACAAAATTTCGCTCTAGACCAGACTACTGCCTTAAGTGATGTTCCTTGTTAGATACATCATATTCGAACAGATGAACAAAAAGTTTGGATTTGAAGATAGCAAGGTTTGGTGACGATTTAACGGCAAGGGGTAGTGACTGCCAGAAACATTTTGTTCCAAGAGAGAGAGAGAGAGCGAGGTTGAGAGAGGGAGGGAGGGAGAGAGAGAGAGAGAGAGAGAGAGAGAGAGAGAGAGAGAGAGTTCACGCTTCCCTCTCTGCCTCTCGTCTCTCCCTCTCTCTCTCTATTCCTCTTTTTCGTAAAAAACCGGATGTTCACGACGCTCGGGCATCCTCCACGCGCTCTTGGCTACCCGCACGGATCCGCGGAATACTTCATGGCAAAAGAACGAGAACTCCGCGTAACTAAAACCCATAGATAGTTGCATCTTTGTGAGGGCGCGTGGGTATGTTCGTCGATGTGTGGCAACCCTCGAAAATCAAAAGGGCGCATCTGCCACCTTGCGATCACGCAAAATGATGTCAGATGAAACGTCCTTCTGATTGTTGAAATTCGAAGTCTTTGAGGCTCTGTGACTGATGCACACGTGCGTCCGAGTGTAACTTCTAACGCGAAATCCACACGATGGTATTGCAAGCTAGGAAGCAGCGTGTACCGGATCGACGTTCAATTCAATTAAAAGTAACGACCGCAATGTGCTCCTGACTGTTTCTTCATATATATAAAGTAGCTGCGGTACCCGTGACGTTGCGTCGAGGGTCTTACCGGAGAGTAGAACGAAATGGGCTGATGCATTAATTTAGTGTGCCAAAAGTGCAAGAAAAGTTCGTGTCTATTTAAAGGGCTATACCAGTGTGAAAAGCTTCAGCATCTCAGTAAGCATTATTCGACGAAGAGGAGGGTCCATTGTATGGGCCAGGTATAGCTCATTAGCAGTTTTTATGGTAAATATCATTTTATCTTGCAACTATCGATAGTTAAATCTTTAAACGCGTTTTTCGCGAAACGAGATTTTTCAAATTTGCTGACATTGTAACTCAAAGAGTAATTATCCGATAGACGTGAAATTTCAACTGAGTACTCTTGAATATATTTACTCTACAATGACGTAGGATATTTTTGATTGGACGAAAATTGACGATTTGGCATCGAAAAAAACGACGATTTTATAGGCAAGAAAACAAACTTTTTTTTTTATAACTGCGCCATTTCGTTCGATTTTGATATTTTTCGAAAATCCTACGTCATTGTACAGGAAATACCTTCCAGTTTAACGACATTTTTTTCCTTTTTCGCTTTCAGCTATTCAATCGGCCGGAATCATGTCAGCAGTGGAGGAACTTTTTTTTGGCGCCCCCGAAGGCAGCCCATAAGTCCCTTGGATCTCAATATTTTTCGATGGAAAAATAATGTAATATAGGTCAAATATAGCCAAATATATTCTTAATTTTCCGAAACATTTAACTGAGTACTTATCTTTCAAAAAATTCCCGAAAATCACCCAAATTTTCCGCATTCACACTGGTATAGCCCCTTAAAATTAGGAATTTAAAACCGTCGGCGCATTCAAAGCTGGGAATTTCAACCCGGCCCCCATGTCAAGATCATGCGAGCGAAAGTCTACACAGTTGACTATAAATGATGTAGAACGTACAACGTTATCTAGACAAATTTCAAAATTGACACAAAATCACTTCTCAAAAAAAAATAATAATTCGTCGATTTTTTGAAAATGTTGATACTTTTAAAACCTCCATCGCTGAATTATTTTGACAGCGTTCAGATTTTCGGAGTTTTGGTCTTCCGTGTAAAATTCTTTCGGAGTTTTGAGCGTTCTGACCATTCAAAGTTCGGAATTTAAACCCGGCCCCATCTTAAATTTCGAAATATAAAGATTCGGAATTTTAAACCGTCGCAGTGTTCAAAGTCCGGAATTTCAACGCGGTCCCAAATTTCTCCCCTTAATATCAACCATAAAAAAACCGTTCGTACAAATAAAAAAATACAATTTTACGATTCAAGTGAGCCGACACTTTCACTTATCCCCTACGTTTACGCAGCAAGTACACTTCTATGAAATATCATAAGTTTTAGAATTTTTGTTGTATTCGCGTATAAGCGCGAGTGTCTCGCTTCTCTACTCTATCGTTCGCGTTCGCGCGCGAGACGTCCATTACTTCGCATTAAAAGGAATGGACCACTTCTTCCATCGCTGCTACTTCTTTTTCTATTCCTCCTTCTTACGTGACATATACATACGAGTGTCCATCCGCGTGTGCGTGCGCGTTAAGCAAGTGTGTACGACTGCGAGCAGAAGAGCTGGGAGAGATGCTGCGTGATTACATATAGTCGGTACATAGGGGCGATGCTACGTGGGGCAATGCTACCAGTAACAGGAATGGTCACCGAGTTACGACGACGCCGAGGAGAGGCGGGAAGAAGCATATTATCGGAAAAGAGTAGGTTCGCATAGCCTTTTACAATGGGTGAACACGCGCGACTAATGTACCTCGAATGATCTCTCACGAGACAGAGAGGGCGAGAAAAGAGGGAGAAAGGAGAAAGAGAATCTCTTATAAGTCTTCTTCCCCCCCACCCCCATATATGTTCACTTACGTTTAAAGTATAAAAGTTCGCGTCCCGCATATTCCGTACTTTGTACGTGTTAAATTTAATAACGGCGGCACCCGTTCGATTCTCCTTCGTCGATGTGCACCGACAGATAGGGGAGCACCACCATATATCGGATAGCTGCTTAATATCGGATGATTCACTAGATAGAGGTTTCCTATACCGACATCTGCTTTTCATTTTATACAACAATAAATAGTCCTGAAATGTCGCCATTGAAAAACTTTTGGTTAGCTAGCAACAAAAAACGGTACAACGGTGAACTCATGGTAATTTTCGCCAGTGTGAAAAAATAATTTTTGTCTTAAAAAGTGTTGTGTTCCGTGGGGTAAGCCTAAGTGCTTTATGTTTTTGTTATTTTTGATTAACTGCAGCATTCATTTTACTCAATGAGGATATGATTTTCGCAAAAAAAGCAATAAGTACGAAAATATCACTGTCGTCGAATATCCATAAGTGAATATTCATAAGTACGGATATCTATAAGTCGAATATCCACAAGTCGAATATTCATAAGTACGAATATCCATAAGTCGAATATTCATAAGTACGAATATCCATAAGTATGAATATCCACAAGTCGAATATCCATAAGTGAGTATAGAGTAGAAATGAGTGTCAGAAATGGCGGGAGGTAGAGATAAATGAGTTTGTTTGGGTTTGTTTGGGTTCCCTCTATACTCACTTTTCCTCTACCTCCCGCCATTTCTGGCACTCATTTCTACTCTTTACTCACTTATGGATATTCGTACTTATGGATATTCGACTTATGGATATTCACTTATGGATACTCACTTATGGATATTCACTTATGGATATTGGCACTTATGGACATTCGTAATTATGGATATTCGACTTATGGATATTGTACCCCAATCGAAAATATTATTGTTCATATTCGACGATGTCAAATCTTAATATCGAATACTTAATCGACCCTAATATCGGATTTCCGTTTGTGCCAAATTGTTCCTACCCAATCAAAGAATAACTCATAAAGACTGATTGTTTGATAATCATTGGGAAGCTAAAACAATAAACGTTTTGTTTTGTTTTATACAAAAATACTCCGTTAGTATCAGATATAATAAAAATGGAGTATGTGCCCTTAAATCGGATATCCGATGATAGGCAACCTTTTTGAAAACCATTAGTTCTGTTATTTTTGTAAAACACAATATAACTCAAAAATTATAAATGTAATATGTAAAATAATTATCAGCATCTTGTTGTATATGTAGATAATAAAATCCCCAAATGTCAAGGTTTTAGCAATTGTTTACTTTTTTCAATTGCAAACAAAAGTAGCCTATATATGGTGATATTACTGCTCATATTTGGCCATGGCAAACTTTGATATCGGATACTTAAAGAGTTACGTGGGTTTCGAAGCCAAAAAAGCATATTTTCTCGATTAAAAAAATATATATATTAATCATTTTATTCAATAAAAGAGCACATAAAAGAGCAACAATATTAAAATAAAATTCATCCAAAATTGTGGGAAATTCAGCCCGTGGGCCCTGGATTCCGGAGACCCCTAAAAAAGTGTCCTCGTGTTGGTCAGGATAACTCATGATAACTTTATCTGAAGTTGAAAACCGATTTTTTTTCTGTTAGTAAATAAGTATAGCTCGTGATTGAACGAAGGGTTTAAAAAAAATTGAAATTTGAATTTTTGGCAGAGTTGTATGCAAAATAGTTCAATTTTTGGTACAATTTATATTACGTATAGCCTTGTAAAATTAGTTGCAATCGAAAGAAAACCTTCGTTCGAACACTAGTCAATGGTATTTTGAAGACGTATGCAAAATGTCAATAAGATCGGTGCATTATTTTTTGAGAAATCGTTTCCACCGACTTCAAAAATAGTGTTTCGAGAAAAATGCGATATACCTGCGTTGCTCCCGGACGGTCTTTCCCAAGGGGGGCTCTCTCTTGGAAAGTGAAAAATTTTCCTAAAGAATGGTCGGATGATTGTTAGTAACAAATTAACTATGCAATATAAAAAAAATCATACGCACTTCCATAGACAATGTATTTTTCAAGATATATTCAATATTTCAAGTGAATCGGTTGAAAAATGTGTGTCATGTTTCCGGCCAACTTAAAAAATGCAGTTTTGAGATAAACGCTGCACAGCCTCCATTTTGAAATTAATCGCTTCAAAAAAATTATTATATACAGTCACTAATATGTATGATGAACACCCTTTTTTGTAATCCCGATTTACTTTATAGTTTTTCATTTTTTTTAAATCCCCAAAAAGCCAATTTTTTGGTCTCTAGAGTGGCCCTTTGAGCGGTTAGCTACTGTGACAACCCGAAAATCTGGGGTGTTAAAAAAAAATAATTTCAAAGGGATAAGTAAGACGATTGAAAAAATTCATTTGTATATACATGATCAATGTTGTGTACCAAGTTGCATAAAAAGTATTAATAATCGAAGAAGTTATAAACAATCTCGTGAAGGACCTCTTAACGTGAGGAGCTCAACAGTGTACTTGATTTTAGCCACCCGGTTGATGTGAAACGAAAAAAACCAATTTTTTTTTCTTAAAGTAAATAATATTGGCTATGACTCGACCGAGCTTTTTTTTGGCATCGTGTTTCAATCTATAAAAAAAAATACAATTATTATATTTATTTTTTGAGAATAATTGAGATCATTGTTGTTAATAACTAATGAAAAAAATGTTAAGAAGAAAAACGTCGGTCAAGCCTAGTCTACTATTCCACTGGTTAAGTATATCAAATTTCAAGTCAATCCGTTCATTAGATGTCGAGAAATCGTGTACACCGTTTTGAAGAACATAATTTCGAGAAAAACGCCTAAACGCCTTGGCGGTCTATCATCTGACAGGTCCAGAAAATCGGAAAATATTTTTTTCACAAATTGCGAAAAATGTCCGCGTTATCTATGCATCCGGCCTAACAAACTAATCATGAGTTAAAATTTTCTTCGTATAAATTGTACTTAAACTTTCAAACGCGTTTTTATAAAATTTTATTTTTCAATTTGGCTTCCGTGATGTCTCAAAAACTATTGAACGGATTTTGCTCAAATTTTTTATGGTATGGTCATCACATCTAAAATTCTCACCTGAACGAGAATATTTCTGATTTCTGCCATCGTTCTTTTTTTAAGCTGAACGAGTCGAAAAAAACGATGAATCTTGAAAATTAACTTCTAAAACCGTGCCAAAAATGCAATTTTCGATATTTTTACTTTACTCTAGTTCCGGCGATAGCCTCAGATCTACAAATAATATTGCCGTTTGATTTTTTACTTCAGATGAGTAAAACCTCCGGAATCATGGCAGCCGTCAACAAACTTTTTTATACATCTTCCGAACGGTGCAAAGTCGATTCAACTCGTTGTTTTTGTTTGATAAAGTTCCGAGGGACTGTAGAAATGTTACCAAATGTGTGGTAATAATTCAAAGATAGTATATTTCAATAATTCACAAAAAAAAATTCCCAAAAAGCGAAAAAAAATAGCTGTCGCATGGGATAACCCCCTCAAATCCAGAACCACTTTCTATTGCAGAAAGAATTTACATTATTTTTATAAACAGTAAAATGGGTCACAACCTGATGCATTCACAATAATTTCCTCACGTCATTCGTTCCAAATAAGAGTCCGAAGTATTTTCTACATCTCCGAAACTACTGATCAAATAAAAAACATTCCGGATAAAAGTTGACGGAAAATATAGCATACAGTTGAATTCGAAACCACCTTCACGACGTAAAACCAAATGAAAAATGATCAATGCTTCACCCGCCCTCAGAATCCGTTCGACATGTGTTTCGGCCATTTTTTGTGTTCTTTTTATTTTCTTGTCTATGCGTTTCCCGTAAATTCCGATATTGACAGATAAAAGCCGGAAGAACTTTTGCAACATAGGATGATATATTGAATGACGTACGAGAATTTTTTCCGGAGTTGTAAAGTTGATCTGTGGAACATATATGTATATGTGTAAAATTTTACGCATCTCCGGGTTCAAGAGGCTCGCACGTCGATAAGTGATGTACTCGAAGGCGTCACGCGATAGTATGTATTGTCTTTGTCTCTCCTTTCGTCTCTCACTCTCGTGGCCGTGAGAGATTCTTTCATCTCGATGAGCCGGAGTATATCCCCTTGAACGAAGAGGAATAAGATGTATTAACTCTCATCCCTGTTCTCTCTCTCTCTCTCTCTCTCGCTTTTTCGTTCTTTGTTTCCCCCCGACGCTTATGCCCTCCCTCCAAGTGGAGTAACACTTGGATCGTTAACGGGAAAAGTTCACTTTCCGTTGTTTTTGCCTCAATACATCACGCTCAAAAGTTAATTAAAAACCGATTCCGTTTCTTACTTTTTAATTCAACTTTGCCCCGGAGTTCATAACGCCTTTTTTCTTCCACCGCGCAAAGTACAAATTAAGTAGAAATAAGATATACGTTTCCGTTCCAAAGGGCAAAAAAAAAAAGAAAAAAAATACAGGATAGGAACAAAAAAATGATTGATTGTATCCAACGATCGATGAATCTCGCATATTATTAGTCGATAAAAAAAATGTATCTTCATCGATCTACTAATCGGCTACTAATCGAAAGTCACTCACACGCGTTACATGTATATTTATATCTGTGGAAACCTATTCCTGGAATAGCGTACGAACGAGGGAGAGAGATCGAGAGAGAGAGAGAGAGAGAGAGAGAGAGAGAGAGAGAGAGAGAGAGAGAAGGAGAAAAGACCAAGAAACAGAAAGAGGGGATAAGATCTTGGAGCGACTCCATCGTATATCCCATTTGTAATAGATATACGCCTCACTACTGGCTAATACCCACTCTAATAGTCCTAGAAAGCCTGGAGAACCGGAGAAAAAGAGTAAGAGTATGAGAAAAAGATGGAGGGGGAGAATGGCCTGAAATTAAAAACGTTTAACGACTGTGAGAACGCCTCAGGTATAGAATGTCGTAGCGTTACTGTAAGACTTGTCTCCCCATTCGCTGTACCCATCCTTATGGCTCTTCGAGCTCCTCGTGGTATATTGAACACGTAAAACAAACGTATATGCATGTATATATGGGGCATCCCAGGTTGATTCGAGACATTTGTAGATCTTGCCCTCCCAACTATTGCCTCGATTTGGCTTTATACTAATATTACAAATTTGGACAACAATTTTCTCGCAAAATTTTGCGAAAACTCCTGTTTGATGATAATCGTCACAATCATCATTATGTTACTTTTTAATCGCACAAATTTACCATTATTTCATTTTAACATTCTACATACGAGTTTTTATGAGTCGGCTTCAACCCTTCAATATCACCGTTTGACAGTTCTGTAACAGACCATCTAAGTCCTCACAAAATCCCATATTGACGTTTAATCCTTTTTTGAACGTCACACGACGGCTACAAACCGTTCTATGGTCTTTTAGTGCAATTCACGCAAACTAGATGGCGTTAGGTGAATGAAAAGTTGCTCGAAATTCACTTATGGCGAGATTGCAAGATTCGGATGTGCATAAAGTTTGCGAAAATCGCAAAAAACATCAAAACGAAAACGAATTCGATGTCAACAACGACGGCTTTGTGCTACAGCAAGCAAAACAACTGCTTCAAAGTATTCCATACATCACAAAGTAATGTTACGACACAATGTAACATGTCGTACTTTCTTTATTGCTTTATAACTAGCCCCCGGATTACATTTTTCAAAAACTAAATAATGAGTGTTTTTTTTACTTATCAAAATCCACCACGAAGTCAACTGCTTCTCAATTGTTTACGTTGTTGAATTATGATGGGTTACCATTCCAGAAGTTGTGAGCCTCAGAGTCCATTTTGCTTGCACTTTAGCGTCTTCATATAATGCACGTACATATAAAGTACGATGCTAGATCGAATAGAGTGTGTATTTTTCTCTCCCGGGCACACCCGTCACATTGGACTCGATGAGAGTGGAAAGGCAAAGAACATTGAGACTTAAAATCTCGTCACTGCAGCAGCCGGTATAGAGGGTTCTGTTCCAGCTTCTCTTCTGCTGCATAGCATTGTGCAATGCGACCGGTGGCCCTGGGATGAGTTCGGTTTCTTGTGGGCCTGCCGAGCTCACCGGTAGCAGGAGATGAAGCCCCGTAACACGCTTCACCGTCTTATATACACGCGCGCACACACACATCCATCTTCAAGAGACGCTTCAAGTCGTTGCGATTCTTGGACATGCATTCGCGAGAGCGTATCGAGAGGCATTGCGCAGGAATCGCTGAGAGAGTAAGAGAGAGACAGAGAGAGATGATCGGGAGTCCGAAGGCACTCGCACCTGCCAACTATAAGTAGTTGAACCTGAATAAACTTTGGTCTATCGACTCGTATTCCAAATTCGCGTATCCCAATGTCTCATCACAACGCATGTTAATATGAATGTATGCCTCGGTTATTCGTTCCATATCCGAGATAAATTACCATGCCAACCATACCAACAATCCACTTGACAGCACTTAGCGATTGACAGTTGGGCCACAGCGAGCTCTGCACAGGACTCATAAGTTGGGTCTGGCGGGGGCCACTTGACGTTGGCCCAGCAATGGCTTCGACTATCCCTGCATTGTCCCTAATGCTGATCGAATACTTGCCCAACTTGTGTGCCGATGCTCGGCCTCATATTGAAAAAGACGGGGCAAGAATACTAGATGAAAATAATCTTGAATGTCACTTTTAGTGATGCACTTGATTTAGTACCATTTAGTACTAGATTCAGTAACAGTGCATCAATTGAATGAAATATAAAAAATCTAGGGTGTGGTGAGAAAACAGCGTATGGTTCAATTGAAATCACGAGCGAAACTGTCGACGATAAAGGAGCAGATGGTGCTGGGACTTCTTATTTTACAAGTATCCAAAAAGAGTTCATATAAGAAAGTGGTTCGGTGTATCGAAATCTCATCTTCGTAGAAGTGGTATTTCAGTGACGCGAGAGAGCTTTTCCTGGAACTGCTTGGCAGATGCGAGAATGCTAGGGATACAATGATTGGCTTTCGATCGGGCCTTGGAAACGGTACCGTCAGTCTGATACTATCCATAGACAATGCAGGCCTAAGATAAGTAATTAGCCATATGCCGATACTCAATTGCATCATAGGTTATGTAGTAGTACATGACATCAGCTCTGGCTAGACCGCAACCAGTCCCAGAATTGACGTTTTTTTTCTGCATACTGATGCGCAATTCGGCCATAGACTATGGAATGGTGAATAGGTTCGACACAAGGTTGGGAAGACCGTTGGGTGCCATCGGTTAATTGCAATTTGGGAGCCGGCACAGGACCAAAACTGGTAGTTTATCAGCTGCTGATGCTCAATGCGGTTACAGGCTAGGCAACGAAATATTCTGTCGATGCAGGTCCGGGTCTAGCATTGGGTATTCAGGTTTAAATGCTCAGTGCCATCACACAGAATCTTCGTCGCGTTCTCATCCGGTCCATATGTCAGAAGAACATTTGACGATTGGTCGCGATCGGCCACTGAGGAATTCTTGAGAACTTTTCAGGTACCGTGAAGATATGAGTGATATAGGGGAAAATTCTTTCAGCCCAATACATCGATAGGAACTCCATGCTTCATGCGCAAGGTTCATTCGCAAGCACCTGGGATTTATTAGGTATCAATACAGCAGAGGGTGCATATCATTTCATACCTATTCAAGGTAATATGAAATAGGTATCGGCACGAGAGAGATAGTTACAATGTTTCGGAACAAGTGTTCTTAGTGACTGATGACGTTTCGTGACAAAAAAATATGACGTGATTTTGTTTTTTTTTCTGGAAATATCACCAATCTCTTGCTGGCTTTTTTCACAGCAGTTGTCACCAACTGAGTTTGTATTCCATTACCTGAATATCGATGTAGCGTGGAGCTTGGGCCAAAGTCGAAAATAAAAAAAATTGAAATTATCATCGCTCGTGAAGCAGCGTGTTTCAATAAAAACCATACATTTTCTTCCAACACGCTCCTTCACGATCGATAATAATTCCAATTTGATTTTGTAGAGGGTTTGGGTGAAGGTTGTTACTTTTTCCTAAAATTCAGTGCAATGTTCATTCGCTTAAATCGGTGGCTAGCAACGCCAGCACAATCCTGAAATGTGGCAAACTCAGTTTGTTGATTTCCACGGGTGTCGTCAATGCAAAGTCCCCATGATAAATAAATATCACTGAATATGAGTTTGTTTGGCAAACTTCACTATAGATATGTGTCTGCCTCATTTCAAAGAAGGAGAAAAATTCTAAACGTACCACATAGTCTCTTTTTCCCTTTCCTTCGATAGGTTTTTCCGACTCTCTCGCTCTTCCTTTTACTCCTGCGGCCAAGAAATCGCGTATATAGGCGGTTCGGTATTCCTCGCATCCATCAGGCTGCTTCTTCTTTGCCTTCTCAGCCTCCTTCTCTCTTCTTCATCCCTCTCTCTCTCTCTCTCTCTCTCTCTCTCTCTCTCTCTCTCTCTCTCTCTCTCTCTCTCTCTCTCTCTCTCTCTCTCCTTCATCGCTTCTTCTCTTCGTGGCAACTATCTCAGTTCCAAGCTGTCTATACAAATAAACATCTACACTAACACACACACGCACGCACACGATCATAAACCCTTTCGTCTTAAAGCTGCAACTTCTTCTGTACATTCGAAACGTTGTCACTAGGAGAGTGGTGAGAGCTCAACGTTACTGCAGCTGAGTCTTCACCGTGATGCCTTAACCGATCGCTACTTCAATATCGGTGTGTGTGTGCGCACGCGTGCCTGCGTATTTGTATATCCGCGTACATATATAGGATGCATCAATAAAAGCGAGATCGCAGCTCGATACTAGTCATATAAAGTCCTATAGATAAGGGGAAGTAATTCGAGAGAAATCGTTCAATCCTCGAGAAGGCATTCGCGCCAGGGATCAACTCAATATATGACCCATAGATTGTGCATATTCGGTGAGAGACATTTGTTGCAACGATTTTTAAACTTAAAAAAAATACGGCGACGATTAGAAGCGACAGTTGTATGAAATTAAGGGGTTAGGCTACTGTGAAAGTTTCGAAAAATCGTTCGTCGCGACTCAAATCGGAGAGGAAGATCCAACATATGATGCTGGAATAGCAGATTCAAGGTACACTTGTGATTACAACGATAAAACTGCTAGTAAAACTATAAACGTGTTGATCACAAAATTACGTTCGTCAAAACGGTGTACACGTACCCTTGACATCCAATGAACGGATTGCCTTAAAATTTAGTACACTCCTTCAGTGTAATGGTAATTTAGTCTTGACCGAGTTCTTTTTCTTAACACTTTTTTTTCATTAGTTATTAACAATAATGTCTACTTCGAAAAATCGAAAAAAAATCAAACTTTTTTGTGATGATTGAAACACGATAACTAAAAAAGCTCCGTCAAGTCTTAGCCAATATTATCTATTTTGAGAGAAAAGAAACTCGTTTTCTTTTGTTTCCGATCAACCGGGTGGCCAAAATCAATTATACCGTTGAGCCCCTCACGTTCGAAAGTCCTTCACGAGATTGCTGATAACTTCCTCAAGGCTTTAGGCCACTTTGGAGGCCGAAAAAATAGGCTTTTTGGGGATTTTTTTTCAGACAAACTACAAAATAAATCGAGATTACAAAAAGGATGTTGTTATCATACATATCAGTGACTGTATACAATAATTTTTTTGAAGCGATTAATTACAAAATGGCGGCTGTGCAGCGTTTATCTTAAAACTGCATTTTTAATTTAGCCGGAAACATAACTCAGACAATTTCAAAAAATTGCCTAAAAAATCGTCAGATAATTGTTAATAACAAATGAACTATGCAATATAAAAAAAATCCTACGTACTTCCATAGTCAATGGAAGTACGTAGAAATATTTTTCAAGATATATGCAACATTTCAAGTGAATCGGTTGAAAATTTTCTGAGTTATGTTTCCGGCCCTCTTAAAAAATGCAGTCTTGAGATAAACACTGCACAACCGCCATTTTTAAATTGATCGCTTCAAAAAAAATTTTGTTTATCATATGTATGATAAACACCCTTTTTGTAATCTCGATATATTTTGTAGTTTTTCTGAAAAAAATCGCCAAAAAGCCTATTTTTTCGGCCTCTAGAGTAGCCTAACTTCGTAATTGAAAATAAATAATTATAATACATAAGAATAATAATATAATATCATACATTTATTATTTCTAATGACGTAAATAATAAAAATAATCATAAATAATTATAATAAATAAGCAAATAAAATAAATAATTTTTTAATGAAATTTGGTACACAACTTTGTTAATGTACATACAAATAAAAGTTCGAACGATTTTTCAATCAACGTACTTATTCGTTCAATTTTTTTTAATCACCCTCATTTTCGCGTCGTCACAGTAGCCTAACCCCTTAAAGTAAAATCGTGTTCTACAAGCAACATTAATATACAGCCGATTCATTAAGAGAGTGCAATGTGAGAGGTACTTTTTATCGGAATACTCGGGAGCTCGATTCGCACGGTCTCTTCTACCCACGCAACCGTATTTTCAATTTAAAATGCACGACCGTTTTAATTTTTTAATATTATTATCCCATGTTGTTTATGAACATAATAGGATTATATCGGAAGAAGTGCATATATTTTATTTTTCAAGTAGATCAGATACGAATGAGAAAGTTGCAGTACTGTCCCTCGAGGAGAGAATATCTCGAGACTCGATCCAAGAAGCCCTTTGGAGTGCACGTACTCTCGGGTTACTCACGTATCACGACAATGCGAACGGGAGACGAATGTCCCACGACTGTCCTGTCACGTGAGTTATGCGACTACCCCGCTGATGGACGTCGAATCCCCCGGACTATTTCAGCCGAGTTCGGTGACGTTACTTGGAATTGTGCGCGCGGGGGTGAGAGAGAAAGAGAAAGAGAGATAGAGAGAGAGAGAGAGAGAGAGAGAGAGAGAGGCAGACAGCAAGGCAGAGAAAGACAAGAAGAGACAGATAAATTGTTCGAGACAAAATCGCCGCCGCACCTGTATCGAAGTTATGCCTTTTACCTTACTAGGCAGTGTCAGTCTTTCGAAGATAATATTATTTCGAAATTGAACTTTGCAATTTACAAGAAACCAAAAAATGTATACCTCAAGAGATAAATCGTTAAGAGGAATACTAACGAAATGTACTGCTCAAACTTCACAATAAAACATAAATGAAAACCACTCCGTATATAAACTTTTATAATTCGCATTAAATTCTCCGATTTCCAAATCACACATTTTCCATTAGCATTAAAATTGATCATCAATTACTGTTCAAAAAAATACCATTGAAATAGATATCTACTATACAAAAATAAAATAAAATTTAAGGTGGAAAACAATTTCAAACGCATCTAATTTTGACTCGGGACTCGAAAATCGTCTAAATTTTTGTTAGGCTAGTTTTTTAAGGTTGTTACGGGGTAAAGTCAACATGTTATCACTGAGCTGAAATTTGTTCTGGGCCTTTATAACCTATTTGCTGATCATCCTGTGCAGCTTGAATACGATTCGCAGTACCGTTTTTTAGAAAAAAAAATCGGCACCTCGACGTATTTCGTGAGCGTATTTCGTACATTACGCTTATGGAAAACTTCCGATTATGTTTCAGTACATTATAAATATCTGCTAAGGGAATGTTACCACGGAGCTGAAAAGATAGGTACTGTTCGACTAATTATCGGACCTACCCTTGGTACCGTGAAAATGAAGATTCTCAGTACCGTTATAAAATTATTAATGTTTCTGATAGCGAATTTGTGCGAAAATCAAGCACAGAAAATGTTAGACTGTGCAATCATGACAACGTCGTAGACGGCAGAAATGCTACCTATCTTATCGGTATTCGGTAATCGTATCCGGGAAACTCAAACTACTCGGTCGTGATAATTAAGACGGAATAACACCTCATCGCGGTCGGTATGGTAGAACAATTATAGATACCCAAAAATCTCTGAAATGGCTCTTCAGATCTCGTCGAAACTTTGCCAAACGACGTCGAATAGATAGACGAACAGCTGTCTGCCCCTCAAATTTTCTGAATTTGAGGAAAAAAAAGTAGATTGGCTTATGATAAGCTAATCTACATTTTTTTTCACAAATTCAGAAAATTTGAGGGGCAGACAGCTGTTCGTCTATCTATTCGACGTCGTTTGGCAAAGTTTCGATGAGATCTGAAGAGCCGTTTCAGAGATTTTTGGGTATCTATAATTGTTCTACCATACCGACCGCGATGAGGTGTCATTCCGTCTTAACAACGAATATTATTGATACTTATTCTCTTAATTAGTAATTATTACTTAATATTATTTTGACAACTATGTTCAGAAATTATACATTTCTAGACATTTCTAGGCAAAGGCAAAATAACGCGGATTTTTTTTCTTACATAATTTTTTTTAGAATATCGGAAAATTATTAAGGTGTTTGATTTCTTTGAGATTATATCCAGCTTTAGTACATCCTTTTCCTTTCCAGCGGATTTTTTTTTACTCTGACCGGTATTCATTTTTGACAGCTCCTTGGGCCGATATTGAGGTTATAAACGGGGCACATATGTCTCTAACTTCGCGACACTTCTGCCAACCTGGGCATTATGATATATCACGATTTACGACGTTGCCAATTCGTTTCGCGTTAATTGAGCGAGAAAAAGTTATAGAAAATAATTATAATGTAGATGTAGAAAAGTAGTTCGAAAACGTTCGTTTAAGGGGTTAGGCCACTCTAGAGGTCGAAAAAATAGGGTTTTTGGGGATTTTTTTCAGAAAAACTATAAAATAAATCGTGATTACAAAAAAGGGTGTTTATCATACATATCAGTGATTGTATACAATAATTTTTTGAAGCAATCAATTTCAAAATGGCGGCTGTGCAGCGTTTATCTCGAAACTGCATTTTTTAAATTGGCCGGAAACATAACTCACACAATTTTCAACCGACTCACTTTAAATGTTGAATATATCTTGAAAAATATATTGCCTATGGAAATAAGTAGGATTTTTTTTTGATACTGCATACTTTATTTATGATTAACAATTATCTGACGAAATTTTTCTCGTTCCAAAAATTTGCCTAAAAAATCGTCAGATAATTGTTAATAACAAATGAGCTCTGCAATATAAATAAAAAAATCCTACGTACTTCCATAGACAATGTATTTTTAAAGATATATTCAACATTTCAAGTGAATCGGTTGAAAGTTGAATGCGTCATGTTTTCGGCCAACTTATAAAATGCTTTTTGAGATAAACGCTGCACAGCCTCCATTTTAAAATGAATCGCTTTAAAAAAATTATTGTATATAGTCACTGATATGTATGATAAACACCCTTTTTTGTAATCTCGATTTATTTTGTATTTTTCTGAAAAAAAAATAGGGCGTTCCCCTCGTACTTCTCCCCCGACGGCCAAAACTCCATAATAACCGTAAGGGGGGATTGTCTTTTTTTTCGCAAAATTTACCGCTTTTTGGGAATTTTTTTGTGAAGAAAGTATACAACGGAAAACTTGTGAAACTTGGCATATAGTTTTATTGATCTGTTTACTACATACAAAATTTTTTTAAAACATTTTCATCAAAAAATCCGCCTCCCACCCCCCTCGACGCGCGATGGTCCTTTTTTGATGGTGTGCACGATTTCTCAAAAACTATTCAACCGATTGCCTTCAAATTTGGACAGAATGCTCAGCTGACATCCTTTTATCGTTTGATGAAGCAAAAAAGCAATACGTTTAATAGTTTTTTATTTATAACAAAAAATGGATCAATTTTTTTCGAAAAATCGATACTTCAAGTTCAAAACGTCACCAAATCGTCAATTTTTTTTCCCCTTCATCGAACGATAGCTATATGTGTCTAAAGTAAAATGCTTTTTGGGTTTTTGTTGCAGGATGAACGTGAAGGCTGTAATCGTGCACACCATCAAAAAAGGACCATCGCGCGTCGAGGGGGGTGGGAGGCGGATTTTTTGATGAAATTGTTTAAACATTTTTTTGTATGTAGTAAACAGATCAATAAAACTATATGCCAAGTTTCACAAGTTTTCCGTTGTATACTTTCTTCACAAAAAAATTCCCAAAAAGCGGTAAATTTTGCGAAAAAAAAGACAATCCCCCCTTAAGTTCTTTGATGTAAATATCGCAAAAGTAAATGTGTGATCTGTATCCATCGCCAGATACCGCTTTTTCGATTTTTCACCCTCTCCTGAGGGTGACTTACGGGACTCGAGAATCGTCTAAGTTTTTTTGAGACTAGTTTTCTGAGCCCCACGATGTAAATATCGAAAAAGTAAATGTATGATCTACGTCCATCGGTAGGTGCAATTTTTTTCGATTTTTCACCCCCTCCTGAGGGTGACTTCCGGGACTCGAAATTCTGATAAATAATCACCTTTGGTTGGTTTGATTTTTCAGAACGTTCAGACATTTTTCAGACCCTCTCCCGATCGTTGATAGTAGTAAAAGTGACTTTCTGTTTCAAAGTGGACGGATTGTAGAAGGTAGCCTCGGAGATTCGTGGTTGTGTTCTCGTTCAACGAGCAGTGCTCCGTTCACGTCAGATGGCGCGGCCATCCACTCCCGTGAGATGCATTAGTCTTTGCACTCTTATTTCTTACTCGTCTTCAGTCTTTGTTTTAAATTTTTCTTTCATATGTTTTTTTTTCCTCGAGCGGACAAGATATCTATGGGTCTCCGTGAGTGGAGGATTAAAAAAGTGGGGTGTGGCGAGAAAAAAGACGGATGGACCTGGCGTCCTCAATCACTCACGGGATTGAACAATTTTGAATGAGAAAAAAACGAGTGCATCGTGTAAAAAATTCAACAGGACATCATGTCATCAAGGACTCGTACTGAATTTGTAACGCCGTGGAATTACATGAAAGCTCGAGCGGAGGCTATACCGAAACTATTTCGTTGCGAGGCAGTGCGTTGTTTTTTCTTCTTTCTCTCCACGCTCAGGCAGTAATTTATTATTCATTCTAGACTCTAATTATGATGATGCGGAAGTTTTATTTTCGTCCGCAAATTACGACCTTTTTTTTACGACATCTGTGACTGTATTACTGATTTGAAAAAAATTCAACAGACTTTTGTTCCTTAATTGTCTTTGCATGATAAAAAAAATGTTTCGTTGAACAACTTCGTGATGACATTTTTTTGCGAAAGCATATACTTTTATATACAATTTTATAACAGAACAGTTAGCTTAAGCGATCCTTGGTAAGAATAATCATTGCATTGCTTAGCACATGTGTGTGTGTGTGTGTGTGTGTGTGTGTGTGTAAAGGGAGAAAGGATACTACGAACCCGTTATTTCTATGTAATGTTATGTTTTAGCCAACTGAATGTTTTGAGGACGGTTCGTTATATTTTTATAACCGAGTCATTGTTTTTTTTTCTAAGAGAAGGCAGTCCTTGAAATAGCTTCTATATAAATATTTATATGAAGCTTCATCCAAACGTGTTTCGAAACCATTACAGCTGAGATAATGTTGAGTATGGAGATAATTAGCTACAATGAAGACGGTTTTCGAAAACGAATGTTTTTAATATCACCGCTTACTTTTGTTTAGTTCAATCCCGAAAGCCTGACCACTTCTTATCAGAGTACATTTTTTTCATATGATTAAATGCCGAACAATATTGAACACCTATTTTTGCATTTGCTGATGTAGTGAATTGTTATACTTTCACAGTTAGTTGCGTTTTTTAGTTTTTGCTCGACCTTCTATGGCTTCAAAAAGCAATTATTCGAAAATTAATGGTACCACTCCTTATTACTATATTTTTTTGGATTTTTCATTGCAAATGAGCTATGGACATGTAATACTGAAACATGTAAAACCCAATGGACATGTAAAACTGAACTTCTGTACGTTACTGTTTTCCTTCGAAATTAATATATGAAACACGGTGAAAGATGATAAATAAATCATCTTCCGCAGATAAGAAAAATGATTACGATAGAATCTTTAGAATACAACTTTAATTTTAAGGGGGGAGATACCTTCAGGCGTGAAAAATTCTGATTTTTTTAAGAAAATATTTCTTCACCATTTTTTAGACTCTCTGTATGTTTTATTACTATTTTTGACTAACATGTGGTATTTTTATCTGATTTATCTAAAAAAACTGATGAAGTTTTTTCTTTCATTGACACTCATAGTGAGAATATGAACCAAGAAAAAGGGAGAAGTGTTGAAAATTGATGAAATGGTGCATTTTGAAACGAAAAGATTGAATTTTCCGAAAAATGGCTACATTTTGCAATAAAAGTACTTTTTTTTTCTTCATTTTTCGAAAACATTTAGAGTCATGTTTTAGACGATAAGGTTCGAAATATTTATCCAAAATGTCATTAGAATCTTTAGCTTTACGTCACGCCAATTTTGAAAATGCACTTTAGAAGACGGTGCCATACCTTCGCCATTTTTAAAGATTAATTAGAAAAAATACCATATAACAGGCCGAACTGGTCACAAAACATAGTCCCCAATTCTCAAAAATAGTAGAAAAATTTTTCCTTAAGAAAAAATCATGAAAATCAGCACATTTTTTCGTCGCCTAAAGGTATTTCACTCCTTAAGGCGAGAGCCCGAAATAGAAGGAAATTTGTTTAAAAGAAAAAAAAACCAAGTGAGCCCAGTAAATATTGAGGTATCTTTTCATATATATTTGAAAGGTATCAAAAAAAATTAAACATGAAACAATAAATGACTGCAGATTTATCAGCCTATTCCATGTGCGTCTAGCAACTGCAGTCCCCAATCGGCGGGAAAGGTGCAGCTCGTAATTCTTGACTGAAACAATAAACCAATAAAATTTTCAATTGTCATATATTTTTCTTCTGGGTCAATAAAAAAAGCTAAAAAAGTCGTGAAATTATAACTTTTCTAAGGGTGGAAAAAAATGTATTTAAAAAAACACTTTAACGTGCTATAAAAACTATTTTAAGACTTTTTCATCGATTTTTTAAGTTCACTTAGAGGAGATTTTCATACTGAAGAAAATAAACTTGATCCAATAAGTCGTTTAGTTCTTTTGCTATCACGCCCGCCAATTTGGAAAAGAGAAAACGCGGTTCAAAGTTTTCAATAGGAGGAAATATCAATATGAAATATCAATCGCATCTCTGCTTTCGAATTGGTATCTTCGAAAAATATTTACAATTGGCCTCTTTAACTTTGTAAATACATTTTCGGATAGTTTATCTATCGTTTTAAGCAATAAAGAAAAAATGATGTTTCGGACCTTCTAATTCAGGCTTCGGTCTCAAGAGCTGCTGCACTTTTATGCCCTCCGGAAAACCACTGTATAAATTATACATAAAATATTTTCATCATCCAATATCCCGGACAAACGATTCCACTCGGAGATAATTAATCACGAAGGAAATTCTTTGATCAACAGGCGGAGCCTTTTGCCTCGCGTGATTCGATGACCTACTTCAACAATCGTAAAAACTTCAAATCATCGGATATGAGGATAACCGGATACGATCGTTTGCACAATCGTACGCCTTACGATCAGAGCAAGCCGCGCTGCGATCGCACGAAACGAGATACGATGTGGCATGAAATTCACGAGGAGAACAAGCGCCACAAAGTCGCAATTATCACGAGCCATTGGCACGGACGACCCAATCGCGATATGCTTGATTTTCACGATGGAAAATTCGGCCGAACTAATGAGATACGTGATTATTTTTATCGTCGAAACGGCGCTAACATTTCGCAGGGAAATTCCGAATTGTAATATGCAATTGTGACGGTCACGTGTATACGGTATACGATTTATGGAGACTCTGGCATTGAACGAATGGAACTGTAGTTGTCATGCATTCCTTTCTTTGCCCAACATTTTTCATCCTGCTTTACGTAACGTCGACTCTTTTTCTTGTCATATGTATATACGAGTATCACATCTGCTTATCACTAGTCACGCAATCCACATTTCAGTATTCTTTGTCTGGCAAGTGGTTGTGCGATTCCTCGTTCGTTCCAAGCCACTCAGACGTCTGTGAAACGTACGGAGACTTAATTCCATTAATTATTACCTACCGTAAAATGGGGTTACTTTGAGCGGGTTTTAGAAGTTTTTTGTAGGTAACTTTTCTAACATTCTAAATTCCAACTTTTTTATTTTGACGGTGTTCAGATTTTCGGAGTTTTGGTATTTCGTGTCAAATTTTTTCGGAGTTTTCATCATTCGGGGTAGTATATTTTCGGAGTTTTGAGCGTCTGATCATTCAAAGTTCGGAATTTCAACCTGGCCCCACATTATTGATAACGTACAAAACAAAATTATATCGAAGTTTGCATCGTTGGAACGCAACGAATGTTTCGCAGCCTAATTTTTGGCACATTCAGCCCTCCAAAATCGCTCGAACGTTTTTCCTTCCTAATTAGAGATCTTCAGCCTAAGGGATGATAATAGAAAAGCCTCCAGCCTGGATAATAATAGCCAGCCTCGACGCTCGATGATAATAAAAAAGAATGGCAAAAAATTCTTTGCATTCCAACAATGCAAACTTCAACATCGTCATAATAATAATAACTACACACCAGCTAAACGTTGATGCTTGAAACGACATCACAAAAAAAAACACCACGGCATCCTACTTCATGCGTACTCCAACGCGCGTTTGCCAGATTTTTCTCACCATGTTCATACAGATGTATACATAAAGTAAACACCTGCTTTGGGTCTTGAAAACCTGGACGGAAGAAGAGTCATCGAATTTTCTTCGTTTTCACGGAAAATCCATTGCAAGCTCCGGATTTACGTCGGTGGAAAACATTGTCCGCTTTATACACGTCAGTGTGTGACTTCCGGAGTTTGTTGCAGTTTTATATAGACGGAAATCGAGATGAATTGACCAATCTCAAGCCAACGTCGTTCGCCGAATAAAGTCAAGATTTCAGATGGAGTTTGCACACCGGCTTTGCCACAGGGTCGAAAAGATTCTTTTTTTTTCACGCCAGAGGAAAATCCAACGTCAACCAGATGCACACATTCAAACGCACACGTGTGCATGTGTAGGTGTGTGTAAAAACATGCTTCCTCTGTTATCCGTGATTCATAGACCGAGTTCGCGAATTTCCTTCGCTCCACAAAAGCCCGAACATTTGTTTTCCAGCGTGTCGCAATTCTCGTGTTTCCGCGGTAAAGAGAAACGAATCCATAATGGGACCTCGAATCCGCAACGTGTCGTGTTACCACATAATATGAAGCTGCATCGTTATAAGCGGGTGGAAAATCGATGTAACTTTAGACGTGTTGCGTGTGTTTTGGGTGCATCGGAATCAGCCTGTGGGCGCATCATTTGTGAAGAAGGAGAAAGAATAAGCGATAGGCAGAGAATGATGGTATATACACCAGTCTGTTATCGGATAACAGACGATAATGTCGAGGTCATTGGATACATTGTATTATGAACTGACTTTGAGAATGGAGAAAAATCAATGGATTTAGTTTTAATAAATAGTTTAATCAACGATGTGTACTTTGCTCAATTTTTAAGCGACATAAACTTTTCCCGACATTCACGAATTTAAACAAAAATACTGAAACCACAAGCCGTAACGTAATGCGGTAATTATGCCGTGCTCCAAATGTTTGCTAATTGCGGAGCAAGTATTTGCTCACGTGCGACTGCATTCGAAGCAAACATTTTTTAACCCCGGATATATGTTTTGAAAATAAAAGCGAACAATTTTAAAACTCCGTGGTAGAGGTACTATCAAGGATTTAGAGTGAGTGCACTGGGCGCGGAATGAATTATTACTGAAATAAAAGTATTGTCAACTGCGTAAGCTGCAAGTTTAAAGAATACGATTCTTTTTATTGCACAGCTATAAACGGGTCCGAATATTAATTTGCAATAAATATTTGGTAGGAATCGACCAAGTTATGACGATTTTTCTGACGGGTCACATCGCCGACTACGGCGTACTACTATGATTAACCCTTTTATATTTTGCATTTTTGTCGAAACTATGTTTTGTGAATAGGTGTAAGTCGTACCTAAAAACTATACATCCGATTCACTTCGAATTCGGACAGGGCATAGTTTACAACCTTTTCTATCGTATGACCGGATGATTTTTTGATCGCTTGATCCATTTCTCAATAATAAACGAGGAAAGTTTTTTTTTGTCGTAAACGGTGTTCTTTTTTTTTGTGGGCTATTTTCGTAATTTTTGAAATTTAAGGCGAGGAAAAAAGCTAATTTTCATGATTTTTTTATAAGGGAAAGATTTCTTCGCCATTATTGAGACTCAGGGTATGTTTAATTACAACTTCCGGCTGCAACATGTTATTTTTTTAAAATTAATCTTAAAAAATGGCGGCGTGACAGTACGGTCCTCAGAACAGGTTCCGGCAGATGTCATTAATGTCATTATAATCATTTTCTTCCATTGCCACTCATACCCAGAATATGAACGAAGAAAAAGTGAGAAATGGTGAAAATCGATTAAATGGTACGCTTTGAAACAAAAAGATTGAACTTTCCGCCAAAAATGGCTACATTCTGCAATTAAAAATACTTTTTTCTTTTGATTTCCAAAAAACATTTATGGTCATGTTTAAGACAATAAGGTTAGAATAATTGATACCAAATTTCATCAGAATTTCATGGAATAGTTTTTTTTAGCCATACGTGACTCCAGTTTTGAAAATGCAGTTTAGAAGACCACGACATACCTGCGCCATCTTTGCAGATAAATAAAAAATACGAAAAAAATACCACGTAACCGCCAAAAGTAGTGATAAAACATACCCTAAGTCTGAAAAATGGGGAAGAAATCTTTTCTTTAAAAAAAAATCATGGATATCAGTAAATTTTTTCCAGTAAAAATTTATCAAAAAGTAACAAAAATATCAAAAAAGTGAGTACAAAAGTATCAGACCGTCTGAAAGTTTTATCATTACACAGAAAGTTCCTTTTTTCAATTTTTTCACATCTTTTTCTTTTCACTTAGTTGCCCGAACTACCTACACCGATTGGCCATGCAGCAACGACGGCATTTCTAATAACATTCATTGTTAATCAATGTTTTTCAACATAAAATTTAAACTTATCAAGGCTATGCATTAATCTTGTGTAAAATCCCGAACTCATCGTCTCAATACTCTGATCAGAAAAAAGTATTGAAAATCGATCGCTTTTTGGGGTCCCCAAGCATACGCCTCAAGCTGAAAAATAAATGTAATTTTTATGCCCTCGCTTGTTGCGAACAATGCGTTTTCTCGTGGATGAGTGACTCTGACAGTGCCCTTAGTTAAATTTTCACTCACCTGCTTAAGAACTTGCGCTCGTGGGGAAAATTTATAGCCGAGAACTCCAGAGTCATTAAAGCTTATAGCACGACGAAGATGTGGTTGTCTCACGTTCTCGTTCTGCACCGCATTTCCTCGTTATTATCGCGCTTGATATATGGAATATAAGTTCAGCGATTTTTACAAGGCGCCAAGATTTCCCAACAGCGAGATAGTACAGCGACGAAGGTGCGAGACAAAAGCCAACGTAGAGCGGAGAGCATGTGGGACCACCTCATCGTGCGACGAGAGGACACTCATTAATATATTTCCTCGGGGAACTTTGGCACTCTTTGCAGGTACACGTATACACGGACCTACATGTACACGTGGACCGAGATCTTAAAGTCCCCGTAATGCAGGTATGGTCCGAGTTGGCTGTTACGTGTGCGCGCGTGTTGAAGTGAACAGATGAATACTGTATGTATGCATACAACCGTACGTGTATGTACTATTTTGTACATATAAAACAGTTCCGACTGACTGACTGACATATAGACAAGGCACAGTCTGCTGAAGACAGAAACATGAAATTTCGAAGGTGTAGATGTGCATTAAGGAAGGATTTTTTCAAAAATCAACTCCTAATGGGGTGAAATGGGGTGTCAAAGTTTGTGTGGCAAATTGTATTCCTCGTATGCATCAACGCGGGCTGGATAAAATGAAGTATGCACCTTGATGTTTATTATGCTTTGTATGGTGCTTATTTAAATTGCTCCAGTACTACTTATATTCTTGTGGAAAGATGATTCTGATGACATCCAACGTCAAGGACTGTTGTCATAGTAGCAGATTGTCCGCGTACTCATCATTATGTAAATCCAAATGCCATCGAAACCACGTTTCAATCGAGGCATATTTACATAAACACACTAAAAAAAATGTTGTCCGAAAAATCAACGATACCGAAAAAAATCCAAGATAAAGCGTTAAAACTGCAAGGTGTACTGCAAGCCAACATTTTATAAATGTAACGGGTTTGAAATATCCTTTCCCTGTATATATAATTTAGGAAAATGTACATGTACCCTAATATATATATATATATATATATATATATTAGCCTAATATTAGGTATTAGGTATATATATTATATACCCTAATATATATATATATATATATATATATATATATATATTAGGGTGTGCGGAAAAAATCGATACTTTTTTTTTCTGTTGCATCCACCAAAAAAAGGTGAATTAAGGTAAAAAATGAAGAATGCTCGAAGGAGAGGTTAAAAAAAATTATTTCGAATGGCGCATTGCATGTGAATATTTTCCATAAGAATAACCCAGGAAAATATTGGTATTTCTGAATGTGGTAGTGCAACTCGTCAGGAAAAAATCACACAAAGATGTCATTAACATATTCTCATGGAGAATTGAATTTCCAACAAAAAAGTTTTTACGAAAAATTAGCTCAGAACAACCGTTCAAGTGAAATCGCTGTCTGAAATTGAATTGATAGAACAAAAATAATTCAGAACGCTGTAAAAATCGAATTTTTCGCTTTACGAAAAAACTTTTTGGGTTTTTCTTTTGTAGAGAATGTTCTGCTCTAACATACAATTTGCATGGAGTCGTTCTCAAAATATTTCTCTGATACAAAAAAGAATCAAGTACAACAAGAAATATAAAAGAAACGACGTCCATCATTGATTGTGTTTCGAAAAGTTTTGTTGAATTAATTTGGTTTAATAAGATAAAATGATTTGTTTTTACATTATAATGCTTGATAATCGTCGTTCCTTTTTTGAAGAGTCTGTTTGTTGCAATTAGGGTATTTCTGTCGATGACTTTGCACTACGCCCAATAAATATTGTAGCTGCTCTTCGTTTTTTGTTAATGAACCGTTATATGCTTCTATCAAAGTGACACCACGTTCGGCTACGTTATTAACGACTTTTGGATTTAAAAAAATCTAAGCAACTCAAATAAGTGGCATTTTCCAGCCATAATTCAATATTTACTCTCAAAAAATCATGAGGTAAATTTGATTGCTGGAAAAGAAATAAGGATTTTTGAGTAACGAAATCGCTTATGTTTTCTTTCAGCACCATTTCCCAATCATTTTCTTTTAACAATTACTCACTCGGAAGGATTTTTGGATTTTTCTCGAGATTGCAGAGCTTGTACCATTGTTGCCTTCACACTTATCGACACAGCATTGTCAAAAAACGACAAAGCAACAATTTTCTCGTTAACGTACCACAAGTGACTAGCTAATTTTTTCGAGGCAGCCTCCCCTACTACAGGATTCACTTTGCAATAACGAATGAAATTTTGTAGCGGTGACAGATCTTGATTTGGGGGAAAAATGTCGCGGTTTCCCGTTCGTGGCGCTAGCGTGAAGCTTGGAATTTTGCACTACGAGCTACCGCATGCTGCTGCCAGGTGGCAGCGTGTGGTAGGGCGCGCACGCCGCTTAAATCAAAAAATTAATTTCAGACAGCGATACCACTTGAACGGTTGTTCTAAGCCAATTGTTCGTAGAAACTTTTTTTGTAGGGAATTCAATTCTCTATCAGAATATCTTAATGACATTTTTGTGAGATTTTTTTCTGAAGAGTTTTACTACGACGTTCAGAAGTGCCATTATTTTCCTGTGTTATTCTTATGGAAAGTATTCAAATGCAATGCGCCGTTCGAAATAATTTTTTTTTGAGCTATCCTTCGAAGATTCTTCTTTCTTTTACCTTAATTCACCTGTTTTTGGTGGATGCAACCGAAAAAAAATATATCGATTTTTTCCCGCACACCCTAATATATATTGGTAGTAGTAAACGTGTTTATTGACAGTGTCTGGTATACATATGAAGAGTAAGGTTTACATATTTATTGCGTTTTTTTTTTTTGATAGTTCGGCACCGCCAATGAGCCATCGACCATAGTCCTTCAGCTCGTGCCTTGCTTGGTCATCGTGATATCTATTTATATACTCATTTATTTATAACAATAGTAATATTTAAAACAATAATAATAGTTACATGTGAATGAATGTATGGACGTGTACGTCAGGGTAAAATAGAAGGTCGTTTTTCCCTTCAACCATCATATTTGGCCGTGCGCTCTAGATCTGTACGATTCTCTCCAACAGCTGTATGATTGTATTGGTCGAATGTTTATGGGCTCTTGTAACATTTCTTGCAGTTCCAATGCTCAGCGGTGCTATGTTTATCAGCTGCTTTTCTGCAAATTGTTTGCAAATTGTCTGCAAAAAAAGTCGATTTTTTTTCTCAACGGAAAATTGAAGTATGTTAAGAAAAAGAAAGTTTTGCAAAGTTTGAGGGTTCTAAACAATTTTTTAGCTAGTGCTCAAACGCCTTTTCCATATTTTTTTTTCCATGATTATCGGAGGATTAATTTTTTGTATCTCGATGCAGAAAATGTTAGTGCGTGATCCAATGTACGTATTGATTACATTTTTCTGTAAAAAACACAATGTTTATTTTAAAAAATTTTTTACCATAAACAATTTGTATTTGCAGATTGAGAATCAATATATGTAATCGATTGTGAAACTTATATCAACCACTTGATGAACAAGAACACGGTGCTTACATGTTATTCGGGGTAAGAAAACAAAGTAAAAACAACCAATATGTTGTTTTGGAGTAAGAAAACAAAGTAATACGAATTCGAGAGTTACAAAACGCGGCGCTGTTGATGCTACTGCACCTTTGTTTCTCTGACTATCCGTAAGTTCTTCCCGCGATTCATTCGACTGTTTCTAGTAGTTGCTGCATTGAGGTACGTCACAGTACACGTAAAAATAAAAATGTAAAAAAATCACCGTGGGTTTGGAAGATAGTAAAAAGGCCGAAACTTATCTGATTGGGTCGGAAATCGAAGAATTTGTGGAGTGAAAATTACCCACGAAGAGAGAAGCATTAAGTCTATTCTTTCACCATCATAATACTCTTAAATTTTCTGTTCGAGAGAGTACACAAAACATTATCGACAAAATAACTAATATTTGGAGCGAAACCGGAATAGGAATTTCTCAACCTTGCATCAATTTCAAAAGGTTACAAAAATTACGATTGGAGTGGGCAGCATTGAAAAAAAATGATTTACGGATGAATCAAACTCAATCTTTCAACGAAAATCTCTTTCAACATAAGTTGGACACATTTTTTGAATTATATTATTATGATGTCTATTGGCGGGGAAAAAAATTGACGGAAAATCGAAAAAAATCAAGTAAAAAGTCGTTTGAGCACTACCTAAAAAGATGTTTAGACTTCTCAAATGTTGTATGAATTACTTTTTCATAACGTAGTAACATCTTCCGTTGAGTATCGCGAAAAAAAAATTAATTTTTTTTTCTGACCACCCTAATTTATATATATATATATTAGACTGATTCAAAAAAAAAAAAAAATTATTTTTTTTTCCTTCGGAATTCTCGTGCTATTGTTGGGCAGTAATAAAAGAAAATTTCTCTAAAAAGATGGGCGCGGTCACTCAATTTTTAGAGGTGGCTATCTCGACTTTTTTGTATTTTAATTTTTTTTTAACGAACGTATTGCATTTAAGCATAGTCACGGCTTCGGGTTACGGATAAAAATCACATCCAGCAGCTATTTCGTAACAAAAATAAACTCTAACATTTCGCACTTTTTACGAAAAATTAAATTATAAGCTTTTATTAATAAATCATGTATTTACATTTTCAAAATGCTACACTTATATTATCTTCAAACTCATTTATATTTCTTCCCAGCCACTGTGCATAACATCGCGCATCGTGGTGTTGTTTTTTTTCAATGTGATTCAATTAAAGACAATTTTAAACAATGGCTCGGAAAAATGAAGACAAGACAATTTGGCTAATCGGCAAGGAAATTCCGAAAATAAGTACCCGTCATTTACCGTTAAATCGGAAAGTTTTGAGTTTGTTCTTTTACAAACATAACAGAGAAAAACTGACCATACGTCGAAGTGCACACGAAACGATGAATGAAGTTTTCGAACAATGGAAATGTACTGAAATTCCAACACGTCGATTGAATAACGCAATCTTGAAATTAATAAAACTCCATCTAGTCTGGAAAAAACTTTAAAAAAATCGGGTTTAAAAGAAGTTGCCGTCACAATGGAGAAATAATCGAAACGTGTGATAGCAAAAATAACCGCTCAAGTTCGTTAACATTTTGGGCAGAACGAAAATGTGCAACGTTGAACAGTTTGTCCAAATCTCTCTTAAATTTACTCTCCTTCAATATTTGTGAGGGCAAATTCTTTTTAACCCGATTTTTTAAAAGTTTTTTCCAGACTAGATGGAGTTTTATTAATTTCACGATTGCGTTATTCAATCTACGCGTTGGAATTTCAGCACATTTCCATTGTTCAAAAACTTCTTTCATTGTTTCGTGTGCACTTCGACGTATGGTCAGTTTTTCTCTCTTATGTTTGTAAAAGAACAAACTGAAAACTTTCCGATTTGGCGGTAAATGACGGGTACTTATTTTCGGAATTTCCTTGCCGATTAGCCAAATTATGTTGTTTTCGTTTTTCCGAGCCATTGTTTAAAATTGTCTTTACTTGAGCCACATTGAAAAAAAACAACACCACTTACAAATGCGCTGCGCCAATACAAAATGGCGCCACGGATGTGCAGTGACTTGCGCAGTGGTATGCGCGATTTTATGTACAGTGGCTGGGAAGAAATATAAATGAGTTTGAAGATAATATAAGTGTAGCATTTTGAAAATGTAAATATACGATTTATGAATAAAAGCTTATAATTTAATTTTTCGTAAAAAGTGCGAAATGTTAATGTGTGTAAATAAATCTACATGAATAAAGAGAGTAGTATAGACGCCATTATTGATCTACCTGGATTTAAATTGTGAATATTGCAATCTTTTCAAATTATTAGAGTTTATTTTTGTTACGAAATAGCTGCTGGATGTGATTTTTATCCGGAACCCGAAGCCGTGACTATGCTTAAATGCAATACGTTCGTTAAAAAAAATTCAAATACAAAAAAGTCGAGATAGCCACCTCTAAAAATTGAGTGACCGCGCCCATCTTTTTAGAGAAATTTTCTTTTATTACTGCCCAACAATAGCACGAGAATCCCGAAGGAAAAAAAAATATTTTTTTTTTTTTGAATCAGTCTAATATATATATATAAAACAGAAAAGTTCTTCACTACACGTATTTTTATACGTAATACGTACACGTGTGACGCGAGGATATGCGGACCAATCAACCCTCGCTGAAAGCCGACGATTCAAACGTCAAAGCTTCTGCTCCGACTCAGTTTGCAAGCTAAGGGAAAAACATCGGAATTTCCATAGGCGTACAGGATCGAGACAGAGTTGACGTTAAATATTCCAGTACGTATAAATGCCGTATTTAGGGGACGACTGTTGTTGGTTAAGAAGCAGGAGCTGGCGAGAGAGGACGGGGGTTTCGTATGAGAATGACGGCAATTCCAGTATTCGGCTCGCATCGACAATTTAAAGTAGCATTCGGAGTTCCATTTGCCTTCTTCGTCTCTTTCTTTTCCTCTCTTCCTTTCTCATTTTTGTTTCAGTTCACTCTTCTTTCTTGCCCCCTTTTGCAATTTAAATTCACCAGGGTTCGCCCACTCCTATCGGGACGCTTTGTATTATAAATGAGAGTCTATTACGTAGATGTGGTTCCTATCGTGGAAAGATTCTCGAGTACCTACCGTCTCCTTTTCTACCGCTTACCTTTTCGATCCGTGTCTCTTTTTCTCTCACTCCCATGGACAAGTCCCCGTTACAAAACGATCGCAGTCTTTCTTTCTCTTTCACTTCCACTACCCCCCTCTCTCTCTCGCTCCTCCCTCTCTCACTTTCAGGTGCTCGAAAACTTTTCTCCTTAAGGTGTCCTATATACATGTGAAATCGACCAAAACGATTCAAGTCAGAGAAACACGTCTAAGATTCTCAATCACCATCCATCACTCTTTTACTTGCCTTTCTTCATCACTGTGTACGTTCATGTAAAAAAAGAACTGTGTGTTACTCGTACTTGAACTTTTTCTTCAATAAGTAAGCATTTACCTGCGGAATTCAGGGAAGAGCTTTGTTCTTGCCTTGTTTCCTTTTTACACTCCAAGTTTTAATTCGATCGAGATAGTATATAACAAGTGATTGAAAAAAATGGCGAGCGGTGATCGAGGGTGCTTGCATAACTAACTATTATTTGTCCATTTGATCAACGAAGTTAAATAATTATTCCCGTTCCGGGTTTCCTTGGGGGATGATGACTAGCAATTCGGAGGAAGTAGGTAGAGGGTGTGAGTAAAAGGGAGATATGGTGATTGACGTTGGAGTTGCTGCCGGATGACGGCCGGATTCCTCACGGTACGTGGCATAAGGATGTACATGAGAAGTTTTGCCGATAAGAATATTTATAAAAAATGGTGGGTAGGAACAAAATATGATAGAGCAAAATTATGTGTAATGGCAGTTTATGGGAAGTGTGAGGGAAAGGAAGAGTATTTTTTGGGGGAGGATAAGGGATGTAGCGATACTTTTTTTAGCCGATACGATGCCGATAATTGTACCAATGGATCGGCGATACCGACACCGATACCGATACCGATACAATCTACAAGAGGACTTGATATAATAAAAATTATTCTTTTTGCACACTGAATAATGACCTCACCATTAAAAAGGTACTTAGCCCTTTGCGCCATAGTGTAACACTGACGTTAGCCCAATTCAATTGAGATTGTGTCGATTCAAAAGTATTTTTTAATTAAATATGACAGTTGTAAATGCGTTTCAAGATTCCTAAGACTTCAATAACTACTAAAACATACTTATTAAATTTTTATTTTTCACGTAGCGGGTGTCATCAATAACGAAAGTGCAAAAAAAAAACGTGCACGTAAAGAAAAATGTATGAAAATCTTACAAATTATTTAACTACCTTCGAGGAGTTGAAACAGTGTCACAATCGAACAAAAATATTATTGTACTCTTTTATTCATTATTAATTTTAAGTTTAGCACTTAAAGTAATCCAAACTTGAATTGGCACTAATTAAACTGGAAATTGAACTAAACTGTAAAAACACATGTTTCTACAGGGTTTCAACGTAAGTAGATTTTAGCTGTGACGTAGATAGTCAATATTCAAACTTGACCTTAGGGACGTATTTTTTAAGAAAGCAGAGCTTATTAAGGTATTTGCTGACAATCGGTTGCATAAACCATAGTATAAGGCTCGCAGTTGAAAAAAGTCGCTCTAAAGCAACCGAGGTCGATTCATAGGATGGATTAGGGGTGCTGGATATACATCGATGTATCGAATCTATTCGATGTATCGATTCCTGTCGATGTTTAACGAAGCATCAATGTATTTCATTTGATGTATCGAATATTATAAAAAAGAAACGTCTTGCTTAAGGCCTCAGGCCACAATAACGGGTATAAAATCATGTGCGGATTTAATAATTTTTTTCGTATGAAAAAGTGATTCACTCATAAAATTAATTACACATCTACGTAGTATGAATATCAAGCAGTTAGAATTTTTTTTTTCGATGTATAAAATGGCCGACTACTCGAAACTTCTCGAAACAGTTTTTTCCATTTGGCGTGACAAATAACTTCAACAATTTTCACTCAATTTACTTCAAATTCAAAAGTTATTTACCAATTGCATTTCGCAGAGAACTGCGTGCGGAATTTCTGATTAATCGAAAACTTTTCATTTTATGAGCAGTTATAACGAAATTTTTCACTGAAAATTCATTTCTTAAGTTCAAATACCTACAACTTTTGAATAAAACAATATTTGTTAAATTCCGCACGTACTTCTCTAGGTATTTTAATGTAGATTAACGAGAATTTTTGTTTTTTGTTTTAGGTAAGAAATTGTGGCTAAATGTCACGCCGCGGAGCACCTAAAAAAAGATAACAAAATAAAATATTATTAGTTGGCCATATTCTACATAAAAAATTCTAACAACTTGATGTTCATAATAAATAGATGTGTAATTAATTTTATACGTGAATCACTTTTTCACATGAAAAAAAATTATTAAATTCGCGCATGATTTTATACCCGTTACTGTGGCCTAAGACCTTAAACGAAACAAATGCACACACTGTACACTCTCACTTAAGTGTGGTTTTCTAGGCTGCGTAGGCTCTCTTATCTTAGGCTTTCCTTATTTATTTTTATGGAAGAATGAATGAATGACACGACACCACCTGTTCAGAAAGCTCCTATTGGATAGTTCTAGCCTTGCGTCGTGCACTCTACCGGCCGCCTCAGCGACGCTCACTCGCCACCTAATTTCTAGGGCCATAGCCAATTACGATACCCTTCCGGTTCCCTTCCCAGCTTATTTCATTTCATTCATTCAGTTATCGAACAAGTCCCATCTGTAGCCATCACGATCTTACTGGATCCACGGTTCGATAAACTACAAATTAAAGACCAGGTAGGTTGTTCAAATCCTGTTCAAAAGATCAAAGATATGATGAAAAATGACTTCCTGGAAAATAGGCGTACGGAATCTGATTCAGATAGTTCGGACGAAACTTCGGAGGATCTCAGTCTTTGGAGCGATCACCATAAACTGGTTCATCGAAACTAGAAATCAAACAGGACTGAAGGAAGCGTTTCTAATGAGCTGTCTGTCTACTTGGGGACACCGGTTGGCCGGCTCAGTGAAAATGCACTAGAAGTATGGTCGGATAACGAACAACAATTCCCAAAATTGCACAAGATAGCCTATAAATATGTAACTTTGGTAGCCAGCTCAGTACAACCAACAATACTTTTTTCGAAAGCTTCACAAGTTTTAAATCACAACGCAACAGAATACAGGGAAAGCGTGTTAATAAAATCTTATTTATGCAAAGAAGAGTATTGGGATTTCTAATGGAGAAATTAGAAACTCTAGATATCCCAGTAGATAATTGATTTATAATTTTAACAAATATAGAGGAAGTATGGACTTCCTTGCTAAATTTTGGGAAACAAAATTTGATTTCAACAAATAAAACTTGATTCAAACATAAATAAAACTCGATTGAACATGAATAAAACTCAATTGAATTGAAAACCTTGATAATGTCTCATTTTTCTAACTCTCTATCCTGTACTTTCAACTGATAGAAAACGTCGATATTTTGATTCGATGCATCGAAAACATCCATGTTTTCATTCCATGCATCGAAAACATCGATGTTTTCATTTGACGTATCGAAAACATCGATATTTTCATTTGATGCATCGAAAACATTGATGTTTTTATTCGATGCATCGTAAAACATCGATGTTTATATCCGATGCATGGTAAAACATCGATGTTTTTATTCGGTGCATCGTAAAACATCGATGCAACGTTTCGATGCATCACATCGAAAAACAACATCGATGTATTTTTTGCCTGAACATGCCTAGGACCGATATCTTTCGCACTGGTGGCGCTAATCTTGCCGCGCGGAAGCCATCGTAACAAAGCGCGCGGTATTCAAATCAGCGAAGAACGTGTCGTATCAGATTATTTTCCACGGTTTGTAGAGAGCCAGGACCTTCTCAACGTGTTCGAGGGTAAAAGAATGTAGGGGTCGCAGTCTGCAGGCTCCTACGCGGTAGATGACTCACGGTCTGCAAGCAACTCGGAGGGAAGTGCTGATTTTGCGGCGCGCGGTTGGCCTTTTATTCTCGCCTTGGGCGCGAGTCGCTTGCGAGAAACGGGAGAACAACGGAATCGAGGCCAGCGCCATCAGTCGGCCGGCGCGCGGACTACCGCGTGGCAGGCCCGTACCAATAGTGCGGAGGGCCTCGAGAACGGAAATGTTTTACATAAGTGGACATTTTTACAAAGTTGGCTTTATGCATTTTTATGGATACCCAGTTGATATAATGAAAATGGCGTTTAGTTACCTTTATTCTATATATCTTCAAGGATCTTTTCAAGTTTGTTTTATAAGATTTTGTAACGAAATGGAGGTGTTGAAGCTGGATGAAGCAAGTCACCTTTGTCTGATAGTGTCCTGCGGTCGGCAGCGTTACATCGCCAATTCTTCACCGATGCACTTGAAAGTAGGATATTCTTCTTGATATCCCTAGCAATTTTGGCAACTGCAAAGTCAACCGAAAATATCAACGTTTGAATTTGGACAGCTTTACAACTATAAAGTCGACCGTAAAAAAATTCCTAATGGTTGATTCAACGGTTGTTTAACCGCAGCCATTTTGTTTTTGCTGGACGGTTGTCTTACTCCGTCGCACAATCTGCTGCGGATATTCTCTCGCCCCCCCACCCCCCGGTGTTTGATTACTCAATTCTCCGCGAATCATCAATTTAATTATCAAGACAGTATAATTTGATTAATCATTAAATATATTGCGTCGAGTCAACCATCCAATCAACCGTCGAGTCAACCATCCAATCAACCGCCGAGTCCAACCATCCACAGAAAACGCAGGATGGTCGACTTTCAAAGATGAACAGTTGAGAAGCTGTCCAAATTCAACCGTTGAACTTTTACGTTGACTCAACTGTCTTTTACAACCGGTTGATCAAAATGACAGGGATGTTGAAATTTTGACTTGCAACGATTTTATTTGTTTTAAACATGCACCATGTGATAAAAAATCGATATTCTTAGATTTCTTTACAATATCCCTAGCTGCTAGGGGTATCTAGTTAATATCTAATTCATCAACATCTAATCTAAAGGCTACTCAATCGAGCTTGAGCGACAAAAGGTATAGCCGGAATGAGTAATCACTAGTTTCTACAAATTTTAAGGATGTTTTTTTTTTAATTTATGCAATACATTTCATTTTTAGGATGTTTCATTATTAATTTATGCAATCAATTTTTTTCGTTTTTTTGGAATGGTTACTTGAAAAGACCCCCTTGATGGAGTATCTCCAACAAAATTGCTTCCTTATTGTAATATGATTTACAAAAATATTCGAATGTCGAGAAATTGTACTGATTGCACAATCAGGCTTTTGAAAAAAACTGGTAAAACGTTTAGAAATGAATCTACTTGAAAATAAGATACTCGTGTTACTGAGACTTCAATTAACGATTTAATCAACGAGACTCTTGAATTAACGATAAAAAAACGACGTTTGAATGACATTTAATGCGTCATCAGTAACTTTCCATCACGCTACACGATCGGGTTGACAAAGTGTCGAGCGCATGGCTCTCTAATCGAGTTTCATCTCACGTCACATCAGACACTGAGATATAGAAGTATCAACAAAGATAAATTTAATAATTCAACTCACAGTTGCAAAGTTGAATTTGTCTAATATTTATAGGTGAACATAAATTAAATCAACGTTGAACCCACTTTTGACACGAAAAGATTAAACGTTTACCCGTCGTCGTTACATATAAGCGTTTGATACAAAATCATCATCTCTCTAGGAGTGGAAAACGCGATCGCGTGAGCATTTCCTCGGCGGTGAATATCCCAGACGTTGTGACACATTTTCGTCGAGCATGCCAGCGAGTTGAATAGAGTACTGCAGTCTTCACGTTGGATACGAGGTGTGATAAAATCATGGGATCCGAATTGTTGAACGACGATGATGTCGCGTTGATGATGCGACGAAAGTTAGGCAGCAAAGATTTCGCCATCAAGAACTGGAGCTTCGATCGTGTTGGATCGACCAACGGATTTCTCGGTCAGTACTACAAAGTTCGCGTAGTGTGCGCTTTGCACGATGGTAACGACGAGAAGTTTGTTTTTTTCGCGAAAACTCCACCGGCTCGGGTCAGTCCCCAGTACGAATTCGCCGTGACCGCTCAAGTGTTCAAACGGGAGATAATGTTTTACGAGGACCTGGTGAAGAACATGGGCAAGGGCGAAGGTCCAAGATGGACAGTCGACTGTTATCTCGGCAAGGATAATGCGATAATTGTCCTGGAAGACGCGACCTTGGACGGTTTCGGGATGCCCGACAAGTTCGTACCCTTCGATTACGACGATTGCGTCGCGATGCTATACACATTTGCAAAACTGCACTCACGTTCCATCGTGCTCGATGAAAAATTGCGACGCGAAAGTGGCCAGAGTCTCGAGGGAGTTTACGGTAAAGTTTTGGTGGAGGCTATGCTCCCTAGCGAAGATCGAACGCGTCGGAATTTCCTTGGCGGTAGCGCACAAGGTGCCTGTGCCCTCGTCAATTTTATCGACGGTCTCGATGATCGATCGAAGAAACGCATCAAAAGTGTTATCACCGATTGGGCCTGGCGATTGCCCAAGTTCTTGCGCACCTCCGACAAGTATCGCAACGTTGTCTGTCATCGCGATCCTTGGGTTAACAACATGCTGATGAAGCGTGATCCTTCCAATGGACGGCCCAACGGTTTTTACTTGATTGACTTTCAATTCATACGTTATTTACCACCCGCTATCGATTTTATGCTCTCACTCTATCTCACAACGACGCGCAACACGAGAGACGAGAATTTCGACAAACTCACGAAAATCTATCACGACCTCGTCACAGACGAGCTGAAGAGGGAAAAACTCGATATCGACGAGTGCAATTTGTGCTGGAAAGTTTTTCGCGAATCGTGCGAATATTACAGACTCTTCGCCATGATCTATACCACCGCCAATCTACAGATTATGCTGATTGATGAACACTCGGCTGACAAATATTTCGCGAAATCACCGGAACTGCTTGAACGAGTTTTGTGGGGATCAGCCAGGGATGAACTCATTTGTCCTATTTTCGCTAAGGATCAACGATACAGGGAACGAATCACCGAGAATATTATGGAGATTTACGAAAAACTTGACGATTTCGAAAATTGGCAGAGTGACGATTTTTAAATTTTAGAATTCCTTTTATATTTTTGGAAGAAAAGTTCCACGGCGGGATGTCTGTGCGACACATTGTAATATAATTTTAAAATACTCAAATATATATATATAAATATATACAAAATTCATATATATATATATACACAAAATATATACAAAATTTAAACATTAAAAGAATGCAAATGTTTTAAAAACTCGGGTAAATTAACCCCTCGACTGCACACTTTCGCCATGAGCCTCTGACTGCGTGTGGGGTCGATCGGACCCCAGACGTTTTTCAGATCGTTGTATTGCGGTAAATATGCATTTTTCTACAGACGCTTTGTCGGCCGACAAATAATTCGCGAAATCGCCGGAACTACTTGAACGAGTTTTGTGGGGACCAGCCAGGGATGAACTCATTTGTCCGATTTTGCCAAGGATCACCGATAGAGGGACCGAATTATCGAGAGAATTTTAGATGTTTACGAAAAACTTGACGATTTCGAAAATTGGCAAAGTGGCCATTATATTGTAGAATTCATTTTATATTTGTGAAACAAACATTCCACGATGGGATGTTCGTGCGACACATTTAAATACATTCAAATATATATATATATATATATATATATATATATATATATATATATATATATATATATATATATATATATTGAACATAAATAAATATTTAAATATTTGACAAACTTGCGTAACTTAACCCTTCGACTGCACATTTTCGCCACGAACATCTGACGGCATGTGGGGTCAATTGGACCCCAAACGTTTTTCAGATCATTGTAATTCGGTAAATATGCATTTTTGTTATTGTAGAGACGTTTTTTTTCGTAGTCAATGACCCTTATTTTGTGACCCAACGTTTATTTCATATAAAAACAAAAATTATGGGCCCAAACATTCGTTCAAAGTGAGAGATGCGTTGAAAAATCCATTCTTGCACGAAAAAGAAATGGGGTCAAAATGACCCAGTGTGCAGGCGAAGGGTTAAAGAAGTAACGCAAGTTTTTTTTTCATACTCGTACACATTGACTTTTGAATATTACTATCATTGCGAAAAAATGTAGCTCTCGTGTAGTGTTGAAAATATTGCCAAGGGCAAGGAAGGAAATGGGTTTTTGTTCAATAATGCGAATAAGTAGTGTACCATCAACTTCTTATTTTCCCTCATTCGCGAAATTGTGCGGGTGCAAATGTAACATCGTTATGGGGAAAGAGAATCGATTTCAAGCGACAGTTAAAACCATTTGTGACTGGGGTGGAAATGATCTCAATAAATCTTTGCGTTTTCTTGCTTCTTCCTGCAACATCCATGCACGTGTAAAGCTCTATACATATACATGAACAATCTCTCTCGATCGCTGCTTAATTTCATTGTTATTTCCTTTGCTGTGTGTTTTTCTCTCTCTCCCTCCCTTTCTCTCGATCTCTTACCCAAAGGAATTGTGCAGAGTGCAGTAGAGAAGAAAAGGAGGCAAACCGCAGCAACGACTCTTGGAATTGTAAATCGGGCGAGAGAACCCGGAGCACAGCCCGAGAAGAAGAGAAAGTGAAAAAGAGAGAGAGAAAGAGAGAGAGAGAGAGAGAGAGAGAGAGAGAGAGAGAGAGAGAGAGAGAGAGAGAGAGAGAGAAACAAATGGAGAAAGAAATAGTAGAGAGAGAGAGAGTGAGATACTTCGTATCTGCACAGACCATCGAGACTGTTTATTTCGACTCGATAGCAATCTTCACCTGTAATTAAAGGAACGTCTGTAGGAATGGCGAAGGTGAAGAAGCAAACTCGTACGTTAATGAGCAAAGCTCAGTGTGCAGCGACAAGGCTCCGTTGTGCATCAGGAGGGAAAAGAGGTAGATGAGGGGAGGAAATCGCAGGGCACGCTTCTGTATACCGAAATCAACAGCTAGGAGAGTGACATTTATTGCCAATTAGTTTCCCACTTCGTGACTTCGACCGGGTAATAAATAAATTTAATGTGAATACCGAACGTACAGGGAAGCTATTTACTCTGCCTCGCATAAATTTTTATTACGAGCAACCGATGCTGCGTTATAATGTATTAACCATACCTGTATTTATAGTATTATAGTACAATATGTAGATGGTACCGCAATAATTATTATTTTTTCCTCGGTAGTATGTTTTTATTTAAGCAACTCCAGCCGAATAATTGTAAATACGTTCGTCCGGCATTGACAGGTAGAGCGAATGACTGCTTCCGTAAAGAATTTGTCAAGATGCGGAATTATGATGAAAACCGAGCATTCCAAAAAAATACAGTTCCACCATACACTAGGGGTGTATGGCGAAAGTAGAAATAAAATTCTGGATACTTAAATTTTTATTTCGCACTTATTGATCTTTTTGTGTTATAATCACTTATATTTTACATTTTTTTCATCGTAGGCTTACTGAGGTCAATATTTAGGAGTCTTCTCACTTAAGACGCTAAAAAAGGCCTTTTTCATGAATTTTTTTGATTGGTTTATATTATAGATATTGATATAAAAGTTGTTACACTTAATAAACACACTTTTGAAATTCTTTGAAAACATTTTTTTAATGTATTTATGTAACCCAAACAAACTTTCAATGCGTTTTCCTCGAAACAACATTTTTCGACCGTTTGTTGATAAAATCTTCGAAACTACTGATCTTACTTTTAATATTTTTTTGTCAAAAACGGTGAAAAAAACGTTTTTTGTTTTTTTGTTTTCGAGAAATGTCCGCCATTTTGTTATTTTTGCACATATAAAATATCGTATGATATGCGCTATAGCTATTAACAGACGGAATCTAAAACTGTTTGATTTTTTTGTTTCGCGTGATCCATCCCCGACATTTCATCCACAGCGCAGACCTACCATTTTTTCGGACATTTTTTAACTACCATTTTCGTCCATAAATAGTGACTTAAATAAATAAACAAAAAAATTAAAATATATTTCGAAAGTGTATTTATTAAGTGTAACAACTTTTATATCAATATCTATGATATAAACCTATCAAAAATTCATGAATATAGCCTTTTGTAGCGTCTAAAGTTAGAAGACCCCTCAAGTAGAAATATTATAGATTAAAATAAAAACATTGCAGTATCATTTCGGCGTGAATATAAAAAAAGCTAAAATCTATGAAAAGTGTCCAGAATTAATTCTACTAGTGTAGTTGGTTTAGGGACCACCCCTTTTTGAGGATAATTTCATCGAAAATGGTAGACAGAACTATTAAATTTGTCAAGAAAAATATAGCACCTCAATTCGGTAATTAATTGAATACATTTCTTATACGGACTGTGATTCATACACTTACTAACTTGAAAAAAATAATAGTCGTTTTGAGACTAAAAACAGGGGAACTTAAAAAGAGATTTTGAAACTGTGTTCGGAGGGCAAAATATGGCTTGAATTTTTAAAATGAGTTTACGAATATCTGTCTGTTTATCCTTTTATTAAATAAGCAGACAGTGAAATAGTAAAGGAAAACTGAACAGACTTGTTGAGCACGATTAATTTTTCAGACTTCTATTTTTCTTGATTTTTTAAAACGAGGACTAATGTTTTATCCTTCTAAATAAAAAATATAGCGTCTCATGTTGCATTACCAGCATTCAAATTTCCAATCATAAAAAAATAACATGAGGATAACGGATACGAAAACATATGATTATATTAAAACCGACAATTGTCAGAATTGCTATGTACATCGACATATGATAAAAATCAGTTTAATTAATTCGAAGAAGGTATGATTTTTTTTTCAAACTTTGTATACACGTGCTGGTATTATTAGCGATTACTTCTAATTACTTTTCAATAATTATACTGGAGCATCCGGTATTCGACGTTGGGTTATGAAATTAGGTATAAATATTTTTTTGAGTTTCTATGTTGGGAATTTCTTTATTTATGAGAATTTTTTTTGTCGCATCAATGCAGGGGGTATGTATCGCGGTGTAATATCATGATATAAAGTGGAGATTCGGCGGTCTCCCAACTTCTCCTTCACTCTCGAACTCTCGCACTGAAAACTACCATACCGTCCATAACGTTGAATTAAAGCAAAAGTTCATTTTACGAGCAACTATTCGTAACGTTCGTCCGGTCTCTCGTGTCTACGGAGAGTATGAGAGGAGAGCCATACCGGCGAACTAATAATGACATAATAACAGTCCTCTCCAGCGTCTCTTGACTACGTGCATTGATGAATTTTCATCGCATAGGGCGCGAGTGATTCATCCTTCGACCCACCCGAATGAAAGATCGAGGAAAAGAAACGTATATATAGCTCGAGGATGGAAATGAATTTTCCTCAATGAATCTCTTTCATGGAATTACTGTTGATTCACGGCGGTCAGATAATACATATAACTGGTTCAGACGTTTTTTTTCTTTCTTTGTGTGAGTGGATGGCACCTAAGATTTATGGAAATTGTTATTCAAGTTCTTCGAATATAAATTATTATCGTTCGGAAATTCGTAATAAATGAGACCGATAAAACAATGGGTTTAAAACGGCAGAAGCTCTTGACTTCGTTTACAAGTCAATACGTGCACTGGGTCGTTCATTTTGGAGCGAAAGAAAAGATAGGGGAGAGGCACCACATATCGGATACTTTTGTTTGAAATTGAAAAAAGGTGAAAAATTGCTAAGACCTTGAAATATTACGATTTTATTATCTATATGTCATATACGATAGGATGCTAATAATTATTTTACACATGACATTTGAATATTTTGAGTTATATTATGTTTTACAAAAAATGACAGAAATCATGGTTTTCAAAAAGGTTGCCTATAATCGGATATCCGATATGATGGCCCAAACTCCATTTTTCTTATTTCTGATTTACGGGACTATTTTTATATATAATGAAACAAAAAGTTTATTGTTTTGGTTTTGTAATTATTATCAAACAATCAGTCTTTTCGAGTTAAACTTTGATTAAGTATGAACATTTTGGCACAAACGGATATCCAATATTGAGGCCTTAGGCCACAGTAACGGGTATAAAATCATGTGCGAATTTAACAATTTGTTTTCGTATGAAAAAGGGATTCACTCATAAAATTAATTACACATCAGAAAATATATATATTTTTTTTCAATGTCCAAATAGGCTGACTACTATTATTTTCTTTTGTTATCTTTTTTTTTGGCGCTCCGCGGCGTGACATTTAGCATCCACAATTTTTTACCCAGAACAAAAAACAAAAATCCTCATCAATCTACATTAGAATACCTAGAGAAGTACGTACGGAATTTAAAAAATATCATTTTATTCAAAAGTTGTAGGTATTTGAACATAAGAAATTAATTTTAAGTGAAACATTTCGTCATAACTGCTCATAAACTGCTCATAAAATGAAAAGTTCTCGATTAATCAGAAATTCTGTACGTACTTTTCTGCGAAATGCAATTGGGAATATAACTTTTAAATTTGAAGTAAATCGAGTGAAAATTGTTGGTTATTTGTCACGCCAATTGGAAAAAGCTCTTTCGAGAAGTTTCGAGTAATCGGCGATTTTATGCATCGAAAAAAAAAACGCCTAATAGCTTGATATTCATATTAAATAGATGTGTAATTAATTTTATGAGTGAATGATTTTTTCATCGGAAAAGAATTGTTAAATTCGCACATGATTTTGTACCCGTTATTGTGCCCTAAGGCCTTAAGCTCGATAAAGTATCTGATATTAAGATTTGACATGGCCGAACATGAACCGTAATATTTTCGTACATATTGCTACTTTTGCGAATGTTATATATTTATAAAGTAAAATAGATGCTAGATGAAAAAAAAAACTAGATTTGCTTATGATAAGCCAATCTACATTTTTTTTCTCAAATTCAGAAAATTTGAGGGGAAGACAGCTGTTCGTCTATCCATTTGACGTCATTTGGCAAAGTTTCGACGGGATCTGAAGAGCCGTTTTCGAGATTTTTGAGAATCTATAATTGTTCTACCATACCGACCGCGATGAGGTATCATTCCCTCTTAAGGCAGTAGTCTGATCTAGAGCGAGATTTTTTACGTCATTTTTGGGTTGGAATAACTTTTAAACCGTTGAAGTTGTCTTGATGAAATCTTATATATTTATTGTTCCTTTAAGAATGTATCTACATTAAAAAAAAAAATTTTAACATTTTCATATAGTTTTTTTATTTTTTTACAACATGGTCCGCCGAAAACCGCCTCAATCGGCGCCCACTCTGGGTGATGTTGTATGCATCTGAAAAAAAAATATATATATATATGTTCTCAATCTGTATGAGTATTCTGAGCACTGCTAGCAGAATTAGTACTTAAAAAAATGTTGTTACAAAATGGCGGCCTGTTGAACTTTGATTAACGATATTTCATGCATTTTCGGGTATTCGACGAGTTATAAAATGTGGGCAAAATTATTGTTCGACTCAATTCTGCTACCAGTCCGCAGAAAGAGGCTACAGCAGGTATGTGCAAAATTTGAGCTCGATCGGTCAATTATTTATCGAGATATCGTGGGCGCCGATTTGAAAAACACAGTTCTGAGATAAACACGTTCAAAGTTTTGATACCGTTAGATGAGGTTTGCGCGCGGCTTGCTTATAATTCCTATTACTATGCTAATTTTTGAAATATCAATAAACGGTTTTCACGAGCGCATTAAGAAAGGTCTACGGAATAATAAAATGAAGAAAAAAGATCGATTTTGTCAAATTTCCAGATCATACTACTGGCTTAAGCAACTATACCATATATGGTGCTTGTCACCTAGTAAATAGTTCGCCAGCAAATCCATGAACTGGTTTATTCAATGTATTGCCCGTCGGGTCAAACAACTTTGACCATCTTTCTGCAAACAATCCGATTCCACGCAAGAAGAATTCGGGTTCGTTAGAGGCATTCCAGTCATCCAGCCATTTTTTTATTCCATGGTATGATTTGAAGTTCTGAGCCGTAAGTTCTGACTGCATCGACCGGAACAAATGGTAATAGGGGAAAGCGACTTCGGAGAGTATGGGGGGGGGGGGGGGGTGGAGTAGGATTTTCCTGATCACTCCTTTCAAGTACTTCCCAACTGATTGAGCAATATGCAGTCTATCGTGCTAAAGTCAACTGGTCAGGACGATTCTCCCATTTCGTCCTTTTGTCGTATGGCGCTCACTTCAAACGCATCAGTTGCACCCGATAACGATCACCCGTGATGGTCTCCGACAGTCTCAACAGTTCGTGATACACGCCACCCCGCTTTTTGGGTAGTTCTTCGTTGTCCTTGTTGTCCGTAGGGAAGTCACCACTTTGGAAGCGGCCAAACCACTCTTAGCACGTTGTACTCGACCAAGCACGTTCGTAATACACGTCCTCTAGCGAACGGTGCGTTTTTGCGGCTGATTTCTTCGCCAGGAAACAATGGAGCATAATTTCCTGCAAATGTGACGTATTTGGAACAGAACTTGTCATTGTGAACACAATTGACATAAATGATGTTGAAGCGTCAGCCAGATGTTAGCTGTGGCCTTATACTGGGACGCTATGGATCAATCATCATGTGTATTGCCGGGGCCGGGTTGAAATTCCGAACTTTGAATAATCAGAACGCTCAAAACTCCGCAAATATACTACCCCGAAAGATCAAAACTCCGAAAGAATTTTACACGAAAGACCAAAAGTCCGAAAATCTGAACACCGTCAAAATAATTCGGCTATGGAAGTTTTTAAAGTTTCGAAATTTTCAATAAACCGACGAATTATTTTAGAAATTTTTTATTTATTAAGAAGTGATTTTACGTCACTTTTGAAATTTGTCTAGACAATGTTATACGTTCTACATAATTTACAGTCAACTGTGTAGACTTTCGCTGGCATAATCTTGACGAACCTTGTAATTTCGGAACTTCAAAATTAGAAATTTTTAACCGTCGGCGCATTCAAAGTTCGGAATTTCAACCCGGCCCTCGTGTCAAGATCATGCCAGCGAAAGTCTACACAGTTGCCTGTAAATGATGTAGAACGTATAACGATGTCTAGACAAATTTTAAAATTGATGTAAAATCACTTCTTAAATAAAAAAATTCTTGAAATAATTCATCGATTTATTGAAATTTGAGAAACTTTCAAAACTTCCATAGCTGAGTTATTTTGACGGTGTTAAGATTTTCGGAGTTGTGGTCTTTCGTGTACAATTCTTTCGGCATTTTGAGCGTTCCGACCATTTAAAGTTCGGAATTCCAACTCGGCCCCGTATTGCCAACTTTTAATTCGAGAAAATAGTTCACCTAGCGCCATCTATTGCCAGCGGGCGGTTTCATATGCAGCCAGCTAATACAAAACTAACTTCGTGAATCTATATTTATGTATGTACGGAGCGATAATGTGGAGCCCGTTATACTTATCTACGTACTGTCAGCGATCAGGACAGCGGGATGTTTCGAGAAAGGTTCTCAAACCCTTATACTACTCGTTGATTTGACGGCCTTCAGAATGCCTCTTGCGTAAATATCCTTACATTTACTGAAAGTTCTTTTTGAAGACGTTAAGGTTTATTCAATGTCGAGTATAATGACAATAAGGACGGTCCTCAAAATCGAGTGTCTGCAAAATCACTTTTCTGTAAACACACACACGCGCCTCGCAGAAAATACATGTTCATGCCAAAATCTATTCATAACCTGTGCAGAAATTTGTTGGGGCGTCCCCAGATTCATCTAAATCCCTATAGGGATTTGATACAGATGCCGCACATAGGGATTCCACATTGGAATTCAAATAGACTGCGCTATTTTCTGATTAAGGCCTTAGGCCACTCTAGAGGCCGAAAAAATAGGCTTTTTGGGAATTTTTTTTTCGGCAAAACTACAAAATAAATCGAAATTACAAAAAGGGTGTTTATCATACATATCAGCGACTGTATAAAATAATTTGTTTGAAGCGATTAATTTTAAAAATGGCGGCGGTGCAGCGTTTATCTCAAAACAGCATTTTTTAGTTGGCCGGAAACATAACTCAGACAATTTTCAACCCATTCACTTGGAATGTTGGATATATCTTGAAATATACATTGTCTATGGAAGTACGTAGGATTCTTTTTTTATATTGCATAGTTCATTTGTTATTAACGGTTTTTTTAGGCGAATTTTTGGAAAGTGAAAAATTTGCCTAAAAAATCGTCAGATAGTTGTTAATAACAAACGAACTATGCAATATAAAAAAAATCCTACGTACTTCCATAGACAATGTATTTGTCAAGATATATTCGTCATTTCAAGTGAATCCGATGAAAATTTTCTGAGTTATGTTTCCGGCCAACTTAAAAAATGCAGTTTTGAGATGAACGCTGCACAGCCGCCATTTTGGAAGTAATCGCTTCGAAAAAATTATTGTATACAGTCACTGATATGTATGATAAACACCCTTGTTTGAATCTCGATTTATTTTGTATTTTTTTCTCAATAAAAATCTCCACAGAGCCTATTTTTTCGGCGTCTAGAGTGGCCTAACCCCTTAAGAATTCGAAGTCGTTTGAGAATTTTTGTTTGAAATTCTCAACCGCGATTTGCTGGCTCTCCCAACAAAAGCATCATTTCGTGATACCGTGCACAAATTTGTTGGGGACTCCCAAGATGCACCTATATTTCTTTAGGGATTTGTTGGGAACACCGCGCATAGAGAGTTCTTGTTGCGATACAATTGGATTCTTCACTGCTGCCCGATGAACGTCGTTTGAAAATTCTTACCACGTTCGAATCGACAATATGTGCTAAGTCACGAAAAAAGGTCGGCGTGTTGAAACACAACTCCAACGCTTCGTGAGCGTTTGCGCGTGTGGTAGTATCGTGTCAAAGTGCAGTAAAATAAATACCAAACTACAACAACAATGGATTTTCAGTAATGTGATTCAAATCGATAAGTTATACTTTTATACGCGATTTATACTTTTTTTAAATCCTTATACTTTGTGTGTGTATATATATTAGACTGATTCAAAAAAAAATTTTTTTTCTGGATTCTCGTGCTATTGTTGGGCACTGATAAAACAAAATTTCTCTAAAAAGATGGGCGCGGTCACTCAATTTTTAGAGGTGGCTATCTCGACTTTTTTGTATTTGAATTTTTTTTAACGAACGTATTGCATTTAAACATAGTCATGGCTTCGGATTACGGATAAAAATCGGAAAAGTTTTGAGTTTGTTCTTTTACAAACATAACAGAGAAAAACTGACCATACGTCGAAGTGCACACGAAACGATGAAAGAAATTTTCGAACAATGGAAATGTGCTGAAATTCCAACGCGTCGATTGAATAACGCAATCTTGAAATCAATAAAACTCCATCTAGTCTGGAAACAACTTTTAAAAAATCGTGTTAAAAAGAATTTGCCGTCACAAATATCGAAGGAGCGTAAATTTAAGAGAGATTTGGACAAACTGTTCAACGTTGCACATTTTCTTTCTGCCCAAAATGTTAACGAACTTGAGAATGGCTGGGAAGAAATGTAAATGAGTTTGAAGATAATATAAGCGTAGCATTTTGAAAATGTAAATATACGATTTATGAATAAAAGCTTATAATTTAATTTTTCGTAAAAAGTGCAAAATGTTAATGCGTATAAATAAATCTACATGAATAACGAGAGTAGTATAGACGCCATTATTGATCTACCTGGATTTGAATTGTGAATATTGCACCCTTTTCAAATTGTTAGAGTTTATTTTTGTTACGAAAAAGCTGCTGGATGTGATTTTTATCCGTAATCCGAAGCCATGACTATGCTTAAATGCAATACGTTCGTTAAAAAAATTCAAATACAAAAAAGTCGAGATAGCCACCTCTAAAAATTGAGTGACCGCGCCCATCTTTTTAGAGAAATTTTGTTTTATCAGTGCCCAACAATAGCACGAGAATCCAGAAGGAATTTTTTTTTGATTCAGCCTAATATATATATATATATATATATATATATATATATATATATATATATATGAAAATTCTGTTTCGATAATGTGGGAATCCTCTAAGATTCAAATTAGATTCGTACATCGGATTCCAATGGGTTATCCCGATTAGAATCCAACGTACGAGCGTGACGTTTTAGCATAGGGATCCAATGCGATGACCCATTGAATCTCCATCAGGAAGTAGAGACAAGTATGGGAATCCAATTAGATGCCTACGACAATTTATGCACTGGAAGGTGCACTGTATGTGTACTTAGCATATAAACTATCCACATATACTTCCTTTGAAGTTTGTTTTCTCATTTCAAACTTTTTTCCATCCAAATTTATTTATTCAGCTATACGTCAGCTTGGTGATGGTAATGTGCTTCATATTTTTTCTTAGAGAGCGCGTATATTTGTATACAGAGCGAATAGCGTTACACCAATAACCCTTAGCGCAACTTTTTTTCTTTTACATGAAAGATGTTCATGCGGGGGATCAAACGATACCTGAGCATGCTATACAAACGGTATAGCTGTAAATTCGCATTGCGTGTACAGAATTATCACGTGTACGTTGAACTGCGATGCTAATTACTGATTGCCCTTGGGGCATATACTTTTTTATGCCTTGTATTTTGACATATACACACATGACCGATATCTCAATTGTAATCGGTAATTACCATCTCGCCGGCTTTGTATGTAAAAATTACGTACACGCGATAATTCTTTTGTATGGAAACCTTTTTTTTCTTCGAATTATGAAAATTCGTTTTTCTACGTGTGACAAGATTTTGTGCATATGTACCTTTGCACAAACATACACACACACCGGAAAATATTTATATATATATATATGTGTGTGTGTGTGTGTGTGTATGTGTGTGTGTGTGTGTGTGTGTGTGTGTGTGTGTGTGTGTGTGTGTGTGTGTGTGTGTGTGTGTGTGTGTGTGTGACCCTTAAAATGGGTACCCTGCAAACATTTTAAATGCTGCATATATACCCATTTTAAGGGTCATATATACACACACATACATACAAATTTTCTCCATTGTTCCAGTGCGGATTTCTTCCAAAAATATTTTGTGTACTGCGAAGGTAAGTTTGTCAGAATAAAACTTTGTTGTTCGATACTCCCTTAAAATCAGCTCGTAGAAAATGGAAATTTTATGGGCTTTTTTCCTCTCATCAACCACTAGCTTGGAAAGTTCTTTTTTCTACTCCAGTGCGGATTTCTTCCAAAAATATTTTGTGTACTGCGAAGGTAAGTTTGTCAGAATAAAACTTTGTTGTTCGATACTCCCTTAAAATCAGCTCGTAGAAAATGGAAATTTTATGGGCTTTTTTCCTCTCATCAACCACTAGCTTGGAAAGTCCTTTTTTCTACTCCGAGCTTTTTTTAAAGGTAATATCGAACGAGAAAGTTTTATTTTGATAAAATTACCTTCGTAGCGGATGAAATATTTTTGTAGAGAAAATTCTCAGCGATACAATTGAACGACGAAGAAAAAAGTTCGGGACCTATATCCATTCAACCATGCTATCGGTGAGGCATTCTAGCATGACAAAGTTGAAAAAATGCACAGAAATGTAAGAATTTTTTCCTACGTTCATCCTGAAATCGAAGGAAGAATAAAGGTGCCGTCCTGTTTATTTGTCGAGCGTCCATTCACGGGGTATCGCACGATGAACTTTTATTTCGATAAAATTATATTTATCGTGGATAAATTATTCTGTTGTAAAAAAATCCGCACCGAGACGATCGAAGGAGAAAGCAAAAAGTTCCTTACATTTTTTTTTCATCGCGCTATAGTTAAGTAGTTGCAGCTTGCCAAAGTTCAAGAAGTGCAGATGCAGCAGCTGCACATTTTTGCCGGGTGCCCATCTTGAGGGTCCACGTATACACAGACACACACACACACACACATATGTACTATATGTATTTACAACAACATTTGGTTGTTTAGCTGTTTTTGATTTTTTAACATTTGATTTTTCGACATTTGATTCTTTAACATTTTTGAAAATATGGATTTTTGGTTTTCCCCGGATTCTCAAAATATAACATTTCAAAAGTATTCTGTGAAAATATCGAGTCGATCCGTCCAAAACTAAGGGGGTTATGTGCGTTTATAGGTAGGTTTCGCGAACCGGCGAACGTCAAATTCATTCTTCTCAAAATTACTTTGCTTACAGTGCTTGGACGAAGGAATTTCTTTTTTCGACGCATAATTTTTTTTCGTTAACGAAAATAGAGCGTTTCTTTTCATCGAAAATCGATACGCCCACGTCGGACCGCAGCCGTTTTTTCAAAAATCAATGTTTCATCTATCACTATCAATGTTTAAATCTATCGCTAGATAATCCAATCACTAGATAATTTCATCCAAAACATAAAAGCGTTCGATTTTTTTCCGAGCAGCAGAGGTCACGACGAAGGACGTTTTTCAATACAAAAATTTCAAAACATACTTAAAATCGTACTCTAATGAAAAAATGTAAATCCTGCATATGTTTTTTCAGAAAAAAAATCGCGAAAATTCCTCTTTTTCCGGCCCCGAGCTGTGTAACCCGTTGGAGGTAACTCGTATTGATTTTTAAAAAATGTCGTAGGGTAATTCGAGGGCAGGTGGCCTTAGTTTTCCCCGGGACGTCGTATTTAGTACTGCATTAAACATAAAACAAATATTTATATTTTTGTTCAGTCGTATGTTTATTCGTAATCAAATTGAACACGAAATAATAGCAACAGTTATTCAAATCATATTGAATACGAAATAACAACAACAATAAAAACAGTATGATCCTCAGTTGAAAAACAAAATTTAGAATACTAGGGTGGCCATCTCTCCTATACTATTCAATCTAAGATGGCAATAGATGTTGAGTTGAGATGGCCATGCTATTTTAATTACTGTGACATGGCCACATGGAGGAATCATAGGGGAGTTCGGTCCAACCATTTTCGTTCAGTCTAGACTCTTCCTCCATGGATGGCCCGACTATCCAGGACGCGCTTCTTGTTTTCTTCCCCTTCTTTTAAGATGCTTTATCTTCTCGCCACATGGGTGACATTTGTCGTTGAATCCTTAGCCGTTCCCGTGCATCCAAAGCTCGCATGCGGTGGAATGAATCCAGCACATATTCGTTGGGTATCTGGAAAAGAAAAAAAGTTGCTTAGATACGTCATAAATGAGCAATAAAAGCCGTAGGTAATATGGCTACTGACGTCGAAAAATGAGGAACATCACTCATAAAATATGAGGTGGCCCACCCCTAATTCTTCGAAATAAATCCACAATAGTACCTTTTGGAGGTTAGGTTATAAACAAGTATATGTCCCAAGTAGTACAGCTCAACATACGGTAAAAAAAAATGTCAACATACGCCGTCAGTTTGATCACAAACTAAGCATAATTTTTTTCTACTTAGCTGAAAAAATTAACTGTAAATTACTCGCGTTCTCATTAATTTTCGGTGCAAATGCCGATGCAGCGTCGCCGGCCTGATGACGGCGTTCATACTAACAACAAAAAAACTCTGCACTTTCTTGGTGAAAGTTGGTAATATTTCGTTGGGCCATCTGTCCTCTATGGCCATCTATCCTCGAATTACCTTAAGGGGTTATATGCAGTTGAAATTTTCGAAAAATCGATTTTATTTTCGTAATGTACATATATTTAAGTACACAGACAGAAAATTTCTTGTCAATCCAGCGAATATTCTCGAAGTTGCACGCACATTTGTAATTACGTGTCAGAGCGTACGAAAGTTTAAACGCGTTTTTCTCAAAACTGTGTTTTTAAAGTCGGTGAGCAAGATTTCTCGGTTACTGAACCGATCAGTCTCAAATTTCAACACAATCTTTTGAAGTATATTTTTTAGTAATTCGTCGAAGGTTTTTTCTCATCGATTAATATTTTCCATTTTATAAACTAAATTTTTGTCAAAAATCGATTTTTTCTTTGAGAAGCCGCCATTTTGTCAAAAATGATTATTTTGCTTATTCCATCGATCAATTACAAGATAATCCATTATATAAAAGAAATATTTTTTGGTTTTTTCATTTTAGATGATCCAGTCCAGAGATATCGTGCTCACCGCAAGACGCCTTTTTTTAGAGGTGCTCCCGGCCATCAGCTATATCAGCTTTCAAAATAATTATTTTTACAAACAAAAAATGTTAAAATACAGTTAACAGTTACCGCAATATGTGTAAAAAAATTTATGTCAATAGATTTAAAGGACTTCTCAACAAAAAATTTTGAAAAATCGATCTTGGGTCTTCTGACCGTATGTAACCCCTTAAATTGATTCCGGCGACTACGCGTTCTCAGCATTATTTCGAATCTTGAGTTTACTTTGGAAAATTCGACCACGAAGAAATGTCATGAAAAATAATTTCTTTATTTTGTTTAAGCGCACAGTTCGAATCTTTTTCGACTGGAAAGTTCGTGTTGCCTTCCCTGACTTACGGAATTACCCTACCGTCTTTTTTTGTGCGCAAAAAATCAATTTCGACACTGGTTTTTGGCCAGCATCGAAGATGCCCTACCGTACGTGTGACGTGTGTATTTTACATGCCCATTATGTGCATAACACACGCGGTATGTACGTAGAGGCACGCGGAGGGCTTGCAAGTTCTCCGTCCGATCGTGAAGCCCGAAAGCTCGAAACATATACCGGCGAGAAAAGCGCGCAGGCGTTCGTCGACGAGTCTTGCTGGCTGTGCGACGCGGGCCAAGTGGAGTACGCGATTTTCTCTAGTATCGCGCCAACCACCGTTGGAGATGCGCGTATATTACAATCAACGCTCATAAAAGTCACGTCACACTTCGTCATTGTAATCGGCGTTTCGTTGCAATACTATATGCTTCGCGATGAATCGTCGATGAAAAAAAAAACGTTCGATTCCATAGTCGCTCTCGTCGTGCGGATGTAAAATAACACAAAAATTCGAGCAAACAACAAAAAAACAAACAAGTAACACGAAAAGAGAGAAGAACGAGATCAAGTTTGGAAAAAGATAGAATTAAATAGCAATTATTCGAAGATTGACAATTTGCGAACATTCGGATGGTTTCGGGTCTTTGCATCAAACCGGTGATTTTTTTTTCGTGACGTTGCATGTGTTGTCTACGATTGAGAAAAAAGTGCCATGTTGCTTCATGACAATTGTCAGGATAACGAATAAAATCACGTTGGTTTTCTTCCTTTTTGAATGAATGAGAAGCAAATTTTTTCATTTCCCCTTTTCATGGGAAGCGATCGTTACAATTGTCCAAGCAGCGTATCGATAGAGGCAAAATAATTCATTCAAGTCTATCCCTATTGGTAACTACTAAAAGTAGACCGGTATAATTGGGGCTCGTCGCAATATTCGCCATTTGCCTTGAAAGCCCAGCGACTGATAACGTAACATGCAAATAGCCACGCATCGGATCAATTATTGACCGAAGGAATGGTGAAAATCATTGAAACACCTCAACGATTCGAATCAAGCATAATCGCGGAATTTCATTGAGAGCTCATGTAGCGTGAAATATAAATAACAATAATACAATCGAGTACAGTTTCGAAGTTTTACGAAATATTTTTCAATCACACGCGTATTGGTGTTCTAAGTGGTGCTATAGTGTCAATATCGAGGGATTCGCGCGGCCGGTAGACGAACGGATCGCGTGTTTGCATCGAAGTTCTGATTGATATACACGTACATATATATCTACGTGCCCACAAACACGCACGTGTGAATAAGTGTGTATACGAATATCGATACAGTTGTCGCGAGGGGGTTGAAAAAGAGTATGAATTGGCGGGTGTTTGTGCCAGTGGTGGATACGAGCTTAAAATACACCGGACGTACTGGATCACTGCTCGCATCGGGCGCCGAAGCATGAAGGAGAACGCAAACTTCACGTAACGGTAGGCGAGCATCGATAAAAATTCTACAGCAAAGGAAAAATAAAAATAAAATGTGTAATCATTGAATCGCGCCGTGAATGATTTGTGCGAAAAATAACCGAAAATTTACGTTCCGTTAACCGTTTGGAAAAGGGAACGATGAAAATGAAACGAGAGTTCTTCATGCAAGGTGTAAAGTACACGGTGCACCAAGCAGACGAAAAAAAAGGTCACGCAAAAAGTCATCGTTACGAGCAAGATTTAAAACACTTTTGATTTGAGTTTGAGGTATTTGAGGAAACGCTGTTATTTAGTCGAAAAAATCGTACGGAAATTTGAAGTACACATTTCTCATTTCAATACATACGGTATTCTTAATTTAATTGAATAGAATCCTTAATTTAATTGAGTTATTTGAGGAAACTTGGTTTTTAGTCTAAAAAATCGTACGGAATGTTGAAGTACATATTTCTCATTTCAATACATACAGTATCCTTAATTCAATTAAACAGAACTTCCCTCTTAATTACAGGAGTATTTTCAAATCGTTTTTTTAACCTGACGTTCCAATTTCTCAAACCAAAATTCTTCTGATCTAAAATAAATGTAAACAAAACTTTTTCATAAAAGTAAAAATAATTTCTCAATCGCAACATCACCTTGAAGTCTTCGAAGTATAAATTATTTCGGGATCATCTGTGCAAATTCGTCCAAGAGTTGGGTATTTTTAAAAACTAAACCTCGCACATCTCGCATCAATTTTCCATATGCGCACATATGAAAGAGAGCAATACTCGTGTGGAAGTGAATGAAAATAGATCTGAAGAAGGAACGTTTTCAAGCTCGCCCAACTATCGAGTTTTCGCTGGCCCTCGGGACATTCGCTTTCATTGCAGAACATTCGTCACCTTTTTCATCCGACAGGTCACGATGAAAAACGAAGAAATCGTAAAGAATAATTAAAAAGATTCAGCTTTGCTTTGACTTAGTGCGAATGACAGTTCTCCAAAAGTGCCACATGGGTTGGTGGACGAAAGATTTTGAAAACTACAGCTGGAACATATGATTGCGACGTACTTTACTACAAGACTGCATGATTTATTCAACTGAAAGCTCTTCTTGATTTGAGTGGAGGTTCCGAGAACTGGAAATACCCGTCGATCAGGCTGCCGAGGGGTGCGCGTATGTCATAAACAAACCTCCCTCATTTGCTGGTGACCTGACCTCATCTCACAATAAATAATTAAGACAGAGAGTGGTTTTTTTCTCTCCATCGCATTGCGGTCTCACGTATACGCCAAGTTTCGCGAGGGAGGTTTAGGGTTAAGGGGCTGTGAGGTCACACCGAACCGACGCCTGCGGTCATGCAGGATGCAGGAGGTCATCAGCTATTAATGACACACGCGCGGTGGGGGCACAATCTACATACGTGAGTAGGCTCGGCGTCACAGATGGACGTATAGAGGCAGAGAGAGAAATAGAAAGAGAAAGAGAGAGAGAGAGAGAGAGAGAGAGAGAGAGAGAGAGAGAGAGAGAGAGAGAGAGAGAGAGAGAGAGAGAGAGAGGTCGACAGAGAGGTCGAGAGAGTATGAGATACGAGTGTATCGATTGTCCAGCTCCTGAAGGATCTCAGGACCATTGCTTGTAAACACGAGAGATGTGTCTTTATGACTCAAGGGGCTTCCCGCGGTATTTATGTATATACGTATATGAAAGGCTTCGAGCTTCTCCGCGGGCGAATTAACCGCAGAGCCAGACGAGCGAGAGTCTCTCGCTTGCTTGTCTGACTTTGGAATCTTCTCGGACGTCTCAGACCTGCCGACAGAGATCCGACCTCGGTGACCCCCGTGACCTCAAGTGTCACGACCTACGCGCCCAGGTACGCGCGAAATCACGATTCACGTAGTCGTCAGCTTGTTTCGCGTGACACTCGGCACCGTGTACATGCAAAATCAATCGCTACGACCACCAAACGTTGCCACTTTAACGAGTGTGCGTGTGTGCATGTGTTCGCGGTGTGGGTGTATACAAATTTGATGTATGTACTACGTAGGCTGAAATTCGGCCAATATCGAAAGTTACGGATACTTGGCAACGTTGCTGCGATATATATATCTATATAGAGTGACGATTGTGTGGTCATTATGTGGTCATGTGTTTTTTGAGAGACTGGCGAGGAGATTTTGCGACAGGTATGATATTCGATGGTTTTTTAAGGTCTGTGAAAAAAATGTAGCGTATTTTTGTGACGAGCACCTTTGCGGAAGTTGTAGGGATCGAATTGGAGCTCCGTACTGGTTCCTTGTTTCCTGATAGGGATCCAATGGGTCGTCGCATGGCAGTTTTATACTGAAACGTCACGGATTCCAATCGGGATTCCCCATAATCCAATGCACGAATCCAATTTGAATCCTCATAGGTTTCTACATTATCGAAGAGAATCCTTCGTGATGGATCACATCGCATTTTACACATCAAATTTTCTTAACGAAATATGTAGATATACAAACAAGTGAAACGTAAAAAAAATATAAATCGTACCTTAAAAAGTATGTCTTGAAAAACTAGTGGAATACGGTGAGGAATGTAATGAGGAGGAAGCCCCGTACAGGGGAATCTACGATTTATATGTTGGAAATCGATTTGAGTCACATAACTGAAAATTCATTGTTCTTGTCGTTTGTTATTTATTTTACTGCACTTTTACATGATATCAGTACACAAGTACACGCTCACGAAGCGTTGGCGTTTTGTTTCGACAAACCGACTTTTTTCTCGTGACTGTGCACATATTTTCGATTCGTACGTGGTAAGAATTTTCAACTGTTCATCGGGGAACAGTGCAGGATACAATTGGATCACAACGAGGATGACTATGCGCGGTGTCCCTGGCAAATCTGTAAAGAAATGTGGGTGCATCTTGGAACCACCAACAAATTTGTGCAAAAAATTCTCAAACGGTGTTAAGGCGGGATATACATTTAGACAGGAAAAAATAAGCAATGTTGAGCGATTTTTTAAACTAAGAAATAATTATTCCACAATTTTCATACTTTAGGTATACTTTAATAGTATATTTAAGTATACGAAACAATTTTTAAAAATTAATTCATCATCAGTCTAGCTTCCCGTAGACTTTGATTTGCAAAAAAGTTCAAACATTTTTTCAGTTTGAACATGTGTAGTTTTTACGCGACGGTAATTAAAATGAAGAAAATGCAAATTTGAGAAAATGGCACACATTTACAAAAAAAAAAATCAAAATTTCACGCAACATTTCTGTAAAATGTGGATTAAAAAGGTCGTTTTTTCCAATTTTTCAAAAACAAATTTCGTCAAGTAGAAGGTACCAATGTTATCAATATTTCTACCAAGTTTCAACTCAATCGGCTTAATGGTTTTTGAGTAATCCTGCACGCCAATTTCGATAATGCATTTTTGAGAAAAACGCGTTTGACGTTCACGCCCGCTCCGAATCCGAGCGGTGAGGCGCAGCGTAGACGGGCTGTAACGTTTGAAGTTTTTCAAATTCCGCTTTGAAACTTTGGAAAAAAATATTCTAGATATATAGTTCTATCGTTTAAAGAGAAAAAATAAGAAATCGATTTTTTGATCATTGTAAATGTATATCCCGCCTTAATTTGGAAATAGCGCGGAATCCACATGGAATCCAATATGGGCTCCCTACGTGTGGCGTCTCTATCAAACCCCTATAGGGATATGGTGGAACCTGGGGACTCGCCAACAAATTTCTGCATGGATAGTGATGCCAAAAATGATTTAGCATTCTGGAAATGATTAAATTCCATTCTGAACTCAGCAAAATGAAGACGATAAATTCCTCATACGAACCACTTCTAAAAAACTTTTTACTTGACTGGAATTAAATTCCATTTATGCACTCTAAAATGCATCTTTGATAACTTTTTTCCCGATGAAGGGATGCACAAATAAAAGTTTTTCAGGGCTGCTTCGTATTCGGAATTTAGTTATCTTCATTCCGCAATACTAAAAATGGAATTGTATTTTATTTCCAGAATGCGCAATTTTTTCGGCAAAATATGATTCATCACAAAAATACGCTACACTTTGTTTCCAAGAGGATTTGAAAAACCATTAAAAAACATCTTTTTCTCAGTTGCAAAATCTTCGCGCAATGTCCTTAAACACACACATGGCCACTTTATAATTGTCACCCTGTATATTGAGCGAAGGTGCCAAGTATTCGCAGCTCTCGATTTTGGCCGAATTTGAATAATTTGTGTCGAATCGATCCGTTTATTTTCGGAGAGTACACACGTATAGTGCACACCAGGAATAAAGAAGATTTATTTCACTCGAATGTCGAACGTGTTTCCATTAACGTAAATATGTGTTGAATCTGGAAGATATAGCATTTGGGTTTTCGTCATTTGCAATAATGAAAATTCACACGAAATAATACATTATTTCAAATCTTTCTTATTCATATGCCCTTTCAGCCCTTTTCATTTGTATCCGATACCTATCACGTCACCATTTCCAGTTCCTGAGACAATCCCCGGAGTTTTGCCCACACGTTTCCTTAATATATTGCTGTATTGCATTCAAATGGCTGCACACGCAAACTGTGAAAAACCCGTGGCTATGAAGGGCACTGACAAAGAACATCACGTTGACGTCCGCCTTCGATTTTGTTGAAACTCATACATATGGTAGAACGTTGAAAATGATTAGATACGTTTTTTTTTACGGTGATAAACTATTCGTACGAGTGCAACTACCCTTTGGAGTGAAGCATGTCAAGGGTGATTGATTTCGCCGTGATTGATTTCGCCGCTACACCGGCAAGCAGTCCACCGACTTAAATAAAACAAAAACGAAAATTCGTCTCATGCGAAACGATCAGAAATCCACTATGCGTGCATTGAAAAAATAAAAATGAAGGGATGTACCACCCCTTTATTTTTCTTTCTCGCATCCCACATTTAGAACGAGTGCATTAAATTGAATAAACTTCGAAGGGGAAATGAAATTAAAGATTCCGTATTTTTGCATTTTTTGCCCGAAGTAAGGGGGCCCGTGCAACATATTACGCCACCGATTTTTGCTACCCCCCCCCCTGAAATCACCTTATCCTTCCTATCATCATAATACAATATTGTCACCGTTATCGAACGACCAGCCCCCCCCCCCCCCCTATTTTAACATAACATAATTTATGGACGGCTCCTAAGCTTAAGGGGGTAAACCACCTCTTACTTCAAGGACCCAATCGCAGTTGTTTTTTTTTTCGGTATTTAGATTCCGGTTGCTGATTCAAAATATCTCTACAAACTCCAAACTCATGTTACAATATGGAGAGATTCGCAAAAATCGATGGTACGAGTCATAAATTATGCCAAAAATAAAAAAATAATCGGCCCCCAATAAATCAAATGGAATTTCAAAGAGTAAACGATAACTAGGAGAATGAGTACAGAATGGAGGTCCAATTCAGAGCAGAACAAAAGTTATCATCGATCCAGTGAAGCCATTTATTCGGGCCGAGGAATAGGAAAAAATTGGATTTTGAATATCCTTTTTACAAATCAATCTCGATGTATTTTTAGCCCTTAAATACGGATTCATTATTCATTTCCCCGGAACCCTTAATTTTCATTGAAATGGGTCAAACATTTATGAAATGTTATTTACCCCCTTAAGCTTGCTGTCCGGCTAAAATGTAAAAATACGTAAACTTCAACCCTTCCCTTTAATATCTCCCGTTCGAAGTGTTACTCATTACGCTTGATTTAATGCACGACTTTTGAATGTAGGGTGAGAGAAAAAATAGAGGCGTGGTTCCTCCCTTAATTTTTGTTTTATTCTATGTATCCATAGTAGATTTCTCATCCTTTTGCAGTACAAGAATGTTCGTTCTCGTTTTACTAAAATCGGTGGACTGCTCGCGGGTCAGACTGTAAAATCAGCCCTCAACATGCTTCAATGTAATGAATTTTTTCACCCATTCAAACAATTTTTCCGCTGATGAAAAAAAAGACGTATCAACTCTTTTTTAATGCTCTACCATATCCATGAGTTTCAACAAACTTGTGAGAGTTTGCACTGAGTTTAAGTTGTGTTACTCTGTCAGTGCATGGTGAAGCGGTTGCGCGTCCAAGTTTTGTGTTCGACCCTAACAGAGGGTAACAATCGAGATCGCCGAAGCTACACTCCAAATGGGCAACCACTTTTGTCGGTTCCATACGTGTAGATGTACATAACTGGTAAAATTTATTTTTTCTACGTATGCCGAGTCTATGACCATAGTTTGAGGATCGAAGGTAACTTGGCGAGTTATCGATTCTCATACAATATTTATGCATATGCATGTTTGCGGGTTGGGGACAGCTTACCCACTGTGGAGCTGCCACTAAACCAATAGCTCGCATTATTCGAAAAATTACGGTCGAAGGAATTTTGGTATGATGAGCGTTTTTTGCAATGCATCGCTTGGACGTTTGTAGCAAATGTTTCTGGAGTAGTTATCATCCTCGCTCTGGACATACGTAATCGAGAACCAAAAGAAATATAGAACGGATTATAAGGTGCCAATTTGGTGCCTTTTCCACAAATTAACATAGGGGAAGCTGCTGTACCTTGATACATTTTGCGTTCAATAATATATAAAACTAAAACTATTATAGGTATACTGTTGAAATAAAATGAATCCTAAAGGACAAGTAGTAGGGATCATAATATAAATTACAAAAACCATAGACAAATATTTTTATAGTTTTTACGCAATAAAAAAAGTGGTATGTTGATCAAGGTACAGCATTGCTGATGTACCTTAATCCGCATATGTTGTACCTTGATCACAGTGAGAATTCATTCAAATAAAAGGCAATTTTTCGACAAATTTCGATACTATTTACGCTTTGTGAGTTTAGGATGTTTCTGGTATCTTTATTCAACTTGTGTCATGACAGATATCTATATTTTGACAAAAAATATTCACCAAACATACGTTTTTCTAACTTCTTTAGTTTGTATGTTCAAAATATAGAAAATTATTACATTTTTTCTTAAAATCCAAATTAGCATTTATAATCAAATTATGCTGTTTTCTATTACGCTCAAACTAATTATTGTTCTTAGAAGTTTTTTACTTAATAGGTAAGCTCCCAATATTTGTTCATTTCAGGAACGGATCAGACTTCCCTCTTACAAGGAAAGGTTGCGAGGTCGAGCTCTCCGATTTCGATCAAATTTAGCATGCTTGTAGAATGAGTAAAAATAGACGACACGTATTTTTTTATATCTGCGGAACCCGTTTTTTAAGGGTTGAAATGTACCCCAAAAAATTGGGGTGTTTTTCGTTTTTCGGCGATAACGTTTTAACGGTACGAGATACGAAGAAAATTCAACTTGCAACAATGTTTATTTTTTCGTGCACTACACATTGGAGATGAAAACGACAACGTTATCGGCGAAAAACGAAAAACACCCCTATTTTCGAGGGTGCGTTTCACCTCATAAAAATCGGGTTGCGCAGATACAAAAAAATACGTGTTACCTATTTTTACCCATTCTATATGCATGCCAAATTTCATTGAAATCAGAGAGATCGATTCCTTGTTAGAATTTGTTTTTTAAGCTTTTTTATTTTCTCTTCAATATCTGACCAAGGATATGGGTTCAATTTTTTTTCTGGCCACTTATAACAAATTAAATGATACCATGATGTTTCCAGGCTTAAAAAATACCAATAAACATTAAGGTTTCCCTCGTTTCATGCAAACACTAAAGCATTATCACGAAATCCCAAATATCAGTACAATGCCGGTCAGAAAATCATCTCTAAAGATATTTTCTGTACCTTGACCACGTTCAAGGTACAACGGGTTTGCCAGGATCAAGGTACCCCCACCTGTTGATGTTTGCTCACACATAAAAATATTGAGGTTGTATTTAGCTAAAATCAGCCTAAGACGACTTAAACGCTAATAAAGTACCTCCCTAAAACAGCAAGTTATGAATAATTATGTGGCTAATAAGGCAATTTATGAAAAAAGCAAAAGAATTAAAATCTTAAATTTCGGCACCAAAAATTTCAAAATCGCCTCACGTCCAAACGCCGAGGAGTGACTGTCTGCAACTAACTTTACGTTGATTTGCCTTCTCAAAACGTCGCTCCACCTTAAACAAACGTCCGCAAAAAGGGCGGGAACATTTTAAAAAATTGAGTGGCTCAAGGTACACAGGGTGTAAAGGTACATCAGCTTCCCCTGCGTAAAATGATAAAGGCCTCTCCACGAAACTATTGCTTGTGGCTTAAGGGGAGGATAGGAGTTTCAGCGTAAAAAAAACACTGTTTTGCGAATTTTTTTCATCTATATGGACAGAGTAAATTTATTGAAACCTTTTGTACACTGTTAAGTGTCATTTCAAGAACATTCCGTGAAATTTGTACGCGAAAATATCCACAAACAAGCCAGTGCCGCGTTTTTCTCGAAACCATTTTTTCAAAGTCCGTGTTCACTGCCATTTGAAAACTACATGACCGATTTATTTCAAACTTGGTACACACTTTCTACATATAAAATACCTCCCCCCAACGGTTAGTTTGAGTTTTTTTTTACATTGAGGGGGTTTTCCACCCCCAAAACGGCAGATTTTTTCGTGGAAAATAGCACTTTTCACTTTACATGACCACCAAAAATGTAGAAATGAAAAAAAAAAATATCAAAGACCGTTGGGGAGAGGATTTGATGATACTTTGACAAAATTTTAATGGCACTTGATTTCAGATAATTTCTAGCTGAGATACAGTGAACACCGCAAATCGTGTTTTTCCAAAGGCGTTCTTGGAAAAGCTTTGTCACCGGCTTGTTTGTGAATATTTTTCGCGTACAAATTTCACAGAATGTTCTTGAAACGACACTTAACAATGTACAGAAGGTTTCAATCAATTTACTCTATCCATATAGATGAAAAAAAATCGCAAAAAAGTGTTTTTTTTTCACGCTGAAGCCCCCACCCTTCCTTTAAACCACCTTTTACGGACTCGGCTTTTCTCTAAAGACTTACGTCCCAATCTCCATGTTAGAAAAAAGGTAAGGAAGAGCCACAGAATCAGGATCCTGATGCAGGTGACTAAGCGTTACTCGAAATTAAGTTATTCTTCTCCGCGAAGCCCCGGCGATTGGAAAATTAATTAAATTAATTAAAATTAATTAAGGACCGTCGATCGATCAGGGTGAGCGAAAATTATCGGAAGAAGTGGAGAATTTCGAGACAGGAAGAGGATCCGTTGGGGGGAGAGCTAGGAGGCTTGCGGTGAGACGTTCCTGGAGCTTGGTGATTAGGCTATCGTAATATATATAGAGGCACGGGATTGGGGATGATGAGCAAACTTGGAAAACCGCGGATTGCTTTTCACAGGCAGATCGACCGACTAGCCGGTCTTGCCTTGATCGTGCTCGCGCCCTTTACCTTATTACGGTACATGGTAGACGTATTATACGTATATGTACATAAAATTTCTGGCTTCGTGGACGAAGCTGACGCAGACCGCACCTGCCTTTGGTTGTATAATAGATAGTGGTCTCACGCCGTGGAATCATCTCTCTCTCACTCTCTCTTTTCCCTCTATATCATCGTTCCATCCTCATATTTCCCCATTCTCGGCAAGTTGGCCTTCTGAATCGCAGATTAAAGCCCTCGTTATTCTCACGAGCAATAAATCTCGGAGCACATTTTACCGTCCGCAAACGTCCGATCACGTTCGTGATCGTAAAATCGAAATAGGCTTACGGACCAAATGGGAGAAACTCGCGGTGCTCGCGTCATTGGAAATCTGATCCACTCAGGATCCTGTGGATTCCCATGTACACTCCAATTGTTTTCCCACCATGGAGGCTCACCTATTACATGTTAGCCGTTCTTTGATTCGATTGTCGAGACACATTTTTCTAGAAATTGCGTTCGGATCGAATAAATGGACTTGTCTGGACATCAAATTGGATCGAGACGATCAGAAAGTGGCCGAGAAACCTACATTCTTTTCCGAATCTTCCTTACGTGACCCTGACGCAAAAATAGGTATAGATGCTTGAAGACCGAGAAGACCTGTCGTTCGCGGCTCGCGAAGGTGACAAGATGATACCTATGAGGAAAATACCTCAAAAAGTTAACGAGGGAGGTCTAGTTAGAATTTTCAAAAAAATCGACGAATGTAAATCAGACCATTATTCGCCGAAATACATAACTTTGAAGGACGCCGTGGACGCTGCATGCAAATCGTACTCAAAACTTTAAACTCGTTTTTCTCAAAACCATGTTTTCGAAGTTGGTGATCAATGCAACTCGAGAACGGCTTTACCGATCGGGTTAAAATTTATATTACTTCTTCGGTACATAGTTTTCCTCCGGATGAACGAAGGATTTTTTTTTGGACAATCATTTTTTTTTTATAGTCAATTTTTGTAAGTGAAATTTTGGTCAAAACAACACTTTTGACTTTCAACGTCCGCCATTTTGTGAAAAATGGAAATTTTTCAAAACCCTTCGTTCAACCGGAGCATTATATCATTAACTAAAGATTCCCCCCTGTTTTGTTGGTTTCGGATAATCCATCACAGCGTGAGAGTGATCACCGCAAAACCTGTTTTTTTTTTGCAGCGTCCTCGGCCATTGATACGTATCGGCTTATTTTGAAAGATATTTCTTTAAAAAAATTACAATGTTTACATTAAATATATATCTTTTAAACGAAAGAACTTTTGTTGTAAATTATTTTATCGTTTGGCCGAAAAAAATCGGAAAAAGGCCTTTTTTTAACGTTCCAACCAGACCTCACTCCTTAATGCATATGTTGTTTGGGGGGGCAGGAAGCGGCATCAAACTTGTGGATATGCCTAGCTTGTCTTCATATTTGACCCAATTTCATGAAGAATTGATGCAATGCCCGGAGCATATCACTATATATATACACACACACATATACATATATATATTTGTTTGGCGCTGCATATCCATAAGGGTAGATGTATATACGTGAGTGTGTGGTTGTGTATATATACAGGGTGTCCTAGAACTGAATGCGTTCCCTGAAATGGGAGGTTGCGGGTGAAATTCTGAGTCGATTGATATAAGCATGTGTGGGTCTCAGAGCAACCCCTGAATTATTATTCATTATTAAAGGCGGGCCAATCAGGTGCGCCCGACTTTGAAAATTAATAATAATTCAGGGGTTGGTCTGAGGCCCATACCTGCTCATATCAATCGACTTAGAATTTCACCCCCAACCTCCCATGTCAGAGAACGCATTCAGTTCTGGGTCACCCTGTATATATATATATATATACGTGCCAAAGGAGATGGCCGGCACATGTCGATAGCTGAGTTATTAATGGACGTTTTCTCGATTTTCCTCGCGATATCTTACGTACAGAGGAGCTTTTGGTGGAAAACGCGGATCCCCCTGTCGATTCCCATTGTTGGAGTACGACCTCGCCACGCTCGCTTTTCAACGGGGAAGAAGACATGCGCTTATATGGGGCATTTCGAGTAGATAATTCTTGCGGTCCAAAAGAATAACTAAAAAATTGGAGCGAAAATACTGTCTCGATATTGCTCGTGTAGAGGCTACTTGTTGAGTTCTTAAGCGACATCGACGATTTCCGAAAATGTTAGAGGAATAATTAAATCGATTAGTGAACTTCTCGTGCTTTTGATCACTGGGGTTATTGAGGTAAAATATTTTCATTTATTGTAATAAGAGATTTTAGTTTCGACTGGCGAAACGTGCCTAATTATGAGCAAAATATATGTGATAATGGCTAGACATTCCTCTACGAGTCGGAAGACTCGTAGAGGAATTATTCCTCCCGTACCAGGATGACCCCCTCGGATTCAGGATTGAATATATTGAACATTTTTATTCAATAGGATTCTTTTTAAATCATTTCGAAGACGTTTCCTTCTTCTCATCATTTGAAAAAATGTACTTGCAATGTTAGAATATAATTGATTTTCGTGATGTCATGATTTTTTGGTTTATAGCAAGAGTTAAGATACTTTTGGGTGCATGACTTCTTTTTTGCATTTTCTATGAATATTAGTGTTTACCTCATTTCGATCATTTCTCCACCGTAATTCTGCTTATGTTACATATTTATGCCAACATTGTTCAACTTTTTTTTTCATTTTTCTGTCATGTTTATGTATTGCGTAAAAAAAGATTTATCTTTTGTCGCACGACCACTAATTATTCTAGTCGTTCTAATTATTCCCCTTATTTCTATTTATTCTATATTTATTATTCCAATATTCGTAATTCCAATTGTTCGTTCACGGTAATTCTGCTTACGTGATATATTTTTGCGAACAATTTTCATTTTTTTGTGTTTTCTGTTTTTTTTTCTTCAAAAAAAAAAACAAAGATTTTAGTGTAACGTTTTATGTCAAGCAGTGTTTTTGATATTTCCATTCCTCTCTGAGACAATTTTTCATTGACGATTAACAGCCATTATTTATGAGCGACTGGCCATAAAAAATTAAACTTTGCGACGAAACGGCTGATTCTTTCGTGAAACACCCCATACAGATTCACGGGTCATAACATTTTTGACTCGAACGAAAACGTCATCTTGACCCCAAGACTTTGTACTAAAGTTCCTTTTGCATTATTAATGCCTTGCTCCGCGGAGCATTTCGCTCTACTGTGAAGTCGAAAAGTTTTTCCCGTGAATAAGAGTGATTGTTGGATACACGCCGTGAATTTCCGCGACTCGCTTGTATACGATACATAACGCGTATCGCAACTCTCATGCATTAAGGATTTCATAATGAATAAATATTTTATTCAAATCTCCTATCATATAGAAATGGATATAAAAGTGCACAGCCCATTCACCGTTATTTTTTTTTCCGCCAATTTCTCGTTCTCCTTCCTAAATAATTTCATCGTACTACTATTTTCTTTGCAAAGAACATATTTTAAAACGTTTATACACAATTTATCTTTGATTTCTAACATCAATTGCGTAAATTAAGCCCGATCAAATGTTATTATTTTTTCCCGATTTATACATTTTATCTCACCCTCTGAGTTTGTACGGAAAATCATACAAACAACATACATTTTCCAGCGATAATCGAATAATTTAATGTATGCTCCATGCATCGCGGAACTTTTTCATTGTTTTTTTTTTATCGGGCTGCATTTGACGTAGCGCAGTTCGAATATTTCTACCGGATTTTCCGTGCTTTTTTTTTATTATTAATTCGGTAGAGAGGCGTACGTGCGAAATTGCTGCCGAGCCACGATACATATGAAAATCGGGAGCTGCATGTTTGTATTTAAATTCGTTGAATGAAAGCGTGAAAAGGGAAATTGACGAAATGGTCACATTTCGATCGATATTCCATTACGATCTGGCACCCTCGCAGTTTAGAATTGGGACACCCAATTCAATGGACTCAAATCAGTGCTATTTTTCCTCGTCGTCGTGTATTAAGGGGTCATGCCTAGTTGTAGAAGTCAAAAATCCACTTTTTTCAAAACCAATATAATTTCGGTTTTTTTGGGTATATCATACATTGGGTATATCAAGTATATCATCTTATAAATAGTCCCTGAAAATTTCAAGGTCATCGGATCAAAATGACAGATTTATAGGCTATTATATCGATGACCGTCGGAAGGCTCGGAGCGGCGTTTGAAAATTCGAAGGCTTTTTTTTCACGAAAGTACGTTTTTAAATTCACCGAGCGAAACATCTCAAAAGCTACTGCATCGATCTTTCTAAAATTTTTAGGGCTTTTTCCAGATATAAAAATATAATATTTAAACGAAGGTGTTTTTTTTTATTTCGATGTGAACTTTCGATTTGACTAACGAAAAATGCCTGTTTTTTTTTTCGTAAAAATCAAGAGTCACTTTAAACCACGCGCCATGTTGTTTTAATTTGATATTTCGGAAATTCCTTCGATTAATCATAAGATACACTAACATACCAACGAAATCTTTTTGATTTTTTGAGTTTAGATAATCCGGAATTATAATTGAATTGAATTGAAAAAAATGAATATTTTTACACAAAAAAAATTACAATGTTCCCCAGATGATACTTTTTCAAATACCTCATTTTGTAGAAATTTATCATCACGATTTTCTAAAAAAAAAAAAACAACGAAACCAAAAATCAACTAAGTTTGACTGTTACAACTCTGCATAACCCGTAAATTGAGAGAAATTAATTCCGAATATGGCACTACTTACTATGTATGTATATCAGCAGTGTAGAAAAAGAATGGGCATGATAGATCGGTACAAAAATGGTCGCGTTTCCGTCAGGAATCTCGGGATCCCGAATGTTCCCGAAGTTTGACAGCAAAAAAGGGCAAACCCCAAACCCCCTTGGGATGTCTTGAGAATAATCTATGCTCGCATATATATATACACACATACATACATACATATATACATATACTTGTCCGAAAGAAGGGCAAATATTTTTCTAGTGTTACCCGAGCCTGTGCAGAAATCTATTCGTGAAATATGAAGAATCCTACTGGTGTACCTGATACGAAGTGAAAGGACCTTTTTTCTGTTTTTCTTTTTCGTATTCAATTTTTTATTCATGAACTTTGAGGCCTTGCGGGATCACAGAGTTATTCATTGCCCGGAGAGAGTGAGAGAGAGAGAGAGGGGAGGGCTGGATCGCAGACTTTACCGGATGAGAATTCACAGGGGTGGAATTCCCGAATCGCAAGAAATATCACAGGAATACAGAGGCGTCCTATATAGCCGTGTGTTTATAGGTAAGATACGAAGACGAATATACGTATAATTGTACGTGCGCTGAACGACAAAACCGCAGAATCTCTACGTGAAGTCGAGTGACCGCTCAAACGATAAATCAACCGGTTGTTTTTGTTGGTCAACGTTATTTGGCGTAGAACCCGAGACCCACACCGAGATCACAACCGCCCACTTTGGCAACTGGCCCATTCCCGATCTTCGAATAAAGCTTTCTTATATATATATATATATATATATATATATATATATATATATATATATATATATATATATATGTATATGTATATATATATATATACACATATATACATTCATATATATATGCGTGTGGGGGGGGGGGGGGGTGTTTAAACGCCTCTGGTGTATCTCTATCGGCTCGCGAAACCCCTACACCGTTTTCTCCCTTCGATTTTCCTCAGCCGTATTTTCCGCCTCAAGCGTGGCAAAGTGTGCCTCTCATGATAATATATCGTCTCATCGTGTGTCCTTGCGATTTGTCGAAGACATACCTTGCAGCACACGAAAGGCGGAAAACCATATTTAACAGTTTTCTTTAATTATCATACTGATAATTGCTTCTCGAACTTTTGGGCGATTTTATTTCGAGGCTCCGCGTTTGAGACAAAGATCGGGTGATCTTTTTGATAAGAATGTTATTGCATGGCAAATTTATGCTATGACGTAAATTAAATTTTTAGAAAACCTTTTTTGTCATATTCTACTATTTCAACGCGATTGAGATGATAATTTTTGTTTTATTTAGCCTATTGTGTTTTATGTCCTGCGTTTTAGCGTATACCCTCAGGTTATTACGTATAACCCTTCGTAATGAAATCCTTTCCTGACACCCCCTACCCGCAATTCGCTAATCTAACCTAACTTCCGCTGCTTCCACGGTCTTCGCGAGTTAGGCTACTGTGAAGATTTCAAAGATCTCGTTCGTCGCTTGAGGCAACTAAAATTGAAGAAGGGTCCAACATATGGTGCAGGAATCACAGATTGAAGGTGAACTTATGATGAAATTATGTTTTTTTTTAAAATGGTGTGCATGATTTCTCGACATCCAATGAACGACTTGATTTGGAATTTGGTACACTTATTGTGGGTAATAGTTGTTAGTCTTGACCGACGTTTTTCTTAACATTTTTTCCTATTAGTTAATGACAATAATGATGCCATATTTTCCCGAAGAATCGAAAAAAATCAACATCGTTTTTTTATGATTGAACGACGATAAGAAAAAAAAGCTCGGTGAAGTCTTAAAACTGTATTATTTTATTCCCGATCAACCGGCTAGCCACAACCAAGTACACCGTTGAGCCCCTTCACTTTCAAAGTTCCTTCACGAGCCTGTTCATAACTGCTTTAATTAGAAATAGGTTTGACATGTAATTTGAAAAACAATTTTGTTAATGTACATACGAATAAAGGTCGAATTTTTCAATAATCTTTGTTATGCCTTAAACATGATTTTTTTCAAATAATCCTGATTTTTGGGTCGTCACAGTGGCTTAAGGTCTTAGGCCACTCTAGAGGCCTAAAAAAATCGTCTTTTTGGGGATTTTTTTTCAGAAAAACTACAAAATAAATCGAGATTACAAAAAGGGTGTTTTGCATACATATCAGTGACTGTATACAATCATTTTTTTGAAGGGATTAATTTCAAAATCGCGGCCGTGCAGCGTTTATCTCAAAAATGTATTTTTTAAGTTGGCCGGAAACATAACTCAGACAATTTTCAACCGATTCACTCGAAATGTTGAATATATCTTGAAAAATACATTGTCTATGGAAGTACGTAGGATTTTTCCAAAAAATTGCGTCAGATAATTGTTAATAACAAATGAACTAGGCAATAGAAAAAAACATCCTACGGACTTCAATAGACAATGTATTTTTCCATGGACATTGTAACCCCTTAACCCCTTAAACTCCACCGCATTTGCAGGGAAACTGTAGAAAACCGCCCGTTCACCAGTCTCGGTGTCATATTAAAAGTATTTTTACTAGAAAAATCAACTCATCTTCCTGATTAGAATACTATTACGACAAAAAATTAATTTTCCCCTCGTAATTTAAAAACCAAAAGAATCGTTCTCCGTTATACTTCACTGCACGATAAAGTGCATTGGCATTGCTGAAGTTGCCGAAAAAAATTGTTCGTATTGATGAGCGAATTTCTCGATTGAAAGAATAAAAGCGCGCATAGATTTGAAGTCATAGAGAACAATTAAAACCACGCCATCAGAACTTTGTGAGGCTGGTCCGGAGGTCCCGTTACAGCGGTAGGTCAGAGGGAGATGCTGCGTTCATTCGATTACTGGTTTGCCCATTGGTCACACCACAGCCCGCATGCATGGGCGCACATGCACCCATACCGCGCTGTCCAAGGAGTAGTTGGAAAATGGCAGGAGAATGGCAAATAGTTGAATTTCCGTGTTGGAACCGCGATAGCGACAGCTCCACTTCGTTAATACGTATTCGACTACGCCAATGGAATCTTAATAATGCATACCGCATCAACCCTTTCCCTGACCTCCAACTACCCTCAATTATGCCAATAGTTCACACGACATTCGCTTGGCTCTGAGAAATATTTTCGTCACTCTTCAAGTAAAAGTCATACCATATTGCGTGCACTGAGAGAAAAGTGTATATTATTTACAAAAAAACGCCCATGGTAAAAGAGAGTATAGTGGAATTCCCTATAGTTCATTGTCATCGCAATCATAATATGGTTAACGCAACTATAAGCGAAAAGTATACGTAAACATGCGACTTTGGTGGCCCGATGCAGAAATTTTTTGGGGACTCCCCAGATCCTACCAGATCCCTATGGGGATTTAATAGGGACGCCCCAAGTAAGGAGTCCACACTGGAATCCAAATAGATTTGTTAGGGATTCCCCAGATTCTACCAGATCCTTATGGGGATTTGATAGGGACGGCCCAGGTAGGGAGTCCACATTGGAATCCAAATGTATTTGTTGGGGACTCCCCAGGTTCTACCAGATCCTTATGGGGATTTGATATGGACACCCCAGGTAGGGAGACCACATTGGAATCCAAATGGATCCTGGGCTGTTTCCAGATTAACGTGGTTTGAGAATTTTTTACTTGAAATTATATAAAATGGGATTTCGCGACGCTCTGTAAAAAATTATTCTTTGATGGTCCCGTGCACAGATTTGCTTGGGAGTTTCAAGATGCACCAACGTGTTTCTAGGAATTTGTTAGGATATCGAATACTACAATATATAATTATATTCTTTAGTAACTTCTTTACTTTAGTGCTTACCCATATTGTATATTTACAGTTTGTTATGGGCTAGTATTTTTTATACGAATAAAAAAACTTGTTATAAATTTTAATATGCACACTTTTTGAATTTTTAATACTTGTGCGTATAAAAATTTGTTTTGGACGTGACGGCAATCGGGTTACAATTGCGTCTGCGGTTTATCGCTGTGGGTGTGGAGTTTTGTTAGAGCGGCTTAAATGAGGTTTTAAAAGAAAATTAAATGTAAGTATGAAATCATATTTTTATAAATATGATATCTATTACACATTCGCTTAAGTTTGTAGCCCGTAACAGCAATTTCCACCCGACCCGGTGGATTTTTCCGGGATCCAATAGGGATTCCCTATCGGGATCTAACAGGGATTCTTTGTCGGGAGCCAATAGGAATTCCCTATCGGGATCCAATAAGGATTCAGAAAATCGCTTCCGACAAAAGAAAGACGTCGGGCGATAGAACATAAGCGGCGCAGCGTACATATATATTCGTGTCGTTGTTGAAAAGCGCGCGACGATCGAGTTACTGCGCAATCGCGATCGTAAGATTGGATGGAACCTACGTTACTACCGATGAAGCGCTGCTGTGCTGTGGGAAAGCAATCGCTAATTCCAAAGATTGGGATGGCCGCCGACCTGCTCAACCTCAAGCCCAACCATAACCTGATTGCCGTTACGTCGGAAAGAAAATTCCATGCGCACAAGTATTTTTATTTAATAATAATATAAAATGTGTATCAAAAAACGTTGCAGTAAAAAAAGTATTCGTTTTTAAGTATTTACAATATAAAACGTATTCATATTTCATTAAATACAAAAAGTATATGGCATTGAAGTTTGCATCGTTGGAACGCAACGAAAGTTCCTTTTTACCTTTTTTCCATATTTTTATTGTCATAGAAGATCTTTGTTATACATTTATATCGTAAATCGCTAAATATATTTTTTTTTCAATGGTTAAAGGAGTTTTGTAACCAAAATCTGCCAAAAAAAAATTAAAATAATTCAAAAGCATTAATGTTTGTTGCATTCCAATGATGCAAGCATCAACCTTATTAAAGTGTTTAAATTTTATATAGTATGAAAAGTATTCAAAGAATATCCCGCCCATAACTGCACAAGTCTTTTTGCTTAATAATAGTATAAAAAGTGTATAAAAACTACGTTACAGCATAAAAAGTATTTAAAAGATTTTTAAGAAATTCATAAAGTATAAAAAGTACTCGAAGATATAGAGATAAGATATAAGTATTCGAAGAATACTATACAAAGCACTATAAATATTCAGTATTGGTAAATAATTTAAAAAAAACAAAATAAGTATATTGTGGTATTCGATATGTACTGCTTTGTAAACAATAAATTGATCTCTTTAGTGTATCGATGCTTTTATTTTTTGTAGCATTTTGGGCTTACAGAATGCGATATGATCGATCAAGCATCGTATCGGATTCCGTTCAATACTGTGGGGAAGCTTTAAGATTCTTACATTAGATTCCGATGGGAAATCCCTATTGGATCCTAATAGGGAATCCCTATGGGAATCCCTTTTGGATCCCGATGGGAATCCCTTTTGGATCCCGATGGGGAGTCCCTCTTGGAATCCAATGTACGAGCGTGACGTTTCCTGATAGGCCTCCGAAGTAACTTTCGTGGCGGCACCCCGTAACGGCTGCCGGTGGCAAAACTTGGATTGGCGCATGGCGGTTAAGTCAAACCGGCACAAACACGAAAGAGCTAGGCTTGAGCAAGCATCATCGATTGGACACCTGATTTAAATGGCGACCGGCGTACTGAACTAGCAGACGAAAACCAATCCAAGTTTTGCCAAAACTCGCCGCAAGGGTGCGCCACAAGAGTTACTTCGGAGGCCTATAGGGATCCAATGGGGTGTCCCGTTGGATCCCTATCAGGGAGTAGGGAGAAGTAGGGGAATCCTATAGGATTCCAAACATAATTTCTACCTGGGGCGTGTTTGACTATCTAGTATCTCCGAAATTACTATACACTATTGTAAAAGGCTTTACAATATCGATATGGTTCATTCAGCTATATCACAAAATCGGCGCACAAATAGTAAGGCAGCAGTCTGGTCTAGAGCGAGATTTTTGACGTCATTTTTGGGTTGGAATAACTTTTAAACCGTTGAATTTGTCTTGATGAAATTTTACATATGTATTTATTGTTCCTTTGAGAATGTATCTACATTAAGGGCGGGGTAAAGTATTAAATTTTTTTTTCATTTTTTTTTCATTTTTTAAATGAATGCATAATATATCAAGAATATTGTGTTAAAATTTCAAGTCGATCGGAGTAAAATTGACGAAGTTATGAGTATTTGAGCGTCTATTGCTCCATGCCGTTCTCTTCTCTTCTGCGTTTTTCAAACTGTTTTTCTGAGACTTGTCATATTTTAAGTCCGTGTGCACGATAACTCAAAATCTACTGGACCAATCGCTTTGAAATTTTGCACAGTACTTCTTTACATAATTCACCAGGTATTGTCGAGGGCTTTTAATTTTCACTCGCTCAATTTTGAATATTTTGCAATGCAGATTTAGGAGAATGTTGTTCAAATGTTACTTTATTATATTTAAATTTTTCAATAAACGAACACTATTCGTTACGCCAAAAATAATCTTAAAAACATGCCTTTTTTTCACCGAATTAACTGTACCCCGCCGTTAAAAAAAAAAATTATTTCAAATATTTTCATGTAGTTTTTTATTTTTTTACAACATGGTCCGCCGAAAACCACCTCAATCGGCGCCCACTCTGGGTGGTGTATGCATCTGAAAAAAATATATATATATATTCTCAATCTGTATGAGTATTCTGAGCACTGGCAGCAGAATCAGTACTTAAAAAAATTTTGTGACAAAATGGCGGCCTGTTGAATGTTGATTAACGATATTTTATACATTTTCGAGTATTCGACGAGTTATAAAATGTGGGCAAAATTATTGTTCGACTCAATTCTGCTACCAGGCCTCAGAAAGAGGCTACCAAAGGTATGTGCAAAATTTGAGCTCGATCGGTCAATTAGTTATCGAGATATCGTGGGCGCCGATTTGAAAAACATAGTTCTGAGATAAACGCGTTCAAAGTTTTGATACCTTTAGATGAGGTTTGTGCGCGGCTTGCTTATAATTTCTATTACTCTACTAATTTTTGAAATATCAATAAACGATTTTCACGAGCGTATTAAGAAAGGTCTAAGGAATAATAAAATGAAAAAAAATCGATTTTGTCAAATTTCTACACCAGACTACTGCCTTAATGCTGCACTGAGAGCGAAGTACATGGTATTTATGAACGACTCCCACGGCAAAAGAGGGGATAGTAAAATCCCGCATAGTTTATTGGTACCGTAATCATAATATGGTTAATACAACTATAAGCAAAAAGTATATCTAAACATGCAACTTTGGTGGCGTGCTCAATTATCTATTATCCCCGAAATAACTACTAACTATTGTAAAAATATTAACTGAATTAACTATATCGATATTGTAATGCCTTTCACAGTAGTTAATAGTTATTTCAGGGATACTAGATAAACAAACACACTACCAAAATGGTATGATTAGATAGACGCTTAAAGTTGTGTTAACCATTTTATGGTTGCGATGTCAATAAACTAGAGGGAATTTAACTATGCCAACTTTTACCATGGGCGTTGTTTTTATAAATACTATGGACATTTTCGGACAAGCGTCTAAAAAACATTTTTTAGACGCTTAAAGTTGTGTTAACCATTTTATGGTTGCGATGTCAATAAACTATAGGGAATTTAACTATGCCCACTTTTACCATGGGCGTTGTTTTTATAAATACTATGGATTATAAATACTATGGAACATTAACACTTGTTGAATATAGATTGTTACAAGATCCATCTATATAGGAGAATATATAGGAGAAAATTCCATCTATATAGGAGAAAACAGCTATTCGGAATTGCAGCTGGAATTACTTTTATCTGTTATGTCAAATCTACGATCAAAATAACATAAGTACCCGGTAACATAGTGGCAGCGTGCGGAGTATAGATAGGTAGGTCGTAGGTTTCGAATCCATGTTCAGGCGAAATATTTTCTTCGATAGAAATCATTTCAGAAGGTCAGCGAATGACAAATTATGATAATCAATCATACAGGTAGTACTCTCAATTGAGAAATTTTGGATTTATCAAATATTATTTACATTTAGTAGACATACCATTCAATATGGTAAAAATCACTATTTTTTTATAGTGTAAGGAAATATCCATTCTATGAAAACCTACTATATTATATAGCATTGATCAATCAACGTATGCTTGTAAGATTGTTGGTTGCGGTCAAGGCGTTAGACCACAGTAACGGGTATAAAATTATGTACGAATTTGACCATTTTTTCGTATGAAAAAGTGATACACTCACAAAATTAATTACACATCTATTTAGTATGAATATCAAGCTGTTAGAAAATATATTTTTTTTTTCGATGTACAAAATGGCCGACCACTCGAAACTTCTCGAAACAGCTTCTTTCCAATTGGCGTGATAAATAGCTTCAACAATTTTCACTCGATTTACTTCAAATTTCAAACTCATGTCCCTAATTCCAATTCACAGAGAAGTACGTACGGAATTTTTGATTAATCTATAACTTTTCATTTTATGAGCAGTTTACGAGCAGCTATAGCGAAATTTTTCACTGAAAATTCCTTTCTTAAGTTCAAATACCTACAAATTTTGAATAAAATAATATTTTTTAAATTCCGTACGTACTTCTCCAGGTATTCTAATGTAGATTGACGAGAATTTTTGTTTTTTTGTTCTAGGTAAAAAATTGTGTATGCTAAATGTCACGCCGAGGAGCGCCTAAGGAAAAAGATAACGAAAGAAAATATTATTAGTCGGCCGTTTTGTACATCGAAAAAAATTCTAACAGCTTGATATTTTTACTAAACAGGTGTGTAATTAATTTTATGAGTGAATTACTTTTTCATACGGAAGAAATGGTTGAATTCGCACATGATTTTGTACCCGTTACCGTGGCCTAACGCCTTAACAAGTATGAGCATAGTTAACACAACTGCTAAAATATCATAAGCAGTACTATATTTCAGGCAGTGACCATGACTGTAAAATATTGTTGTCCCCCCAGGGTAATATAAAATATGGTTGAAGTTACCATACATTTCTCTCAGTGTGCCGTGACCTTTATACGCCCTTTTTCATGAGCCTAAACTATCATGGCGTCAGTGGCAAAAGGAAATAAACAAGAGAAGCATCGACGAAGTCATTTCAGCAGAGAAAACAAGGTTAGATAGGAATTCAAAAATGAATATCCAACACAAAGAAAGCCAATGAGCATCCGCAATCCTTGAAAAATGCTTGAGACTTATCTACATTTTTTTCGGACTGACTCGTCAAAAGAGCCGAAGAAAACAACCGACGACGAAGCTTTCGTTCTTTGCCGTTTTGTTGAGCATGTGTCAATTTCATTCTCCTTTGTCAACCGCCAATTATTTCTTTCCCCGACGTTTCTAGGCCCCGCCTACGAGACATCTGATCCCAATGACGCCAATGACCCCTTCAGGCATTGCGGTTATCCGATAAAAATAGGATTTGGTTTGTCCTTGTTTCTCCGCTGGGCGCAAGCCTGACAACAGAGGTCGAATTGTCGCCGTTCAAGGGATACGTGTTTACGTATAGACTTCTCACAAGGAAAGGGGCGTAAATCGGACGATTTTAAGACAACCACAACGTGAGCCGAGCCCTTTCGTTGGATAACAATTCGATAACTATAGACGATGTATATATGGCTTAAAATGGCTTTTCGTATACGCAGCCTCGATTTCGCTCTTCCCCTCCAGCTCGGCAATATGAAGTATTTACTGGACGCTCGCGTATTACGCCCTCGGGAGATTCTCGGGGATCTCCATAACAAAATCGATCGGTTCAAGCCTCGAACCAAATGCCATCTTCGCGAGACTACCGTGCATCGCAGCCCATTTGATTGGAACACAGGCAATAATGCCACTGGATGATGCACTTTCAACGTCGTCATTCTCTTGCGGTCGTCGAATGCTCTGATTTGCTTAAGCAAGTGACAGTTCATTGGTCTTGAAAGCACACGGGGGATGTCAGTTGTGCAAACTCTGGGTTCATTGAAAATATCTTTTCGCCGAACATTTTCTTAAGGAATTTAAGGCTTTTTTTAAAGGGTACATCGTAACATTTATATGTATTTTTTTTAAACAAGCCTTTATTTAATGTACTGAAAAGTAGAAAATATTTTTTATCAAGTCACCTATATGTGACTATAAATAAAAGCTTGTGGCGCTCAACGGTTGTTTTACAGTAAATTAAATACAGTTGATATGTTAATGGAATTACGTAAATTAAAGATTATGTCTCAATTTTGAGCGCCTCAAGCTTTTATTTATAGTCACATATATGCGACTTGGTGAAAAAATATTTTATACTTTTAGTTTTAAGGCTTTCACGGCTCTTTATGTAATGAGAAGAGTATGTGGCTTCCGGATGGAGGCCGTGTTGAGGATCAGCGTTGTGCCGACGTTTCGCAAACGTTACAGTCTGCATCATCAGGGCTGAGAGCTCCGATACTGAAGCTCTCGTGTCTCAGGTATTCCTTATATAGTTGCAGTCATCGTTCTGGATCGCTGCACCAGCCAATCAGATGTTTTAATTGATCAGCTGGTCAATTAAAAAACCGGGAGGACGGTGTGCCAAATAGGATTGACGTGATATCCTCCATCTCTGTTTAGATTGTCCGGATGTTTTCGGATTTCCAAGCCTTCTCGGTGTTTCCTGGAAAAATAGCTGTTTGATGGGGCCAGGCTTTGGGCTTTGTCGAACTGGATGGCATGTCCAGTCTCCATCCAATGTTCGGCCAGCGCTGATTGTGTAATATGGCCATATTTGATACACCGTTGATGTTCTTTGATCCGTGTACTGATCTTCCTCCCGGTTTCTCCTATGTACACTTTACCGCATGAGCAGGGTATCTTGTATACTCCTGGTGCACTTAATGGTGGTCTTTGGTCTTTTGCACTCGGAATCACTTGTGCTAGTTTCTTCTGAGGTTTGAAGATGACTCGCACGTTATGTTTTCCAAGGACCCTCCCTATGCGATCGGTTATGCCCTGAAGGTATGGAAAGGAAGTTGTTGCGGTTATTTGTCCTTCATTCTCCCTATCAGGTGCTGTAACCGTTTTCGGATCAGCTATTTTTCTTTTTAGATTTTTGATCGTTCTTTCGATGTTGCCTGGCTTGTAGCCATTGTCTCCTAAAGCTTTTCGTAGGTGTTCTAGTTCAACCTCCAAGGAGTCTGGTTCGGAGATCGCTAGAGCTCTGTAGACCAGAGAGCTTATGACCGACTGTTTTTGGGAAGGGTGGTGATGGGACGTAGCATGGAGGTATCTATCCGTATGCGTTGGCTTCCGGTAAACTTTATGGCCCAAAGTGCCATCGCTTTTCCGTTGAACCAGTACATCCAGAAAAGGGATTTGATTTTCCTGTTCTATCTCCATGGTGAATTGAATATTGGGGTGCTGGGAGTTGAGGAAGGTTAAGAAATGATTGAGGTTTTCTTTGCCGTGACTCCAAATGACGAAGGTGTCATCGACATATCGGAACCAGGTGGAGGGCTTGAGGGAAGCTTCTTGCAGAATTCTGTTCTCGAAGTTCTCCATAAAGATGTTGGCGATGATAGGAGAAATAGGGGAACCCATGGCTGCGCCTGAAGTTTGTTCATAAAATTGGGATTGAAATTGGAAATATGTAGAGTTTAGGCAATGTTCTATGAGGGGCAGTAGGTGAGGGGCAACTTTTTTGGAATTTTTAACTATGCTTAGGGTTTCATTGGTTGGGACGTTTGTAAACAGGGATACAACATCGAAACTCACTAAAATGTCTTCTGGTTGTACCTTGATAGTCTGGATCTTGTTCACAAAATCCCGAGAGTTTTGGATATGGGAGTTGTTGAGGCCTACGAGTTCCTGCAAAGGTTTGCAGAGAAAACGTGCCAAATGATATGTAGGACTGCCTATGTTGCTAACAATGGGCCTAAGTGGGATGTTGTTTTTGTGTATTTTTGGCAGACCGTAAAGCCTGGGTGGTAGGGATTCCTTGGGTGCTAGGGCTTTAGTTAGGTTTTCTGATTTCGACAAAGCCCAAAGCCTGGCCCCATCAAACAGCTATTTTTCCAGGAAACACCGAGAAGGCTTGGAAATCCGAAAACATCCGGACAATCTAAACAGAGATGGAGGATATCACGTCAATCCTATTTGGCACACCGTCCTCCCGGTTTTTTAATTGACCAGCTGATCAATTAAAACATCTGATTGGCTGGTGCAGCGATCCAGAACGATGACTGCAACTATATAAGGAATACCTGAGACACGAGAGCTTCAGTATCGGAGCTCTCAGCCCTGATGATGCAGACTGTAACGTTTGCGAAACGTCGGCACAACGCTGATCCTCAACACGGCCTCCATCCGGAAGCCACATACTCTTCTCATATTTTATACTTTTTAGTACATGGAATAAAAACTTGTTTGAAAAAAAAAAATGTACATATAAATTATTTTCTACTTTTTGGTCTTTAATTGATTTTACTAGAGCTCAGAAATTTTTGCCAAAAGGGATTAATCCTTCCAGACGAACCGGTGTTATTAATGGTCGATTGTCAGAATAAAACCTGGAGAACTGTGATAGATGGCTTCTATCATAGATGTTCGGTCACCACCTATTGGACTTTACCTTTTACCCTATTTTACCTATTAGACCCTTTTAACAATTGTGCAATCCGAGAGCACTTAGAGCCAATTCATATGTTTATCCTCCACTTTTCATGTATTGTTACATGTGACATGCATGTTTGCAAAATTTCAAAGCTCTAAGTAGTCGGGGAGAGGGTGAAACATCAATTTTCCGTTTTGCATTTCACAGAAAGTCAAGTTATTTTTTACATTTATGTTTACAATTTTTTTTAAGTTGAATCATCCATTGTCACCTATTAGATGCATGTTTGCAAAATTTCAGAACTCTAAGTAGTCGGGAAGTGGGTGAAATATCGATTTTCCATTTTTCACCTCACAGAAAGTAAAGTTATTTTTTAAATCTATGTTTAAAAATATTTTTGTAAAGTTGAATCATCCATTGTCACTTTTTAGATGCATGTTTCAAGGCTTTAATTAAGTAGTCGGGAAGTGGGTGAAATATCGATCTTCCATTTTTCATCTGACACCAAGTCAACTTAAATAAAACTAAAAAACACCGGAAAAATATCTATCGTACATTATTTATTGGTTCCTTGACTACAAGAAACTTTCGTTATTTATTCAAGGATAAATGCTTCATGTTCTTGTACTTTTCCATGGTTTGTATGATGCGCCATCGTTTGATGGATTTGTACAATCCAAGAAGATTCTCGTAAAGTAATGTCATAAGTATAGTCCGTTGAGCCTATTCTTTCAAATTCGAAAAAGAAAAATAAACAAGTTGTCTCACTGTAAAGTCAGCACATCCGTTTTTTAGTCAATTTTCGCCTCGTAAATATTTATAACAAATATTATTAATAAAAAATGAATCGAAAAACTATAGAGAATTTATTGTTCGTCTTGCATTGAAAAATATTGAAAGCTATCAAGTTATCGTGCAGATTTTCACGAATTTCGCACCCGGGGCCACATTTACCCGCATAACTCTGCCCCTAAAAGATTTTGGGATTCTTTTTTTAAACAAAATTAATAGTCTGAGAACAATAATCTACGATAAAAAAGAAACGATTTTTTGAAAATGCTCAACGTATTTCACTCCTGACAATGCAATTCATAATAACGTGGCCTGCCTTAAGGCCTTAAGCCACAGTAACGGGTATAAAATCATGCGCGAATTCAACAATTTTTTTTCGTATGAAAAAATGATTCACTCATAAAATTAATTACACATCTATTTAGTATGAATATCAAGCTGTTAGAAAATGTATACATTTTTTTCGATGTCAAAATGGCCGACTACTAATATTTTCTTTTGTTGTCTTTTTAGGCGCTCCGCGGCGTGACGTTTAGCATCCACAATTTTTGACCTAGAACAAAAAACAAAAATTCTCGTCAATCTACATTAGAATACCTAGAGAAGTACGTACGGAATTTAAAAAATATTGTTTTATTCAAAGGTTATAGATATTTGAACTTAAGAAATGAATTTTCAGTGAAAAAATTCGTTATAACTGCTCATAAGCTGCTCATAAATGGAAAGTTTTCGATTAACCAGAAATTCCGTACCATCTGCTCTGCGAAATGCAATTAGGAATATAACTTTTGAATTTGAAGTAAATCGATTGAAAATTGTTGAAGTTATTTGTCACGCCAACTGAAAAAAGCTTTTTGGAGAAGTTTCGAGTAGTCGGCCACTTTGTACAACGAAAAAAAAATTCTAACAGCTTGATATTCATACTAAATAGATGTGTAATTAATTTTATGAGTGAAACACTTTTTTATACGAAAAAAAATTGTTAAATTGGCACATGATTTTTTACCCGTTACTGTGGCCTGAGGCCTTAACAGGGTTTCTTATGTTTTTGGTAAATATTCGAAAGTGGGGCTCGTGCTAGAATCAGGTTCTGTCTGATATCTGGTATCTATCAGGTATCAAATAAATCCAAACAAACCCAAACAAACTCAAACAAAAATTAGCCTGATTCTAGCAGGAGCCCTGCTTCCGAATACTTACCATTTTTTTTCTATTGTGCTTATTCATATTTAGCATCGTGGTTAATTTCATCAAACAGCGGATACATTTTCACTGTGCCACCGCAAGCTTTTTGTGCTTCTCTCTCTCTCTCTCTCTCTCTCTCTCTCTCTCTCTCTCTGCCTGACTGTTTCGTCTTCACGTTCAACTTCTCGACGTCTGTATGTAACGCAGCTGCATCATGTCTCTTTCAATTTCCCGTGTCTTTCTGTTTCGGCTTTTTCTCTCCGTACTTCTTTCCCAGCATCCCCCTATCTCGGCACATCATCGCCGACACACCGCCTCCGGATGCCTTTGTGTCAAAGTCTCCGAGCGTCGTAGATGATATTCCTCCGGTTATTAAACCCAACTAGGAAATACCTATACTTCAGGAAGTCCTGAGGACTTTGAGAGCCTCGGTGAGTCTTTACGGCGTTTTAAACGCCCCGTTAATAGCCACAAGTATCATTCGCCGCATTAAACTCGCAAACTACCTCATGACTGGTGCCTCGGAAGTTCTTGGGCGGGTCGAGGACTGTGAGCTTTCAGGGTACATTTTTCTTCATATTTAATTGTCCGCAAACAAAGGAACTGCACTCAGCAGCAATGCTATTTCAAATTTATGAAATTCTCACGTTTCCGTTTGCGGATATGAACACGCCATATTAGAAAGCCTCCGCCGGAAAAAAAAAAGAAAAAAGAAAATCATGCGAAGAAGTCTCGACAAATTGCTTTTCCTCTCAAACATTTACGGATTTGCGGTGTTTTAAACGGGCTGTTCTTTTTCAACGGTCCTGCTGGATTGCTCGGTATGGAGGTGTACCGGAAAAACCGAGGAGTATAACACTCGAGATTTCCAGACACGATTTTGTTATTCGTACATACAGTTTGGTACATAACCGTAGCCGGATACGAGATCGCGGAGGCCCCCCCCCCCCCCCCCCCCGAGCCATCAAGCGGCGAGCGCGTTCTTGCGAAGGTTACGAGCTCGTATTTTCCCGTTTTGAAGGCAGTCTTTCGCTCCTCCTCTCCCTGCTTGGAGCATTTTTTTTTATCATCCCTCTCACCCGTGCCATTGCGCCCCTTCTCACACAGATTGGAAGCCTTTTTCGGCCTGTCTGTGTATTAGTATGTGAGATCATTTTCCTTTGCTGCAAAATCGCTTCCCTACAGTTGTGAGGGAATGAGAGAGAGATAGAAGGCGAAAGAGAGAGGAGGGAGAGAAATAGAAAAGCAGAATGAGAAAGCACGCGATGAACTTTTTTCCCGATAGTTTTTTTCAGCGCGAATCAATTTTGCTCCTTTATTTTTCATCTTCCTTCACGGGATCCGCAGCTTTACTGGCAATCGGAGCGAACGTGACGTGCGAGACTAGCAGAGTGAAAAAAAGAGGGAAGACGTCTTCGACGGAAGACAAACTGCGTGAGAGCGAATAGTGCCGATGGAAATAATTTATTTATAAGCCGCTACTTAATTTTTTAGAATGTTTGGCGATCCTGCCCCTGTCTGTAACGTTCGGATTTATTAATTACAAGGCTTTTATTTAACTTGACTTGGTGTGAGGTGCAAACCGGAAAATCGATAATTCATTCACTTTCCGACTACTTAAAACTCTGAAATTGTGCAAACATGCATGTAAAAGGTGACAATGTATGATTCAATAAATACAGTTTAAAAAAAGTCATTCTGGGAGATGCAAAAATGAAAAATCGATATTTCACCCACTTCCCGACTACTTAGAGCTCTGAAATTTTGCAAACATGCATTTAAGAGGTGAGAACACGTGATTCAACTTGAAAAAAAATAATTGAACAGCGAAAAGCTAACAGGAAAGAGACGTTGCAATAATGAAGCATTAGCAGAAATGAACAGAACGAGAAACATTGAATAGAGCTAAACTACATGGAAAGTGCATGAGAAAATATGAATTGACTCTAAGTGCTCTCGGATCGCACAATTTTTCAAAAGGGTCCAATAGGTGAAATAGGTTAAAAGATGCAATAGGTGGTGAGCCAACATCTATGATAGATGCCACCTATCACAGTTCTCCAGGATTTCTCCTGACAATCAACCAATAATAACACCGGTTCATTTGAAACGATTAATTCCTCTTTGCAAAAATTTAAGAGCTATAGCAAAATCAATTAGACTAAAAAGTCGAAAATAATTTATATGTAAAGATTTTTTTTAAACAAGCTTCTACTTAATATACTAAAAAGTAGAAAATATTTTATTTTACCAAGTCACCTATAAATGACTAAAAATAAAGGCTTGGGGCGCTTCAAATTTAGACACATAATCTTTAATTTACATATATCCGTTACCATATCATCTGTATTTAATTAACTGTAAAACAATATTAGATTTCTTAAATAAAAATCCCGAAACAGGGTATAAACATGTGATAATAATTTCTCTAACTACTATCGTGCCAAATTAAATACGGATAATGAAACTGAATTGATATCATTTATTACACATTTAAAAAGTTGAGCGCTTCAAGCTTCTATTTATAGTCACAGATAAGTGACTTGCTAAACAAAATTTTTTCTACTTTTTAGTACGTTAAATAAATGCTTGTTAAAAAATTGACATATAAATTACAAGGCAGGATACGGTAAATGTTCATCCATTTGAAATATCATTCGAGACTTTTAAACTACTGGAAAAGGGAAGAATAAAATATTTCTCAAGCAACAGGGATTGTTAAAAAAAGTTTAGAATGGCACTTTTGGCTGTTTTGAGGGAGTCAGCTGGTTATGCACCCACGCATTGTCGGAGTAAAGATGCCTCCAAGATCCTGAGGTGACCGGTATTTTGTTGCTGGGCCTATGACCCTATAATCTCCATCGATATTAGGGTGAACCCCCCCCCCCCCCCCGTGTATCATGATGCCCCCCCTCACTTTGAAAAACTATGTGGTAGAGCATCAAAAACTATTGATATGTATTTTTTTATCGGCGGAAGAACGGTTTTGAGGGGTGAAACACCCCTTAGAGCGAACGATGTCGAGAACTGATTTGTGAATTTCACCTGCAAGCAGGCCGCCGATTTCAGCGAAACAGAAACAAAAATTCTTCCAATGCAAAAAGCTCAGAAATCCACTGTGAGTACATTCAACAAAATATTCAGGTATGAATCACTCCTTTATTTTGTTTCCTCTCACCCCACATTTGACAAAATTAACGTTTCCGTATTTTTGCTTTTTTGCCAGGTAGCAAACTTAAGGGGTGAATATTATATACATTTCCGACGATTTTTTTATAAAAATTGAGGTTTTTGGGGAAAATGAATGGTAATTCGGATTCACGGGGTAAAAATACATAAATTTAAACTTGACAAAAAGAATTATTTAAAACACAATTTTTTCCCCCATTTATTATATTAGGAATATTATTCCCCCATTATATTCTATAAATCATAATACCATTTCTTTTTCCCTACAAAATTTGCAAAATTAGTAATGAGAACTGCAAAACAATTAGAAAATGTTTGGATGTGATGAAAATGTGATGTTTAGAAAATGTGATGCCATCAACAAGTAAGGGCATCCTATATTTTGTCCACCAAGCTTTTACAAACATGCCACCCAATTTTATTCGTTTTTATGAAGTCAAATCGAGTCACTTTCAATCGCGTTCAATAAAATGCTATCTCTGTACGTAACTCGTAAGATCATCTGCTGGTGCTCCCTCTCTCTCTCTGCCTCGCTTTGTTTCTCCCTGTCTCATTCTACTATATATTCGTCCTTCACTTACAAACGCATGTGTCTTGCTCACCGACCGCAAATACCAGTCCTAATGGATCACCGTCTTCCTGATCAATTGACACATTACAGTTTTCGCGATCCCGAATCGTTCATTCTTCGTTACTGTCTACGCCACGGAACGCGAAGACTGTTTTATCTCCCCCTGCTTCTGTGATTTGGGTTACGCGGAGCACAACCGAAACGTATTGTACTCTCTTTGATGCCCCTTCATTTATCCGACATTATTTCCTGCGGGAAAGCGCACGTTGCAAGTGCTGCAAAAAAAAAATAAAGTTCGCCGAAGCACAGTGTTCATCTCAAATCTCTGTCATCTCACTAAAATCACCAAATTCATGTGTCATCACAACAGAGGCGATGCAGCTCTTTGAGATCTGGGTTCCAATTTTTTTTTCTCGATTACCGGCGTTCGTGCAATTCGGATTAAGGGGATGTACCTGAGTAAACGGCGAGAAAAACAGGTAAACTTCGGGAATTTTTATCTCAAAAACTAATGTTTCGATTGGATCCGGGTTTTTTTAATTTGGAAAATATGTACACTGAGGTATGTTTAAGATTTTTTAAAAATAAATTCCTTGACTAGATGCGATTCAAACGCGATTATCTCGAAACATAGTTTTGAAAGTCGGTGCCAGATGTGTCTCGAAAACGGCTTGTCCGATTTTGTCCAAATTTGGATACAATATTCTTCGATAGTCTTTCTCGTTCGCCACGTAGGTTTAAACTACTAGAAAATAAGTATATTCTTTTAAATCACACGGAGCACCTGCTGTAAATCACAAAGAACATGTCCGCCGTCGATTTTGTTGAAACTCATATATGTGATAAATCATTGAAAACGATTAGACACGTATTTTCTTTCATCTGCAGAAAAGCGGGTTTAAGGGGGAAAACCACCTCTCAAAGAAAGGCGTGTCGAAGGGTGGTTTTTCAGTTTCACCCACACGCAGATCACCAATTTGAATGCAACAAAAAGCAACATTCTTCTAATGCAAAGCGATGAAAAATCTACTATAGAAATTTAAAAAATGTCATTAACGGGTGACACGTCTTTCTTTGAGGGGTCGTTTTCCCCCCTGAAAACGTTTCCCCGCAGATGAAAAAATATGTGTCTAATAATTTTCAATGATTTATCGCATATATGAGTTTCAACAAAATCGGAGGCGGACACTTAAGTGATGTTCCTTGTCAGTGACATTTTTCTTTCCATTTGCATCTATTTCACATGATTGTATATTATTTTTTCCTCATTTGCCGGAGATTGGTCAAGACGTGAGCGTCACCATCATTTTTCGATAATTATCTCTATTTTGGCATTTTTATTTCTATATGATAGAGAACGAGAGGCAAAACCATATTGAATCTGAGGCAAGAGGCGGAAGGGGGTGGGAAAGGGCTGATGGTAGGCGAATTCGCGGTAGCCGCTTGATGGCTTTTCTCCCTGGATACTTTCGGGATATATTATATCTAGTCCTGAAAGCTCAACGAATATTTACATACATACATACATACATACATACATACATACATACATACATACATACATATACATATATATATATATATATATATATATATATATATATATATATATATATATATATATATATATATATATATATATATATATATGGTGTACAGCTCTGTGCCGCGTATAGAAAAGATGGGAAGCTCTTGCAAAAGAGAGAAACCGGAATAGACAGGAGCCAATCGATGGCTCGCTCGCAATCACCATCGAGGATTTAATCAGAGGTATCATCGGTCGGTGGTGTCGCTATAATCGTGGTCTCTGTGGCCCTCCATACTCTCAAGTTGGGTGCTTCGCTCACCCGCTTTCCCTTCTTCAGTCACCCACAGTCACATACACACGCACACACACACACACACACACACACACACACACACACACACACACACACACACACACACACACACACACACACAGACACATATCAATCTGGTATATAGCCCCGACGCGAATCCATCGATGTTTAATCCACTCTTCGAGGGCCGCGAGCACTTTAAATAGATGAAGTCACGTGAGGGCCGATCCCGTGACACACGTAAAGTATTCCCAGTGGCAATTTAATTAAGATAAGTCATTGCGCAGTCGCGCATACTACTAAATATTACGAAATTATTAATGACGGCTCCATTTTAATATTCAATGTTGTAATACCACTTGTATTATAAATTCTAAGGTTGAAGAATGTTGGAATAGTAACATTTCGAGATCGTCGTCTGGAAGACTAGCGAAAAATGTGTTTTTTGGTAACAGCTGATCGTGAGATTTGATTTGAATAGAATTTACTTTCTAAAACAGTTTATAATAAGATTTGTTAGAATGTCAAGAATCTCCCATTTTCATGGCGAAGGTTGAAGAATGTTGGAATAGTAACATTTCGAGATGGTCGTCTGGAGGATTAGCGAAAAATATGTTTTTTTTTGTAACAGATGATCGTGAGATTTGATTTGAATAGAATTGACTTTCTAAAACAGTTTATAATAATATTTATTAGACTGTCAAGAATCTCCCATTTTCATGGCTTTGCGAAATAGGGGCTTACGAGAAATGTCTTCGCTTGGCCTAAATATGGTGAAAGACGTTTGGATAGGAAAAGACAGGGGCTAAAGCCTCTGGTAAAAAATGTTGCAGCAAATCCAAGTAATATATATATACATATATAGCTGTCTGAGCGAAATCCGAGTGATAACAATCAAGTCTTCTCGGATGAAGTGACGTGCCGAAAGCTCAGCTCCGAGCGGGTACATGGGTAAGAGAGATAGAGGAAAAGCTAAGCCTTGATATTCCCACAGTGTCCCGTTCGTTCTCGCTACAGCGATAACGGGCTTGAGATTGTTTCCTTTTATTGCCGTGGATATAATCATTTCTATCATGGTAGCAAGCTAAAGAAAAGGAGAGCGAAACTTGTCTATGGAGAGACAGGGTGAGAAATATAACGGCAAAAAGTGGAAGATGCAGCCGTCGAGGATCGAGTCAAACGATGTCCAAGGGAGCGGCAAAATGATGATATGGGTTGACAATGAAAGACGTAGAAAATAATACGAATGCTGCAAGTACACACACAAAGTTGCGCACGTTGTTGCACATACAAAGTAATATGGTTCTGTGTACACAATTGTGAAACGCTCATTGTCTATGCTTAATTACGCAAAGCGACTATTCGCTCGAGTTGAAAACTAACTCCGAATGCAGCGTCTGATGATGATAATGAGAGATATATGATGGGTGTAGGGAAGTGTATGGGCGACTGTGCTGCAGATTACCTCAATTGTACGGTATAAACGCGAGACTATTTTGCATGCTGGAAGAATAACTACGCGTGCAGAATTGTGACCGGGCATGAGTCAGGCTTGCCTCGTCTGATTCACCTGACCGGGCCCTCTCATGGAACAGGCCGGGAAGATCACGAAATTGTTTTTTATGGCTTACATTGTGTGTTTGGAAATTACAATTTTCTGGCCTGGATTGACTTCAAGGGGCTATACCAGTGTAAACGCTGAAAATTTGGGTGATTTTCGGGAATTTTTTTGAAAGAAAAGTTCTCAATTAAATGTTCCGGAAAATTAATAATATATTTGGCTATATTTGACCTATATTACATAATTTTTTCATAGAAAAATATTGAGATCCAAGCGACTTACGCGCTGCCTTCGGAGGCGTCAAAAAAAAGTTCCTCCACTGCTGACATGATTCCGGCTGATTGTGTAGCTGAAACCAAAAAAGGAAAATATGTCGTTAAACTGGAAGGCTTTCCTGTACAATGACGTAGGATTTTCGAAAAATATAAAAATCTACCAAAATGGCGTAGTTATGAAAAAAGTCTGTTTTCTTGCCTATAAAATGGTCGTTTTTTTCAATGTGAAATCGTCAACTTTCATCCAATCATAAATATCCTACGTCATTATAGAGTAAATATATTCCAGAGTACTCAGTTTGAATTTCAAGTCAATCGGATAATTGCTCTTTGGGTGTTACAATGTCAGAAAATTTGAAGAATCCCATTTCGAGAAAAACGCGTTTAAAGATTTAATTATCGATTTTTGCAAGATAAAATGATATTGATATAAATTATATAAATGATACTGAATTCTCGAAAGTATAAAGTGCCGAAAAAGGTACAAAAAAAAATCGATTTTTCAAAAGTGTCACACTGGTATAGCCCCTTAACCTAAAATGGTTTCAAATCGTCACAGAAAACCGAAAACCCAAAGGACATATCTCCAAAAATCAGTCCTTCACCCATTACCCATCCATTAAACATCGCAAAATGTAATAATAATGATACTCCATTATTTTTGTAATGCGGCACTCATGCCCGACTGTGTACACATTTCATATTCTTGAAAGTATTAAAATCTCATCTCATATTCTTGAAAGTATAAACTGTCGAAAAAGGCAAAAAAATCGATTTTTTCAAAGTGTCACAATGGTATAGCCCCTTAAGAACAGTATAAAGCTGCTTTGCTTTTCACCCCATTCACCATTATAAGCATTCTTTCCACCAATGATAGTCTACGAGAATGAAAAATTAGCATTAATACATTACAACAAGTCTCAAGTTTGAAAATAACGAATAACCACATTATTCAGTGAGGAAAGCAGTAAAGCACCTGGTTTGTAGTTTTTAACATCGAAATCGCCAGGAAATATGTATGTTCTGGCCGGGAGACATTACCTGAATGTAGTTCGCCAACAATCCGCCAGGTGGCTTCAAGCGCTTCAGGTAACCAAAGTAGCATCGTACAACCATAACCATCGTACAACCCGTCGTTGTACCACGTATAGAAGTGCTATGCTTGCAGCGTGCACTTACGCTTATGATTTTGTGATACTTGTGAAATAATGAGTATCAGTACCACCTAATACTATCAATTTTACTCGGGTCTATCGCCAAAAGTCCTTCCCTGATAATTTCCCTGTCCAGTGGCTGGTTTATTTCCTATACAGAACCCTGTGAGTGCACCATCAACCTCCTCGTCGTTTCTCGGCGATTTTCTGATCCCTTTCCTCATCCTTTCCCGTTTATTTCCCGATCTATTCCCGATGACTTTGGTCGTTTCTCGCTTGTGTCCCGGTCAGTTTCTGATCAGATCTTGAAAAAGGAAACGACGGCTTGGGGCCTGGCCTAAGATCTGTTAAATGCAAACCTGATCCACACTGGAAGGCCTGACCATGGCCTGATATTATCTAGGGAAGGCAGACAAGGGGCAGTACTCTTTCCTCACTCAAATACCTACACGAGTTTCTACAACTCCCACAAAGTTGCTGGTTAAAGTTTGATATTTGCCGGGTTCTTTAGTTACACGGATAGCGATTCATGATGCCAATCTAGACTTGATACGTGCAGGCACAACTTTTACAGGCTCATCCCCCTAGGCCCTTTGACATCAGATAATCAAAGTTTCAGACGCAACGTTGCACGGTCTGCGCACAAATGTGAAATTTCATACACGAGCCTAGGAATACGAAGTACATAGAAGTTTCCATATTTCGCTAACGCCAGCGTCGCCTGTTAAATGCGATTCCACAGGTCGTCGCAATGTGCGTGGTGCGTCTACACTTTGATGTCGCACCTATCCGTTTTGTCTTAACGACGAAATCATCAATTGAGCGCCCTTCCAACGGCGATCAGAATATTTTCGATCGAAAAATGCCTGTCGATCTGCTTTACGAAGCCACATAGCCATGGTTATTGTAAATGAATATTGCTCGGGAATTTCGACCCTCGCGGTAATGAGTACTATGCACGGAGAAATTGGAATCGGCTCACGACGGAAGCTCCCCGGTTACCACGGCAGTATTAATTCGTAATTAATCGTGAAGATCGTTAAGCTGGCTCGGCCTGCTCGTTGTATATACGCGTATATATATACACAGATGATCGTGTGTAATTCGTAGGGCATGTCCTTGTGTTTGTGTGTATGTGGGTGTAATTCTCGTATGCAATTTCCATCGGGATTTCCGGGCTCAGCTAAAGTTCAAGCTGCCGTTCGTGTACACTCTCGGAGATGTATATACGTGGGTGAGGTGGTAGAGGGGGCAGGATGAACTCGAGACGAAATGACGTGGACGATTTAGCGCTCGAACAAACGAGCAGATCAAGAAAGGATGAAACGAGTATGAGAGCAGCCATCGTTCCCTCCTTGAGGGACCGTCTTCCAGCCTTCGTTATCGAACCCTTGAAATTTTAATTTACACGGGAAACTGGGTGAGATCGGGGCGATATATAAAATGGACGGAGACAAAGCTGTTCAGACGGACCGTTGTGCACACATACCTCCGCCTTCTCTCTCTCTCTCTCTCTCTCTCTCTCTCTCTCTCTCTCTCTCTCTCTCTCTATCTCCCTCCGGACGACGATAGTCTGACAGTGCCATTGCACCATTGTCAAGATACTCCAATAGACCCCTAGAATCTCGAAACCGCTTCACTCTCTGTGGATCCCCCTTTTTTCTCTCGCATTCATGGCGTCTGGAGAGAGAGAAAGAATCAGAGACTCGAAAAGGGAAGGCCCATCAAAGATTGAACGATTCTACCATTTGAAAGGAGGAGGTAGGTAGGCGAAATGTCAAAGTCAAATCAAGGAGCCATGGAGAAGATAAGCTTGTGTCTCCTCTTTAGAGTATGGAATGATAATTCAGAGGATGTATCTTCTGAAATTGTGACTGAATTGTTGTTTCATATGCGTTCAAGAATTCCTATGCGAACGACGAATTATGGAGAAAAAAGCTCAATTATGGAAACTCGGTTGGGAACTTCCCGAATAGAAATTTCTTAGGGTTAGCCTGACCAGGATCAGGCCCCGATCGGGGTGTAATACGGGTAACTGATCCGGCCCCGATCGGGCCGAAAGTATTTAGGCCCTAAATAAGGCTATACTAAAATGGCCCTACTAAGGCCGTCCCTGATAAGATCCCACTAAGGCTTTCCCCGATAGGGCCCTACCAAGGCTTGCCCTGATAGGCCTTACTGTGGCTTTCCCTGATGAGGCCATAAATAGGCTTGCCCTATAACTGCCTCAGCAGTCGATAGATGCACATAACCTCTTATTTTCCACATGGAAACTTCGATTTTACAGCATCGAAGCTTCGGAGTTTCGATGCATTCTTGAATTCCATTTAAAAAAAGGTGCTATGGACTATCACGACAAAAAAACGTTATGCAACTCGGATGCGTGTTAGAAGATTTCGGCAGGTTTGTAAGGCGAAGAGAGAGAACAATTGTATATATATATATACACAAGGTTAAGTTTCAAAAATCTATAGCATGTTATTTGACAAACCTCTTTAAATGTCACAATGATATTAACTAATTGATATACTTTATGTGATACAACAAATAATTATAGGAATTCATTTGGCCTCTTATGCCATATCTGGGACCAAGACTTTACAAGCACTCGGTACCATAGGGGCAGCGTGCCTAGCTTTGGGTAGGTAGGTACGAGGCTCGATTCCTATATAGGCGAAATATTTTCTTCGAACAAAAACATTTCGGCAGGCCAGAGAATGACGAATGATGATACAAATTCATTGTAGTGGAACTCTAAATTAAGTGGTTCATTCCCTTTTGGATTTTCGAATTATTATATGCATTTCTTTCTGATCAGGCAACCTGATTGGGGCCTGATTAGGCAACCAGGTTAGGCCCATATGTAACGCAACGTTACATTCCCTAGTAGAGCCCTTTCAGGCTGCCTTATTAGTGCCCTACCAGGACAGTCAGGCAACCTGATCAGGCCCTGATTTGGGCCCCCGTCAGAATTTCTACGCGGGTTATTTTCTCGAGTTAGCTTTGAGTTATCTGATATGTTCCCTATCAGAAGACTGACACTCAGTTAAAGATAAAACTTAAAAATTTAGGATTGTACTGTGTGTATACGCCTTCAAAATGTCTACCACTTCTCGGAGAATATTTTTTGAGCATCTTTTTTATATGTAAACATACGAGGCTCTGTATAACCGTAGATGTACGGGGTGTCTTAAAATGACCAGACATTTTAATTTATTAATACAGCGTATTATTTATTTGAAGAGAACGAACAATTTCGGGGTCGGGTTGAAATTCCGAATTGTGAATAATTCGACGGTTTAAAATTCCGAATTTTAATACTCCGAAATTCAAGATGGGGCCGGGTGGAAATTTCGAACTTTGAATGATCAGAACGCGGAAAACTCTGAAAGAATACTCCCCGAAAGGTCAAAACTCCGAAAGAACTTTAACGAAAAACCAAAACTCCGAAAATCTGAACAGCGTCAAAATAATTCGGTGCCTGAAGTTTTAAAAATTTCAAAAGTTTCAAAAGATCGACGTGTTATTTTAAGAATTTTTTTTAAGAAGTGATTTTCGGTCAATTTTGAAATTTATCTGGAAAATGTTATACGTTCTACATCATTTACAGTCAACTCTGTATACTTTCGCTGGCATGATCTTGACATGGGGGTCGGGTTGAAATTCCGAACTTTGAAGGCGCCAACGGTATAAAATTCCTAGTATTAACGTTCCAAAATTACTAGATTCATCAAGATCATGCCAGCGGAAGTCTACACAGTTGACTGTAAATGATGTAAAACGTATAACATTGTCTAGACAAATTTCAAAATTGACGTAAAATCACTTGTTAAGGAAAACAAATTCTTGAAATAAATCGTCGATTCATTGAAAATTTCGAAACTATTAAAACTTCCATAGCCGAATTATTTTGACGGTGTTCAGATTTTCGGAGTTTTGGTCTTCGGGTAAAATTCTTTCAGGTGGCAGGTTGACAAGATGGCAGTTTGCGCCATCTTGTTGAAAGAATATGTCTTCCAAGTCCATTTCGTTTGTGCCATTTATCGGATATTGTGTTCCACACATAACCTCTATGTTTGGACCTTATGTTGAAATAAAATTATTCGTACTTTTCAAATAAATAATACAATTTATTGATGAATTCAAATGTCAGGTCATTTTAAGACACCCTTTACGCGTGAGTGTATGTGGTTGTATTTATTTCACGAAACGGGTTTGATTAAACACGAAATGAAAAGATCGACGTCAAAAACCTTTTTGGTAGTCTAACAATGGAGATCCTTTGCTCAAAGCTGTCGGCTGTTTCCACTAGGTGCGCGCACGATTGCACCATACGTTACTATGATAGTAGGAATGCGTGTCTGTTCGTCTGGAGGTGCACCGTCTGCCTAGTGGTTCGAGCACTTCAATAAACGAGCGCAGTTCTGTAACTCAGGAATGCCCGAACTTCCGTTTGTTTGAGTGAACTTGGCGTGAAAACGGCTGAAGTTGATTTCCCGAATATTCGGTATGTGGAAATAAACGCCTTCAGAATTTTGTTGCACGTTGTTTCAACTGGTAGGATCAAGTAGAAGCCAAGCAAAGATGATTTTTCTTTTTAAATAACATTGGCATGTCATACTTTTCAGTATCTATGAGAAAGTTCTGAAGTGCTGAAGTAAATACTCACAATCAATGTAAAACACTTTCGTTTGCTTTAAGGCGAGATATGCATTTAGACGGGAAACAGTTAAGCAATTTCGAGGGCTTTTTTAAACTAAGAAATAATTATTCTACATTTATTAAACTGAAGGTCTACTTTAATACTATATTTGAGTATACAAAACATTTTTTTTTAATTCGTTCACTATCGAAATGGCGGAGCTGTGGGAGAGTGTTACAGCAAGGTTGTAACATTGAAGGATAAATGAAGAAAATGCAGATTTGAGTGAATAGCACGCATTTACAAAAAATATCAATATTTCACGCTCAATTTCTGTAAAATTTGGATTCAAAAAGCAGTTTTTTAAATTATTTTTTAAGAACTATTCTCGTCAAGTAGAAGGTAGCGATATTATCAATTTTTCTACCAAGCTTCAAATTAATCGGTTTAATAGTTTTTGAGTAATCCTGCGCGCCAATTTTGAAAATGCAGTTTTGAGAAAAACGCGTTTGAAGTTTACATAGAGTTCGAATTATATTGTACTACGTACTTGTGGCAGTCAATTACTTAAGGGGAGATATACACCTAAATGGACGAGGTCGAGGATTTAGAAGCTATGAACATTCCGTCGGCCGTAGAAGACCTACACTATGGGCCTGGTATCGATGATTCCATGTAAGTTGACAAATTTCATGATTGATTCATTCCCAAATATTCAAATGCATTTTTCTCAAAACCACGTTTTTCAAATCGGTACCCAAAATTTCTCGAAAACCAATAAACCGATTGCCTTGAGATTTTGTGTGGTTATTCTATACACCATTATTTAGTACTTGTCATAGGATTTTTTTTCCGTTACTTAGTTTTTGTTTTATAGGTAAAATAATAACTAATTTTTGGCCCAAAAATCACTATTTACGTTCAAACGTCCGCTATTTTGTCATAAATCGATATTTTCAAAATCGGCTATGACAAGTACTAGATTATAGTATCTAATTTAATAATGTTTCTGGTTTTTATTTTCAGATGATTTTTGAAGAAACGCCGGTGGGTACCGTATACGCAGATTTTTTTACGACGCTCCAAGGATCATGCAATATCCTTGTATATTTTTGATATTTTTAAATAAAGAAAATTCAACATATTTTTGAATGTATATACTTTTAGATAATTAAAACCCCAATCCGAAATTTCAAATAGTTTTCCTTGAAAAAATTTACAAAAATGAACTTTTTCCAGCTCCTAGGTGTATATTTCCCCTTAAGTAATCTCTGACAAAGTAATCGAATAATAATCAATTATTAGTTGTTCATTTAATTACTTTTTGCCCATTTCTGCTTGCCCCTCTGCGCTCTCGCTTCTACCTGCGGTATGTGCTCCGAATCCGAGCGGTGAGCCACAGCGTTGATGAGCTGTAACGTTTAAAGTATTTCAAATTTGGGTTTGAAACGTTGGGAAAATATTTTACACATTCAGTTATATCGTTTAAGAAAACGATTTTTTTATCGTAGTGAATGTCATTAGCAGACGTAATTTTTTATGTATTTTTCTACTAGTAACGTTATTATAAATATGTATTAAACTGTATAGAAAACGGTTGTAAAACTATATTGAAAACTTGTTTTTCACAACCCTGATATACAAGCCTCAATACTGGACCCTAAAATCGATTGCTGACATGACGCGGAGCATATTTCCGATACGGCACACATGCGCAAAGCCGCGAGGAAAAGCTTCAATCTCCATACAGTCTATTTGATGTAACTAAAATCTATTTCAGTCAAATAATTTTTTTCTCGCTCACGCCCTATCAGAATTAGTCTTTTCAAATATATTTTCCATTTGCGTCAAGTAGTCCCTTATATAGTTTAATTGAATAAATACATATTTGATTGACATACATACTTGTTTTGAATGTATCAAATTACATTTAAATGTGTCGTTAATTTAAATACAATATTATTTCGAATGTATAATAAATGTAATTGAATGAATAGTATTCATTTGCAAACAGCAATTTTATAATGCTAGTCAATGTATAATATTTATTTATACTTGTTGTCAACAACGCTCAATGGTGAAAAATTATAGAAAAATATATTGTCTTATCATAATATCTATATATGAGAGGATGTTTTTCTTGCACGGGTATAACGAGATCTGCAAGTCCCAAGTTTTGCGGAAGACACATCGCCGACCATGAGGAAGGGTCCGCAAAAGTCACGGTAAGTAGATATGTCTCGCAGACTCGGTCATACGGGTATAGGGTAGGGCCACCAAAGAGTGCGCGCTACCAAAGAGTACGTAGTGCTTTTGATGGTTTTATTTTTTCTTGTGTTGGCAACACCACCTAACCTGTCAGTGGCAGATGTCATGTCAAGGAGTCGGACAGCAACTCGCTTCGTTACGGCGGGATATATATTTAGAGAGGAAGAAAATAAGCAATATTGAGGGATTTTTTGAACTAAGAAATAATTATTATACAATTATCAAACTTTAGGTATACTTTAATAATATATTTAAGTATACGAAACTATTTTTTTAAATTAATTCAGCATCAAAATAGCGGACCTGTGGCAGAGTGTTACAGCAAGGTCGCCGCGGGAGTTGCGAAACGGCGTGCAGTCTAGCTTCCCGTAGACTTTGATTTGTAAAAAAAGTCCAAACATTTTTTCAGTTAGAACATGTATAGTTTCTATGTAAATTAAAATGAAGAAAATGGCACGCATTTACAAAAAAACAAAAATATTTCACGCAACATTTCTGTAAAATGGGGATGAAAAAAGTATTTTTTTTTTTCAATTTTCAAAAACATTTTTCGTCAAGTCGAAGGTACCAATACTATCAATATTTGTACCAAGTTTCAATTCAATCGGCTTGAGAGTTTTTGAGTAATCCTGCACGCCAATTTCGATAATGCAGTTTTGAGAAAAACGCGTTTGAAGTTCACGCCCGCTCCGAATCTGAGCGGTGAGGCACAGTGTTGACGGCCTATAACGTTTGAAATTTTTCGAATTTCGCCTTGAAACTTTGAGAAAATATTCCACATATATAGTTCTATCGTTTAAAGAAGAAAAAAAGATATCGATTTTTTGATCGTTGTAAATGTATGTCCCGCCTTAAGGCGTTTATTTCCAATTTTATGACTAATAATACATTTTCTATGTGGTTGATCTTATTTTTTTAACAACATTAAGGGGTTAGCCACAGTAACGGGTATAAAATCATGTGTGAATTTAACATTTTTTTCGTATGAAAAAGTGACTCACTTCTAAAATTAATTACACACATATTTAGTATGAATATCAAGCTGTTAGAATTTTTTCTATGTACAAAACAGCCGACTACTCGAAACTTCTTGAAACAGCTTTATTCCAAATGGCGTGACAAATAACTTCAACAATTTTCACTCGATTTACTTCAAATTAAAAAGTTATGTTCCTAATTGCATTCCGCAGAGAAGTACGTGCGGAATTTCTGATTAATCGAAAACTTTTCATTTTATGAGCAGTTTATGAGCAATTATAACGAAATTTTTCACTGAAAATTCATTTCTTAAGTTCAAATACCTACAACTTTTGAATCGAACAATATTTTTTAAATTCTGTACGTACTTCTCTAGGTATTGTAATGTAGATTGACGGGATTTTTTGTTTTTTATTCTAGGTAAAAAATGGTAGATGCTAAATGAAACGCCACGGAGCGCCTAAAAAAGATAACAAAAAAAAAATATTAGTAGTTGGGCATTTTGTACATCGAAAAAAAAATTCTAACATGCTAAATAGATGTGTAATTAATTTTATGAGCGTATCACTTTTTCATACGAAAAAAATTGTTAAATTCGCACATGATTTTATACCCGTTACCGTGCCCTAACGCCTTAAACACGTTTTGTAAGGTTTGCGATTAATTTGCACCCAACGAATGTTATTACGCTTGAAATTTGTGATGCAAGTTTTGTTTTTTTGAGAGGTTATGTCGCCGCTTTGCTTGCTTACGGAAAATTATAGTGACTATAGACTAAAAATACGTATTTGGTGAGAGTCCTCACCCAAAGAGTGCGCAACCTTACCACTATTCCTCACCAGTACTCCGCACTCTACATGCGCACTCTTAGCTTCTATGAAAGGTTCTCACTGCCTGCTCTTTGCAACACAGCACCCCAAGAGTGCGCACGGGACGAGTTTTAAGTTTAAGCGTTTTTAATACTTTTCGAGATTGTTACTTAAGATTTATATTTAAAATAATATTTCTAATTGACCAAAGGTTAATTTAATTAAGAAGTACAAAGTGTATTATAAAAATTGATTTTGGTAGAAATAAAAGTTTATGAAGCGCGTACTTTTTGCAGGCCTTACCCTACTTTCTCAGAGTAAACACGGCTCGCCTATATACTCGCTCAGAGTACACATGGCTTGCGGGAGAAGCCTCGAGGTCCGGCTCCACACATCGGCGACGGAGCGTACTACCCGTGCGCTGGGTAGGCCAGTCCTTGCCCCGTGAGAAGAGTGCCTGACTACCTAGCGCACAAGTAGTACGCTCAGTGACCGATGTTTGGCGCAGCAGTTCAAGTTTTGCCCGCAAATGTACCGCACCCTCAGCGAGCATATAAGCGAGCCCGCGAGCGCCGTTGAGGGTTAAAGCATGTCGACATTTCGTCTCGCACTTTATGAACTGCAGTGTATTGTCGTCACAAAGACTTGGGAATTTCACACAAGCGAATAAGGAACTTTGACAAAAAATAGGAACGATTTCATTGTCAAGATGATTTAATTGAAGTTCTTCCGTTTTCGCCACTCGTTTCGTACCTTTTCGGTTCGTATTTCCTTCTATAGTCCTTGCTTCCCAAATTCGACGTACGAGCTTACCTAGCAAACTTGGTGGCCTCGATGGGCTCATTGAGTGCTCCCCGATGCAAGTAGGTACGTACATTGTGTACAGCATTATTGTGTAATTTATAATTAGTTAAGAGACTTTGTTCGTAGCTGAGCTTCGAGAACTTGGAAACCCTCATGCAAATAATAATTTATGGAAGCAAGAACGGGTGTTGCATTGTAAATTCGGGGTTTGTTATTTTCATATGTGGGGTTCGTCTTGGTGTTGCCACGATGAAGAATTTTAGTTAAAATATTTATTAGGTGTACAAATAAGTTTTAGGACACTTCGATTTTGTATCATAACAGCTATTCTAAATTAATTCAAAGGTCGCGCTCACTTATCATAGATGGCGCTTGATATGTAGTATCGAAACGTAAAGGAGTCATAAACATAACCTATAAATTCTGTAAATTAAACATGCAGACCGATAAGCTATTTATTAGACACTGCATTCGCTATGAATTCCATCAAGGAAAAAGTGTTAGGAAAGCGTGTGAATCGATATGTTCTGTTCTTGGAGACAACATTGTATCTAAAAGTACATGTGAGTATTGGTATAAGCGATTTAAAGAAGGTGATTTCGGCGTTAGTGACCGTGAACGCACGGGGCCTCCTGTAAAGGTGGACGATCAGGAACTGCAAGCGTTGCTGGATGAAAACTCTTGTCAGACGGAGAAACAACTTTCGGAACAGCTTGGAGTAACTCAACAAACTGTTTCTTATCGTTTAAAAGCAATGGGTAAGATTCGAAAAGGAACACAGTGGGCACCACACTTTCTGACTCAAGAAAATAAAAACAGCCGTCTTGACATTTGTGTGAGTCTTTACAACAAGCAACATAGAAAGTCTTTCTTGTGGAAAATTGTGACCGGCGATGAAAAGTGGATTTATTTTGATAATCCGAAACGCAAATATCATTGGGTTGACCCCGGCGAGCCGACAACATCCACGCCAAAGCGCAATGTTCATTGTAACAAAGTCATGCTGTGCATATGGTGGGATATGAAAAGCGTACTGTATTATGAACTTCCGAAACCTGGTCAAACAGTTACTACCGATCGCTATTGTCATCAATTGATGCAAGTGAATCAAGAAATTGAGAAGAAACGTCCATTTTCTGGTAAAGGAAAACGTCCAGTAAAACTGCTCCATGACAACGCACGGCCTCATGTGGGTAAACCGGTCAAGGATACGTTACTAGCGCTTGGATGGGAAGCTGTACCACACCCGGCGTATTCACCAGACTTAGCCCCATCCGATAATCATTTATTCCGGAAAATGCAGAACGATTTGTCTGACGTGCGATTCAAAACATTTGAAGAAGTGGAAAAATGGGTCGCTAAATTTCTCACCTCGCAAGACGAAAGTTTCTTTGCGAAAGGCATCCGCGAGTTACCTGAGAGATGGCTGAAGGTCATTCAGTGCGATGGAGATTACTTCGATGAATAACTGTGTTTTACTTCTTTTTTAATAAATCTTGAATGTTTTGAAAACTGTCCTAAAACTTATTTGTACACCTATACAAATGTTGGGAACAGATTAAAATGAAAATCATCGTGTTGATTTTTGTGCGGGCAGTTTGGCACACCCCGCCGAGCCGGACAGTATATTTGCCGATAAAAAGTTAAACAAACAAAAGAAGACTCACCAGTCGATCATTCAATGTAATGCCCAACTCCAGTTAAGGCGTCCTCTCACTTTTTTTGATAGGTTTATATTATAGATATTGATATAATAGTTGTTCCACTCAATAAATACACTTTCGAAATACATGAAATTTATTTATTTCTTTATTTGAGTCTCCATTTATAGACGAAAATGGTAGCTAAAAAAATGTCTTCAAAAAAATTGTAGGTCTTCGCTGCTGATGAAATCTCGGAGATGGATCATCTGAACCGGAAAATCAAACGGTTTTAGATTCAGTATGTTGATGGCTATAACGCATTTCATACGATTTTTGTTTATACGCAAAAATAACAAAATGGCGGACATTTTTCGAAAAAATCAAAAAACGTATTTTTTTCACCGTTTTTAGCAAAAAAATAGTATCAAAATTTAAAAAAAATCCTTGGTATGCGCTGTAGCTATAGTTGTAAAGAATATGTCGTTAAAATTTCCTAAGGATCGGTTCAATAGTTTCGAAGATTTTATCAACAAGCCGTCGAAAAACGTTGTTTCGAGAAGAAAGCGTTTAAAGTATTTAACCAGCAGATGAACGTGCTCAGGTGGTAAAGCAAAGGTCATACAAAAATACAGTTAGACTCCTCCGATCTTCATAAAATATTAGTATGATATTTTTGGATATCCATACTTACGAAAAATGTAATTAAAAAAAATCGATTTTCGCTAATTTGTAAAGTGAGAAGACGCCTTAAGGATACATTGCTGCATTTTGTTGTGGAAACTAGTTGAGTTATCGAATTGGGGTCTTTTGTAGTTTAAAATATGCATTTTAAAAAACTGCGATTTTCAATATTTGTTTTCAAAAAGTTCATCAAATAGCGTATAAATAGCGTTGTGTAAAACCGGCGATTAAAGAGTCCATTAATATGGCATCCGATGTATATTTACCGAAAATCAAATGAAACAAAAATCGATATCTAGAGAATGCTCATTCCTATATGCAAAACAAATGGTACAATCGAATATTAAAAAATATAAAAAATATTACTACTTATAATGACCGTATACGATTGTTTTAAACTGATAATTTCAATTCCCAAAAAAATGAAATATCGAATTTGTATGTGAATTTAAAACAAAAAACTGTTCCTCGTTGAAAAAATTCACAATCCAGGCGAAACGTATTCAACCCAGGTATCTTCATGTCATATGCATAATTAGAGTAGGGGGGACCCAGGCAAAGCGAATATCCCCCACTACGCGCGTTTGCGCGTGGGGGTATTCGCTTTGCCCGGGCTGTTCGCTATGCCCGGGTCTCCCCTACCTCGAAAGAACATAAACAATGGATAACGTAATTTATTAATTTTTCTCCGAAATCTGTGTGACATTTGCGACAAAACAAGATTTGTATATAAATTTTCGGCTTGTAGGATATTTACAAAAAAATCCCCAAAGCTCGGGACTGATCTACTTAATTTAAAGAGACACTCAGTGAAATGGAATATTAGAATGTGGTCGTCCGTGTGTACATACGGGCATTTTACGTTTTTGCGTTTTCATCCGTATATTCGGGGAAGTCGAGGTGAGAGAGCAACGTCAACTTGGATGGCGTCGCTTCCGTCCTGTCAGACTTGGAATTAAAAGTGACGGGTTCCACTAGCGAAGACGAGAGGACGAGGGAGAGAGAGAGAGAGAGAGAGAATTTAGGGGTTGCACTCTGGCGCCGGAGCGGGTTCGGGCATATAATAGGCTTGACGTCCGGCTCGTGTTTCTCTCCACCTCGTCAAGTACAGAACATCCCCGGTAGCATATACATTAGACAAACGTGATGTGCACTCAACTATACGGATATAGAACATGCTCAGCTCCGTGCTTTTCAACCAGTTTAATTATGGAAGGAGCCACCGAAAACCGGATGATCATTATTGGATTCATTATGTATTTATCAAAAGCAGCAAGCTATGCTACTGCTTCCTTCCAAACGTTTCGAGAAGCCACAATATCCTGTAGAGCAAATTATTTCTATACGCCAACAAGTGTCAAGAGTTCTGGCAGTCGAATAAAAAAATCGATCTATTATTTTACCTTGGTAAAAATAGAACGTGTCCCAGATTTGGTCTCATAAGGAAAATCAGGTTGGTGACGCCTTAGATTTGTCGAAACTCGTGTACATGGTGGAGCATTCAAAAGTATCAGGTAAGTATTTTTTTATATCGGCGCAAAAACGGTCTCAAGGGGTGGAACCACCCTTAGAGTGAAGCATGTCGCGGGCTGGTTTTGCAGTTTCATCCGAAAGCGGTCCACTAATTTCAGTAAAACGAAAACGAAAATTCGTTCATCGCAAAACGACCAGAAATCCACTATATGCAAATTGAAAAAGAAACACTAATTAAGGGATGAAATACCCCTTTATTTTTTTTCTTTTATCCTAGATTTAAAATGCGTAAATTGAATTGAATGAAACGGGTAATAGTTTGAAGGGGAGGGGGGGGGGTACAATTAAAGTTTACATATTTTTGCATTTTTGCTGGATAGCAAGCTTAGGGCGTAAACCACCCCTTTCTTGAAGTTTCCGTCACCGGTGCTTTTTTCGTTTTAAAATGGGTTTGCTGATTTAAAATATTTTTGCAAACTCCAAGTCGATATTTTGAGTATGGAAAATAGTTCGGGGAAAGAGAAATGAAGTTCATCCCCTAACTATTTTTTTTTTCTTCAATGTATCCATAGAGAATTCCTCATAGTTTTGCATTGAAATAATTTTCTTCTACGTTTCACCGAGATCGGCGAACTACTTGCGAGTGAAATTAGCCCTCGGCGTGCTTCACTCTGTAGCCCCCAAAACCGTGTTTCCTTTAAAAAAAAGTACCTAATAGTTTTTAATGCTCTACCATATACACGAGTTTCAACAAAATCGACGGTGGACACCAAAGTGATGTTCCTTGTCGAATCAAGTCTCTCGACGGTCGATTTGTACTCGATCAAATTCTCATTAACGTTCTACGAACCCGGTGTTCCCGAAATTGCCCCAGAGTTTTACGATTTTGGGCCACGTAGCCGAATCTCATTAAAAATATATCACGTCCTGTTTTAACGTACGAATTAGATTCCCGAGGGAGGAGAAACGCGAGTAGTCGTAGTCGTCCACCTTTGCGGATTTTCCTCCCCTTTTCGAATTAAAGTCTGCCTTGCTTTTCCTTTGAAAGAATAGGAGCGGGGCCACCAAGAAGCGCCACCTTACGCTATGAGTGTGCGTGTGTTTGTATATATATATATATATATATATATATATATATATGTAGTGTCCCATCGTTATAACTCTAGTATACCCTATTGGCTTGAATCCAGAAAAAAAGGGAACGTGTGGGCGGGGAGCAGAAAACGTCTGTGTTACAAGATGAATTTCGTACAAACAACCTCTGGGCGCTTCCAATTTCACAAGCTTATTCGGCCGCGGCCCAGCAAGATCGTTTCACACGATAAACGATAATCTCCACATTTCCCTTCTATTTCAGCCCCCTTATTCCTCGCCGAAACCGTACCCCTTCGGCTTACCGTCACCGAAAACCAAGCGGAGAACAAATATCGATGTGTCAATGTCACTAACACGACTTCGTACGAGCGAAAAAAAAAAACGGAAATGCACAGGCTTGATATCCGGTTAGTTTTAAGTTTTATCGGAAGTGCAAACAAAACTCTGAATAATACGCTCGGAGAAATTCCCTCGGAAAAGCGAAATACACATTGGTGTTTTTTTTCAAGGTAATTTAATAGAGGCGCTTAAAATCAACGTTAACAATCTTTTTTTTTTTTGCCGTCGCGTTTTTTGGGGTCTAGAAAACTTTATACACACGTACACGCATACTGGAAGTGAGCCCGCATTCGTTTGGCAGATTCATTAATTCGACGAGAAAAAAAATCTACCAGCTCTTTTAGCTTTAGTCATTTTATACGTTTCCTTTTTCTCTTTCAGGCAATACCCCTTCTCTCTCTCTCTCTCTCTCTCTCTCTCTTCTTCTCTCTGTCGTTTTCTTTCTCTATCCGTATGTCGAGTATGCTTTATTTCGAAACGTGGAGATCAGCATTGTTACCGGAAGTACTTTACACTATGTCTCCCTCCGACGTAGTGCTTTTTTTTTCTCCTATCCTTCTTTTTCTTTCCCTCGTTGAGCTTTTTGTCTTTTTGTTGCCACATTGTTAGCTCTTTTTTTGTTCGTTACCTCTCGCATTCACTTTTGCAAGTTTCTCTCGAGCTATACGTCTGCCGCCTCTCTTCTTTTCTCTCGTTCCTTCTTTTAAGGGTTCTTCGCGTGGTGTGTTTTTTCTTTATCGCTGCCGCTGTTAGGGTGGAGACGGATGATGATGGTCCGGCTAATGCCGAAGTGCACTTTTCGCCAGGATTCTTTATTAACTACGTCTGAGCAGTGCTGCCATCTTCACTGCGATTTTTCACGTGATATTGCGAACCATCGCTTGACGAAAGATAATAAAAATGTCGAATAAGTCCGACAGTGTAAGTTATTATTTTACATGTGTTCAGAACGTTATTGTTCACATGCTTAAAAAAATATCAATGTTCGTTTTTATGACCTTTCGGACTTTGACGATGCTATTCTTTCATTTTTATCCTTTTTAAATGTAGCACTCCCCTTTTCTCAGTTTTTGAGAGACCTTGCAGAGTTTTTGGCCTCATCTACTCTTTCCAAACGCACGTTTGCATCGCGTTTGCACTAGCGCATAGTAAAAGTGCAGAACCTCGAGATGAGACGGGTGGTTTACTTATGTTACGTTGCTCTTTACATGGGAGAACATCGCAGCCGAATGTCGACTTGTCACTTCTGTCAGTTGCACAATTCAATATTTTTATTTTTACGGTAGAAAAATCGCGCTCTTGATTTCTATAGATTTTGTTCAAATCTTAATCAGACATTGTTCATATCATTACGCATGTTTGAGTGAAATTTCAGAACAGTCGACTATTTAGGTTGGGACATAAGGGGTTTTAAAATTGCAACTTTTAACACTGCAGGGTCTGCATTGAGCGAAAGTCAGGTCACATAATTCGTCGTACCATTCTATCGTGTTTAGAAATTTTGACAAAAAAATTATGTTTATATAGCAAAATAGTTAGGGAAAGAGTGAAAAAAGTTTGGATTGTCAGTTTTGTCAAAACTATTCAGTTTTGCTAAAAAAGTTCAGTGAATATAATAAGTCCTATAATAAGTGAATATAATAAGTCCTATAATAAGAAGACATATGGCAACACTGCGGAACAGTATTGTTTAATATTTCGAGAAAAACAAATTCTCGTTCCTAAAGATAAAAACTTTTATCATAACAAAAATATTGGCGTTATAAATATTAATATTTTATATTGTTTATGTCATCTTTATTAACGAATAAAAGTGTTCGTCAATTCACAACTAATTAAAAACTTTGTTCGATTAAAAATTATTTCCAAATAAAAATTTGTGTTGCAGTATTATTTTAAATATGCCGCGCAAAATTACGTCATTGGATACGTGGAGAACGATGCGGTGTTACCATATGTCTTCTTATCATAGGGGACAAACATATTATACGGAAAATTATTCTGTCTAAATTTCAATGCAGACCCTGCAGTGTTAAAAGTTGCAATTTTAAAACGCATTATCTCCAAATTTAAATAGTCGACTGTTCTGAAATTGCACTCAAACACGCATAATGATCTGAACAATGTCTGGTTAAAATTTGAACAAGATCTATAGAAATCAAGAGCGCGTGAAGCTTGACATTCACTCACGACCGAGTGGTCGTGAGTGAATCTTTTCTAGTATTTTCAAGTCGACTATTCTAGTATATTCACGTTGCTTTCTCCACAGTCTACACAGACTTCGATGTTTCATGGCACTGATGACGAGATTCGTCCGTTTGTCAAGAAGCATTATCGCTACAAATCATCTCACGTGTAGTCTTCAACCTGCTCCCATTAGAATTCCTCGTCTTATTGTTTCTAAGTGCATATTTTGCTGGACCCCTTTTTCCCCCAAACACTGTAAATAGAGAAGTCTTTCCAAGCATCTGATTCTCGTAATGAGAAATTTATTTTCGTTCCCAATTGGATCAGTAGATTTCAAAGCATCTTCAAAAAAAAAAAAAAAATCAACGTTCACAATAAATCTTCACTTCCCAACCTTCAGCCATTTTTTACTCAAACGGCAGTCCCCACCTTCGGGCTGGGAAAAATCCTTCTGCGCAGAGAATATGAGCGTCTGCAGAATCCAATTCGCTTCATAGATGTAATTCCAAACGTGCAAGAGAACGGAAACAAAAAACGCCTGTAAAGACCTGCGAAGAAAAGCCAGCATGAGAAAAGGTTTCGTTATTTTCTTTATAGACGTGTAAAATATACTTGCTCAAACTTCCAATATTCCACATGTGCACTGCAATTTTACTCCAATGATGTTTTACGTGATGGAAACTGAAATTTCACCGTTCCGCTTGTTTATGGAATAGTGACGGTGTCGAGGTGCCAAAAGCTTGATACCTGCCAGTTCGTCCCGTCGTACCATTTCATGAGAGGTGTGGGGAGGGTCATTGGAACAGTTATTTCATTCTGTCACGCTGTGTCCAGGATGGCTTGACACACAATGCCGAAATGTGAGCGAATCTGTCAACAGATTATAACTATTACGCTGTTTTCTTCTACTCCGACAAGATCACATCTCGCACTGCTTCGGAGAGAAAGGCAGGATCGCGGTCGTTTTCGACGACCAACCAACCACCAGTGTCATCTGCTTTTGCTACTGGTGTGCCTTCATGTAACACGCGAAAAGAGAGAAAGAGGGAGAGAGAGAGAGAGAAGGGCAAGAGGGGAGGAGAGAATGAGTATTCTCATTCTCTTCCTCCTCCTCTTCTTTCCCTCTTTCTCTCTCTATAGAAGCAGAGAGCAAATCCGCCTTGGGGTACATGCGATTCCCACATTTTTTACGATCCTTCATGATGCCACCACCAGCCAGTAGAAGGTCCTACCAATACATATGTACTATCCTCTACGTATGAAGGTCCTACCAATGCATCCCCATACATACCTATATATGATGCCACCTTGAACGAACGAACGAAACTTTACAAAGTCCGAATAGAGAGAGGTGTATAGTAGCGCTAGTATTGAGTGTATATACGTTCTTTCACTCATATATATATATATATATATATATATATATATATATATATATATATATATATATATATATATATATATATACATAGTTCCTATTCTCGAACCCTCTACCCAGAGTATGTTCGTTGTTCGGACATTCACCGTTTTCGCTCTTTTCCTCCCTCCACCCCTCTCGCTCTGTCTCGTTCTCTCTTTGCTCTCCAATTCCTCTGCTACACCCGCCGCTATGTACCGGTGCGAGGAAGTTTCCACTTGTCGGACGATCCTTTTTATTTCCGGTACATCCGCACGGTCACTGTACCGTAGAAAGTGGTATAGTGAACCCTACAGGACGTTTCAGAAAATGAGCTTTCCACCCATCTCCGCATTGAGGAAGAAACATCGTCGACTCGACCAAATCTAGGCTTGCATGGGTACAAAGAACCGTTGGATTTTCTCTGCGCCAAAACGTGCTGTTAGCCGAGGTAATCGAAGGGTTGATTGTGCCAAAGTGTGGCTCGCTTAACCGGGACCTTTTCGTCGCTCTGGCAATTGAGCACGTACTGTAAACTAATGAAGAGCGTGGATGTTGTACAGTGGGAAATATATTTTCTTTAGTGGATTCATCGAAGATTTACAAGTGTGCCGAGCAGAGAGATATGATCCGTCGTGCTGTGACAAACGATCTCATGCCTATGAGGCTTTCACGGTGAGTTGTTAACTGGCCAGTGGCTCGTTAGCTTTTCAGTGAATGATAGTTTTCTCTCACTTTCAGCATATCTTTGTATTGTCAAATTCCAGCTCGGCCGAATGAGATCGTTTATCACAGCACGACGGATCGTATCTCTTTGCTGGTTATTGAACATTCCTATGCCAATGGGCATTGGCATTGGAATGTTCGATAACTTTTCAAACGTTGTACAGTGGATTCCGCTTGGATCGGTATTGATGAAAGTGAATTGATTTGCATTGGTAAATTGACCGATCCAACGAAAAACGGGGGTGAAGATACACATTTTGCACATGGCCACAACTCGATAATTTGAATTGACGGGCTATACCAGTGTGAACGCTGAAAATTTGGGTGATTTTTGGGATTTTTTTGGAAGAAAAGTACTCAATTAAGTGTTTCGGAAAATTAGGAATACACTTGGCTATATTTGACCTATATTACATATTTTTTTCATAGAAAAATATTGAGATCCAACCGACTTATGTGCTGCCTTCGGAGGCGCCAAAAAAAAGTTCCTCCACTGCTGACATGATTCCGGCCGATTGAGTAGCTGAAACCGAAAAAGGAAAAAACGTCGTTAAACTGGAAGGTATTTCCTGTACAATGACGTAGGATTTTCGAAAAATATCAAAATCTAACAAAATGGCGTAGTCAATTTTCATCCAATCAAAAATATCCTACGTCATTGTAGAGTAAATATATTCAAGAGTACTCAGTTCAAATTTCAAGTCAATCGGATAATTGCTCTTTGAGTTACAATGTCAGCAAATTTGAAAAATCTAATTTCGAGAAAAACGCATTTAAAGATTTACATTTTTGGCCTTGACATTTTTACAGGATATTCTTGAAAGTATGAACTGTCGAAAAAGGCAAAAAAATCGATTTTTCGAAAGTGTCAAACTGGTATAGCCCCTTAAAAGGAAAAAAAAACGAAATACTTCCGATGTCTAGACGATCGAGGTCAAAGTATTGGTACTTTCTCCAGTGGATCTTCATTGTACGATAATTTTCATGACCCGAAACTCGGCATATCGAACGTAGAAATGGATTGTGAACGAGCGCGTACTTACGATTTATGGGAGAACGATTGTCGGATAGAACAGTGGAGCGAACAGAAACGCCGATAAGGTTGGCTTGCACCCCGCCGTGGCAGTCCCTTCGTTAAAGTTGTTCAACGTGGTGTGCTTTTGTAGTTCTCGAAACGATGAAGGAGTTAGGCAAAAAGGAGAGCAAGGTGGAAGGAGAGAAAAAAAGATATTAAGAAAGAGAGAGAGAGGGAGAGAGAGAGAGAGAGAGAGAGAGAGAGAGAGAGAGAGGTAGAAGTCACCGGGAACTCGGAAAGCTCGTACCGTCTGTTTTGTAGGGTCTATACTCTTCTTCCAGAACTTCGAGTTTCGTGTATGTTCCAGATACTGGTACGACGTTTCGTTGAACTGCAACATTTTCGCCCTTCTATGTAAAACTTGATCTTGTACTATGCATATTGGCACGTTGCTTCACTAGCGAATTTGACGCGATGTTAAGAAGTTATGTGAGCGAAGACAGCTAGATCCTTTGATCCCAGGGCTCAATTCTTTCATCGTCGGCTATCCCTCGCTCGCTCTCTCCCTCCCACTCTTCCCTTTTCCTGTTCTTTCATTCCTTCTACAGCAATTGCACGGTTCGCACATGAGTGACAGCGCTCGGAACTTTTTGCATCCATTCTTGGACACGAAAAGTGAGCTACCACTGAAAATGGAACATCGAACACGTTTTTGACGCTAACAACATTTTTTTCATTCCCTTCTTGCTGTATTGAAGTATAAACGAGGGATGGAAAAAAGTTTTTTTTTGCGTTATAGCCATAGCAAAATAGTATAGTAAAAAAACAGCCCTTTATAGATTAATCTCAAAAGGTTGCGCAAGCTATCGTCGTATTTTTCAATTTTGACATAACACAATGGTTTTTCAATCATTTTTTGTGTAAAAATATTTTATTGTAATTGTGTAAGATAGTTGATTGTTATCGATTTCTGAACCAGCTTGTCTAATTTCAGAAATCAAATAGATTTCATTAGTTTATGCGATGATTAATCAAGCGAATTTCCGAAATATCAAATAAAAAAATGGCGCGTGTTCAAAATACTTGTAAGATTTAAGACGAAAAACGTGGGGCACATGCAATAGATAATCGATGCTTGAATAGTTCACCTAAGTCACTAACAGTTTTATTGCACTGCAAATGCTATGAACTATTGTGAGTTTTCTCAATGACAGCTTGGCCCTACACTCCATCTGTTGCATACGCCCTACGTATTTCGTTTTAAATCTTCCAAGTATTTTCATAGCTATTAAAAATTCACGATTGCAGATTTTCAGGACAATCTGTATGGGGTTAGGAATCTGTATTCAGTTATGAATCTGTATGGGGCTAGGAGAAATTATTTTATGCTTTTTAGTCCGTATTAAAAACGCGGTTTAATTTTTTTTATTTTTTTAGTTAAATAATTTCGTATTACCGTCATGTATGTACACACACAGCCGCATGTGGCTTGATTTTGGATATTCAGCAGCTAAATGCAACAGTGCAAGTACGGAAGCCATTCGCAAAAAGAGTCGAAGTCTTGTCACTTGGCAGGCTAAGTATCGTGAATTACGCCCTTTCGGTTGGTGGCGATCACCATACGGAGAGACGGAGAGAGGAAGAGAGAGGAAGAGAGAGGGAAAGAGAGAGAGAGAGAGAGGGGGAGAGAGAGAGAGAGAGAGAGAGAGTCATGTGGTATGAAAAAAATGTACAGGCAAGCGTTTCGCGTTTACTCGAACGAGAAATCGTCGGTCCGATGAATTTCCGGGCGGCGTGAGTGCGCATAAAAGTGCATGGTAAATTCTTTTCCCCTTGCCTCCATCGCTGTTCTGCAATATCGAGTGAACGCACGCGTACATGTGTGACAAACGTTACTTTCGTCGAGCTGTATCTATCCCCGTGAACATATCGTACACCATATCGTATCCGCATGCTATAATAAAATAACCCGATCCTAACAGGCGTGACTTATACGTCCAATTCGTTTCGCCGCCGGTCATCGCTTCGTCGCAGTGCCAATTTTTTACGTGCACCGTACATACGTAAAGATAAATGTCAAAGTATATTGCTTGGTAATTATTCGAAAATGGGGCTCTACCTCCACATCGTCCGTGAATATTTTGGCCTCCTTATGGCTGAAAAACATTATAACAATTAATATCGAGCAGGCGTTGCCATATCGATAACCAGGGTTTCGATACCGATTCGTACTACGAGGAAATTGAGGAATCTCAATTTGTTGCGGGATTTTTAAAAAATCGCGATTAATGACTTATGTCTTGTAGTAACAGTCGAAAACAGCTAATTTTTTTATTTTTAAGAAGAAAATCGCCGTAATTTATTTATACAAGAATTAGCTATTTGAAAAAGTATCATCTGAAGACCACTCAGTGATTTTTTTGGTGTAAAAATATTAAATTATAATCGATTTAATGGGAGGGTAGGGGTTTCAGCGTGAAAAAAAAACACTTTTTTGCGATTTTTTTTCATCTCTATGGATAGAGTAGATTTATTGAAACCTTTTGTACATTATTAAGTGCTAATTCAAGAATATTTTGTGAAATTAGTGCGCGAAAATATCCACAAACAAACCGGCGACAAAGCTTTTCCAAGAACGCCTTTGGAAAAACACGAATTGCGGTGTTCACTGTATCTCAGCTAGAAATTATCTGACATCAAGTACCATTAAAACTTAGTCAAAGTATCATCAAATCGTCCCCCCAACGGTCTTGGATAATTTTTTTTTTCATTTCTAAATTTTTGGTGGCCATGTAAAGTGAAAAATGCTATTTTTCACAAAAAATCCGCCATTTTGAGGGTGGAAAACCCCCGCAATGTAAAAAAAACTCAAACTAACCGTTGGGGGGAGGTATTTTATGTGTAGAAAGTGTGTACCAAGTTTGAAATAAATCGGTCATGTAGTTTTCAAATGGCAGTGAACACGGACTTTGAAAAAGTGGTTTCGAGAAAAACGCGTTTGAAGTTTAGAGAAGTTGGAGCTACAGTGTTCGAGGAGCAGGACTAAATAGTCAATAACTCCGAGAGTTTTGCTCTGATTGACTTGAAATTTTGGGATTATATTCTTGAAATTTTTTAACTATAAGAAAAGACAAACAAAAATCGATTTTTCAAAAGTGCAAACCCCTCCCCTCCCCTTAAAGCCCGGAAATCGGCTTTAAATGCATCTCTCGAAGACATCTTTTGCGATGAGCAATGCCTTTTTAAACCAGGTTATCTAATATCAAAAATCAAAGGGATTTCGTTACTATATCAGTTTATCCTACGATTCATCGAACAAATTTCCGAAAAATCAAATTAAAAAAAATTGCTGCCTGTTCAAAGTCAGTCTTCATTTTTGCGAAAAAAAGTGGGCATTTTTCGTTCATCGAATCGAAAGTATACACCGGAGAAAAAAATTCTTCGATCAAATACTATATTTTTACATTTAGAAAAATTCCTCAAAATTTCCGAAAGATCAATGCAGTAGTTTTTTTTAATAATTGACTAACCGGCTTTACAAACGTACTTTCAAGAAAAAGGCGTTTAAAGATTCAAACGACGCTCCGAGCCTTCTGGCGAGCATCAACATAATTGCATATAAATCTGTCAATTTTGATCCGACCACTTTCAAATTTTCAGGGATAAGATATACCGTCAAAATATATTGGTTTTGGAAACGGTGATTTTTCGACTTTTATAACTAGGCATAACTTATTAATGCTTTGTTAATTGTTATGACTTTTTTGCATAATGATGCAAACGTTATTTGATAATAAGAAGGCGGAAAAACCTTCAGCCGATTTAGAGGTGCAGCCTCCCTTCCGAATCGTTGACTTATATGAGGCTGAAGTTTGCATCGTTTGAGTGCAACGAAAATAAACATTTTTGAATTCCTTCAATCTCTTTTAGCTGATTTTGCCAACAAAAATCCTTCAAACATTTTTCAAGTCATTCATTTAGCGACCTACAAGATGAAGTTATGTAGAAAAACTTTCATAATATTGAAAAACGTAAAATAAAATGTAAAAACGAACTTTCGTTGCGTTCCAATTATGCAAACTTTAACACCATTTATTCAATTTTTCAAAAGGCTTTTAATTTTTATCAAAAGTATCATTCTGCGTGTAAGTGTGACTGATTTTTTTTTAAATCCACATTCCCATGATATTTTTTGGAAGAATATAGTAGTTATACTGCTGTAGTTGTTGGGCGATACTAAAATACAACACGTACATCCACCATCAAAAGAAAGTGGTCATCCGATTGGAGGTGATCGTTTTTTTTTATCGCTAGCTCGTAACGTTCACTGTATCTGTTTCCGTTCATGGTCCACCCTTCCGAGTACGTAAAACAAATATCGAATATACGAATGCGAGGCAACTTTTCTTTTCGTTATGGTGGCAAATTCCATAGATTTGTAAGTGCTTTTTGCGGAATGTTCTTTTTTTTTCATCGAGATATCGGTATCACTGCGATAGTGGTGGATACAGTGGTGCAGCCTCGAGTATATGAGCCACATTTCCTAAAAATATATATATACATACATACATAACAGACACGGATGGATGGGCGGTGGGAATTCGATTTCGACGGCACTTCGAGTTTACTTTTCAAATAAATAATACGTTTTATTAATAAACTAAGAGTTCAGGTCATTTTGAGACACCCTTTACTTTAGTAAAACGTCTGTGCACCAGAAAATCAGAAGAATATGGGGCCGTCTATACCTATGAGAACAAGTTGACCACAGTCTATCCTCAGCAAATGTAGTGAGGTAAATGTCCCAATTATTGAACAGGTCCCAATTATTGAACACTATCTTGTATTTTTATTATTTCTCATTCACCTGCATGCATTTACTTATTTATAAAAATGTCATTACATATATGGAACTTTTAGCTATCGAAATGTTACCTTACTTGTGCGAAAAAAGCTTTAATTAATAGAGAAAAAAATTATTTAATCAGCAACGGTGACCCGAACTGACGTCTCGTGGTAACTGCATATCGTTTTTGCTAAGACGCGCCGCTTCATGCGTAAGGACATCTGAAAAAGTAAAGGCGTTTCAGGTTCCTCAGAAAATTTCTTACAAATAACAATCTAAAATTTGTTTAGTTAATTATAATTAATAATAATTAATTAAAATAATTAATAATAATTTGTTAAAAAATACGGTGTTCGATCATTGGGACATAGAAAATGCAGTGTGTCCCAATTATTGAATACTCGAATTCACCAAGATGGCGTCATTAAACCCATCAAAACATCGAGACAGTTAACGTGTGACAGATCGTGTGAATCGGATTTGTTCAAACAAAAACTGTAAGTTCCTGAATAAAATTACCTTTATTCTTTTAATAATAACTCTAAGATCGTCCAATATATTTTTTATTTGTATTTTCGTGCAATAAACATAAAAAGAAAAGTAAAAAGAGAATATAACCTAAATGTAACCTAAATATACGAATGTAATGTTCAATATTTTTTGCTCTCCGATATTTCAGGGAGCCAAGCTGCGATAAAATCAAACAAAAACAGAACATAAAAACGAGGAAGCTGAAAATAAAAATAAAATAAAGTTCGAGTTGAAAAGCAAAAATAAACCAAATGCGAATGAACCAAAAACCTGTCAAAAGAGACTAAATATATATTTTTGTATTTTTACATGATTACTAAAAGATTATTCAAGTGTTTGATTTTGCTTTTATTTCTTAATATTGTACCCAAAATAATATTTTCAGAACGGGAAAAGAATTCTCGAGAGTGTTCAATGACTGGGACATGCCTGTTCAATATTAGGGACATAGGCACTTCCAGTGTTCAATAATTGAGACAATTGCATGCTTCACATTTTTATTATTTTTTTTTCATTTGAAATCATTTAAAAATAACTTAAAGGGTGATTTTTCGAAAGTAAAAATATCAAAGTATCATTTGAACATGACAGCGATGGTTTTTTCTTGATTTCATATTTTTTTTCTCACCGAATTCAATCCCCCAGATCCTTAGCTGTTCAACCATTGGGACGTTCACCTTATAGTGTAGGTTGAGGCGGCTGTGGACGCAACGGAAGTTAGGTTAGATTAGCAAAGTACGGGTAGGGAGTGATGGAAAAAGGGTTCAATTGAGAAAACTGACACCCAACAACCTGCAAGCGTATAAGTTGGAAATCAAGGAAAAAAATGATGTAAATATAAGTATGAAAGTGTCAATGAACCGTTGATTTAGAGAAACGGTATTCTTTCTTTATTTTCAATTGTTCGCGTATATGTACACGCGCTAATACCAACGTATATATATAAATATACGCCTTATATGTAATGTCGAGATAATATGGTGTGCATTCGCAAAAGCCGATAACCACGACGTTGACACAGGGCTTTAAACCAATTTACAAAGCTGCCTCGTGAAATTTACATCCCCAGGGGAATGGCACTGCGTACGCTTATATCTGTGTGTGTGTGTGTGTGTGTGTGTGTGTGTGTGTGTGTGTGTGTGTGTGTGTGTGTGTGTGTGTGTGTGTGTGTGTGTGTGTGTGTGTGTGTGCGCGCGCGCGCGTGTGTGTGTGTGTGTGTGCGCGTGCGGGCTTGTGTATGTGTATTTATACAATTTTGTATGCGCGAATGCTGACTCCACTATATACACGTCCGCGGCACTCGGTTTTAATGAATGTATGGGTATCCGCGAGATCCCGCATGGAAATCCCTTATGGACCTCTATCTCGTCTCTACTTCACTTCGTGACTTCCGGTACATCCCACACGGGAATAAAAGCGTACGCGAAAATATGTGTTATTTAATGTATCAGAATAGATATCCGCAGTGACCTAATCTCGTATACGGATTCCTGCCCCAAAAGTTTTACGTTTCTCGAGCAGTTTTTGCAATAATTAAATTTTCCCCATTCTCGTATGAGTTTTTTTAGCCCGGTTTCGAAATGCAACAATAGTTCGAATCCGAGTTTGAATAAAATTCTCGTATTCGCATCAACGATCCCTTTTTATGTTCAAAGGTTGGAAAACAATGTTAAAATCATTTCGACATAACGATACTTCCATAATGGAAATTACACGAAAGTTCAAATTGAATATGAAACAGAAGAAACACTCATTTTCGTGAAAGCGAAGCTGCTTTTCATATCTAGAAATAACAAATGCAAAATTAGTTTGCTTTCTCATTGCTGTCCATTCGCTTTTCGTCGATCGAAAAGGGTCAAAACTTTTTTTTTCTCCGCAGACATTATTGCAATTCCATTGTGTACATTGAGTTTGGCGAGAACGCAGCAATTATCGTGCGTTGTTTTACAAAAAAAAATCCTACGCTTCGTTGAGAGTTGAATATCGTCACGACTGTCGAATAAACGCCAAATGTTGTCTCCCACGCGACCAATTCCGTGCGTTATTCACCGTTGACTCGTGCACACTTTTGCATTCGTTCAATTATGCACAATCGCGGATATCTCAAACGAGCCGCATGAAGAGCCTCACGTAGTCTACCCACGAGAGAACTTTGAAGGTACAATGTTTTCTCTCCCGCGTCCCACACCCACATTCGCGTTTCGTCACACCCTATGGGAATATGAACCCAGCAGGATTTTCGCGCGCTTTTACCAAATACGATACGTGCACTCGTTTACATCGTGTAGTTAAGGAACTTGGAGCGCTTCAGTTGAGTCAAATGACGGTTTATGAATCATTATTTTTCAATTACCCTCGAAAAAATGTATACGAGGTATAAATTCATTCTGTAGATGCCAGTTTTTCATAAAATATATAATTAAAGGGCAAAATTATGCATTTTTACATTTTTATTACGTAAGAACAGCGGATGTTTTATACAACTCACAATGAGCATCACTTAAGGTAATACGAGCGCGCAATCTTGATTTCTATAGATTTTGTTCAAATTTTAACCAGACATTGTTCATAGCATTATGCATGTTTGAGTGAAATATCAAAACAGTCGACTATTTAGATTGGGAGATAATGGGTTTTAAAATTTCAACTTTTAACACTGCAGGGTCTGCATTGAAATTTTGACAGAATGATTTTAAAATTTCAACTTTTAAAACTGCAGGGTCTGCATTGAAATTTTGACAGAATGATTTTGACAGATATTTGAAAAATATCTGTCCCCTATAATAAGGAGACGTAAAGGCCATTTTGTACATCGAAAAAAAAATTCCAATAGCTTGATATCCATACTAAATAGATCTGTAGTTAATTTTATGAGTGAATCACTTTTTCATACAAAAAAATTGTTAAATTCGCACATAATTTTATACCCGTTACTTTGGCCTAAGGTTTTAAGTGTCCGCCTTCGATTTTTTTGAAACTCATATATGTGATAACGCATCGAAAACTATTAGACACCTGTTTTTTTTTATATGCAAAAAAAAGTTTTTCATAGGAGAAACGACCCCCCAATAAAGGCGCTCCTTAATTTCATTCTTTTTCAATTATTCCATAGTGTATTTTTCATCGCTTTACATTAAAAGCATTTTGATTTTTGTGTTATTCAGTTCGGTGGACTGCTTGTGGGTGAAACTGCAAAACCACCTCTCGACACGGTTTTCTATGAGGGGTGGTTTCCCCCCTTAAAACCGTTTTTCCGCAGATAAAAAAATACGTGTCGAATCGTCTTCATTGCTCATCACATATATGGATTTTAACAAAATCGACGGCAGACACTGAGTGATATTCCTTGTCAGAATGAAATTTTGAGTCATTTAAGATTATGCCTATTTATATTTATGTCACGGGATTCTTTGTTTTTACCATTAATTAATATCGAATGTTGCCGAAATACGGCAACATTTATAACAATTTCGCGGACACTGAGGTGGGCAACAATGTTCTTCATTCGCCAGCCAAGATTCGTAATCTTTCATCAAACCTTGATAGTTCAATGTTGAATATAAGGGTGTCCCAGAACTGAATGCGTTCCCTGAAATGGGGGGTCGGGGGTGAAATTCTGAGTCGATTGATACAAGCAACTGTGGGTCTCAGATCAACCCCTGAATTATTATTAATTTTTAAAGGGCGGCCAATCAAGTGCGCCCGATGCAGGCGCGGTACCTCCCGCCAGGCGCTACACGCGAGTATCATTCACCGACGTATGCTCATCGGGCGCACCTGATTGGCCCGCCTTTGAAAATTAATAATAATTCAGGGGTAGATCTGAGACCCACACATGCTTATATCAATCGACTCAGAATTTCACCCCCAACCCCCCATTTCGGGGAACACATTCAGTTCTGGAACACCCTGTATATCGTTTTCCATGGGCAAGATGAATTTTTTTCCTAAATAATTACAAAGGTTTAGTTTGCGTTAATCCATTGTTCGAAGTTGTTTATCTTGGAGCTAAATAGCAAAAAAAATTACCTCATCCGTAGCGTGAACGTCTTGCCCATCTAACCGCACGTAACATTACACACATTAATCTACTTTTTATCTCTGGTGTTTTGAGGTGAAAAAATTCAAAAAATTCGTAAAGGCTCAGTATAGTCTAGACAAGTAAATATTTTTTTCTTTTTCAAATTAAATCTTGGATTGTGGCTAACGGTTCAACCTCCTTAACTCGGCTTCGTGGTATGCCGGCTCATGGCAGTACAGTACCACGTATACCCACCCACATACACATACGTGTACATTTGACATTGCATGTGCGCTGAGGGACAAACAAATATATGGATTCCCTGCATCTTGTTTTTGAGGCATATACATCTCCGTCAGCGTATCCTATATTCATATGCGCACGCATATATCTTTATACACCTAAGTATTATAGAGATACACGTACGCTTTCCCGCTTTCTCGTGGTCTGCCTCAAGCCCCTATGGGACGAACTTCTTGCACATCTATGCGAACGCAAAGTTATGGATAATGCGCTGCTCTATTTTATACAGACCGACTACATCAATTATTCTTGCGCGGGAAGATCTATCGTACGTCTGAACGTGGCTGTCGCGAAAAACTGATCGATCACGAAACTAAGTTCGTCACTGCGAATATACAAAGTGAGGAAACCGAAGGGGATCTTGTGTATCACCAAGGAAAAATTTCATCCGTCATGACAAAAAATTGAATGCACTTCTCGAGATTTGATGATGTGAGTAACATTCGTGTTGCAACTCGTGAATTCAAGATGTGTAGATCAGACAAATGTTGGATATTACACACGACTTGGATGTATGTCGAAGACGGAATACTTTGATCGATTGCAGTGTATGCGCGCACACTTATCGGATGACGTATCGGTCGAATGTACGAGAAAACATAGTATAGAACCTGACATCACTGTGTCCGACGCATATATCGTGGAAAGTTCAACGGGTTGTGCCTAAGTTGTAACAGCCGAAAACAGCTAATTTTTGGGTTTTTTCAATAGAAAATCCTGATGATAAATGTCAACAAAAATTGAGTATTCGAAAAAGAAGAATCTGAAGAACACTTTGTAATTATTTGTGTGAAAATATTTAATTGTATCGATTTGCGGTGAGCAAAGTTATTCCTTTTGAACCAGGTTATCTGATATAAAAAATCAAACAGATTTCGTTAGTATACTAGTTTATCCTGTGATTAATCGAAGGAATTTCCGAAATATCGAATTTACAAAAAAATAGCGTGTGTTCAAAGTCAGAGTCTTGATTTTTGCGAAAAATTGACATTTTTCATTTGTCAAGTCGAAAGTATACATCGAAAAAACGAATCCGTCGATCAAATACTATATCATAACCTTTTATTTAACTTAACGTTGTGTGAGATGCAAAACGGAAAATCGATATTCCACACACTTCCCGACTACTTAGAGCTCTGAAATTTTGCAAACATGCATTCAAAAAGTGACAACGCATGATTCAACTAGAAAAAAATATCCATAAAATGTTCGACTTTTCATGTAAAATTGCCGATATCTAATCATCCATACAAAATCTCACTAACACATATAAACAAATTCATAGCCGACTGTGTTTGTATGTGAGAAGTTTGTATGCAGTAATTAGTCGTAAGTTCAATTCCAATTACAGTCCTTATTTTTTACACGCATTCCATGCTCCTAACGTGCAAACTCGTAAGCTAGTAAACTACTAGTAACCACTAACTAGTAAAATCAATTAAAGACTGAGAAGTAGAAAGTAATTTATATGTAAAGAAAATATAATTTTAAACAAGCTTTCATTTAAGGTACTAAAAAGTAGAAAATCATTTTTTTTTCCAAATCACCTATATGTGATTATACATAAAAGTTTGGAGCCCTCAAAATGTAGACATATAATTTTTAATTTACATAAATCCGTTAACACATCAACTGTATTTAATTGACTGTAAAAAACCTTAGATTTCTTAAATGCAAATCCTGAAACTGAGTTTGTTAACGTATGATGATAATTACTCTAATTGTGTGATAATAATTTCTCTAATTACTATTGTGCCAAATTAAATACGGTAAATGAAACTGAATTCATTAAATTGATTAAAAACTTCAAAAGTTGAGGGCCGCTTTTATTTATAGTCACGTATGAGTGGCTTGATAAAAAAATCTACTTTTTAGCACATTCAATAAATGCTTGTTTAAAAAAAAAAAATTTTACATATTTTTACACCTAGAAAAAGGCCTAAAAATTTCACGAAAGAAATTTACCTAAAACTCCACCACTTTGAAAACATACTTTCGTAAAAGAAGCGTTCAAAGTTTCGAATAACGCCCCGAGTGTTGCGACGGGCGTCGCTATAACAGCCTCTATATATGTAAATTTCGATCCGGGCACCTTGAAATTTTCAGGGAACATTTATGAGATTATATACTGTCAAAATATATTGGTTTCGAAAAAAAAAAAATGATTTTTCGACTTTCGCAACTAGGCATAACGCCTCAAAACATACGCAAAGTCTTCTGGGCACACGTACACTGTGACGTCTATTATCGGAACCTCCACGAATGCTACAGCCCCCCACCGTGCCGAACATCGACCGGTGTAGCGCATGGTGGGAGAAGCGCCAGGCCTAGCATGAGGCTCGAAGCATGCTAGACAATAAGAGAGGGCTTTGCCGACTCCTGCAAAAAGTTACCCCAGCTGGGCAACCTCCTTTTTTTGCAAGTGTGATGCGGACCCGAACCCACCACCCCGATAATAGAGGTCGCCCTGTAATACGCGAGGATGCTCTTCACAATTGACTGCTGATCAGGCGTCGTACAAAACGGGCGCTTTTTGGATCAGGAGTTATCAAGCATTCTGGGCTCTTGCGGATACTTTGATCTTCCCTTCTTCCCGCAAGCTCAGAGAGGGTTTTCATAGCGTTTCATTTGCAAGAATCGTTTTCTATCCCAGCGAGTGGGCCGATAGCGTTTAATTATAAAAATGTTGGATCGGCATCACGTATTGACTTTTCAGCTGCCACGGAAATCTTTTTTAAGCGAAACGAACCACTGTTTTCTCTGGTTTTTCAATTAAATCTTTTTCGAAGCACTTCCTCGAAGAAGTATTAATTTAAAACGGTAGATATAAAAAAATGTTCTGTCGAAAGCCAAATGGGGTAAACACGGGTACGGATAGTGCGGAATGCACAAGCTCGGGGTTGCTCGGATAACTCGCTTGAGGTTCGCCAATTGTTGGCGAGAGTTTTCCCTGATGTAATAGCACACGTATGGATATATATATATATATATATATATATATATATATATATATATATATATATATATATATATATATATATATATATATATATATATACACACACACACATATATACATATATACATATGTATATATATATCTTTATATCTTTATCTATATTTCTATATATATATATATATATGTAAACATATATGACCTGCACTTGGTCCAATGCCGACCTACGGGAATAAAGACTACAGGGAAAACGGTGCACTGGGGCGAGGATCGCTCTCCACTCTCCGCTCCGCCCTACCTAGCTCGTTGCTAAATCGTGAATGTGCACATTCGCGTTACTCTCGCGTGTAGAGAGCCCCGGCGAGCGAGCGCCTCTGAGCCGATTACACCGTGTGCTCGGCTGGCCTCCCATTCATCGTACAAAAGGGGGTGAAAGTACCGGAAACGCCATTGCCGGATTGCCCCGCAAGGTAAACGACGACAAGGACGCGGAGACAGAGGGAGAGAACGAGAAGAGTAGCCAAAAAATATGAACAGAGGGAGTGAAGAGAGAGAGAGAGAGAGAGAGAGAGAGAGAGAGAGAGAGAGAGAGAGAGAGAGAGAGAAACAAGAATGATTTTTTAAGCAAAATGTAGAGTACAAGTTTCAAGCAAAATGATAATAGATTTGTGTATTTTTTTTTCATTGAATTGTTAAAGTTTCTACGAAAAACTGGAGAAATCTTCTTGCAAAAAATATTGAAACTTATTTATTTTTCATAGTATAGTATAGTAAATATATTTTATATATTTTTGATAGTATAGTATAGTAAATATATTTTTTATATTTGTACTGAATCGCGTTTTCTACACTTGACTCCAAAACTTAAAGCTTTTTGGATTCACTGGAGTATTTACGGCGAGACACCACTGTACCGGGTCAACGAAATCCATTTTATTTCCTGCATCTTCTAGAAGTATACATATTCGAGAATATGTGAACAAATATTGAAATATTGAATATTTTCACCAAGTTACAGACGATTTCGTGAGAGCAGGTAGCCCAACGATTTACGTATACTAAATTTTCTCTTTATATTGTTATTATAACTCTATTGATATTTATAATAAATTATTATAAATAATATATATATATATTAAATATATAAATTATATAATAATACAATAATTATAGAATATAATATATATAATAATTTATAATAAATTATTATAAATAATATATATATATATATATATATTATAAATCAAGTTATAATTGTTATAATTTTTTATAAAAGATAATGCTCAGCATTATTATCAATAATTGCAAGACATATGCACCAGAATAATCCTAGTGAAGGGTAAACTTCTGAATAAAAAATCCGCGTTTTGCAAAATACACAGTACATAGAAACCTCATTTAATCGTATCCACACATATTATATGCATTACGTTGTATTATATTATGCGGTTATGAATTAAATAGTTACGAGCCCCAACTATTTTTTCCCTGCTCCCCGGCATTTGTTCAATCGATTTTTCCCGATTCCATGGCTGGACGAATGTTTTATTCGCTGCTTCAAACGCAAAGTCCAGGCTGCGGCACCCTGCTGATGCGGAATTTAGATAAAAGATGACGTGGATTTTCAAATTTCCGTGCTCTACGACAATTCTTTGAGAGGAGCCATGCAACTTCATTTCCTCTTACCTTACGTTCGTTTTTTTCTTTCGTATTCACTATTCTCGTTGCTTTGATTTCTTTGAACTTTCGTTGCAGCGTACATATTTATATACACACCCACGCGCCCGCCCACTTCTCGGCATAAAAGGTCTCCCAGCTAACTTTTTTAACGTGAATATGTCCCCAATGTGTGTTTTTTCGAAAGAAGACAAAAATGTAGATACGTGGCCGGAAAACTTCGGAGTAAGACATGGAAAAAGTAGTTTTGTCAGTATTCGACGACGTGATTTTTGAACTTGTGCGTGGAAAAGTTATTTTGATCTGTGCACGAATGATAGTTCCACGTGCTCAGAAGTTATCCTGGTAATAAGCATTCGGGATGTGCTTTTCAAAAGATCGAGAATCATTCTCAAGAGATTCTGGATCATTGGTAAATTACAGTGGCGCTTAAGGGATTATGTACAGTCAGGAGGCCCAAAAAGATCGATTGTTCAAGAATTTTTCTTGAGAAGACCTTTGAATCGATTAACGTAAAAATTTGTCCACATATTATGGTAACTTTCAGCTGTATTTTAACATTTTTATTTGTAAAAAGAAAGCTGATCTCCGGAAGCACCTCTAAAAAAGGCGTCTTGTGGTGAGCACGATATCCCTGGACTGGATCATCTAAAATGAAAGAACCGAAAATATTTCGTTAATATAATAGATTATCTTGTAATTGATCGAAGGAATAAGCAAAATAATATTTTTTGACAAAATGGCAGCTTCTAAAAAAGATCGATTTTTGACAAAAATTTAGGCCTTAAATTGTTTATGAAATGGAAAATACTTATCGGTGAGAAAAAGTCTTCGATTAATCACTAAAAAATATACTCGAAAGGATTGTGTTAAAATTTGAGAATGGTCGGTTCAGCTGTTTGCGAGAAATCTTGCTCACCGACTTAAAAACACAGTTTTGAGAAAAACGTGCTTAAAGTTTCAAAAGAACTTTCGAACGCTCTGACACGTCATTACAAATGTGCGTGTAACTTCGAGAATATTCGCCGGATTGACAAGACATTTTATGTGTGTGTACTGAAATATATGTACATTACGATTTTTTTTTTTTTTAATCGGTTTTTCGAAACTTTTAACTGTATATAACCGCTTAAGGCCGGAGCCTGAATTAGAAGGTCCAAAAAATCGGTTTTTCGCGAATTTTTTTAGAAGGGAAAAAACAAGTGAGCCCAGTAAACATTGAGGTATCTTTTCATGTATATTTGAAATGTATAAAAAAGTTCAACGTGAAACAATAAGTGACTGCAGATCTATCAGCCTATCCCGTGCGTCTTGCCACTGCAGTCTCCAATCGGCGGGAAAGATGCAGCTCGTAATTCTTGACTGAAACAACAAAAACCAATAAAATGTCTAATTGTCATATATTTTCCTTCCGGGTGAATTAAGAAAAAACTGAACAAATCGTGCAATTATAACTTCTCAGGTGTGAAAAAAAATGTGTTTAAAAAATCACTTTAACGTGCTATACAAATTATTTAACAAGGCTTTTTCAACGACTTTTTAAAGTCACTTAGAAGAGATTTTCATACTAAAGAAAATAAACTTTAGTTTGATTCAATAGGTCGTTTAGTTTTTTTGCTATCACGACCGCCAATTTGGAATAGCGTGAAAATAAAAACTGAAGAAAAAAAGCAGTTCAACGTTTTCAATAGGAGGAGATATCAATATCCCATATCAGTCACTTCTCTGTCTTCGATCTTGTGTCTTTGAAAATATTTACAATTGGCCTCTGAAACTTTGTAAATATATTCTTGGATAGTATATCCATCGATTTAAGCAATAAAAGAGAAACGATTTTTGGAAGCCCCAATTCAGGCTGCGGCCTTAATGAAAATAAGTCACAATCAATTATTATACCCAAAGATAAACTGGAATAAATAACTTCGCGTAAACTTAGTAGATTTAGACATTTTCTCCGAAAGGTCGCGGCTACGAAAATTCTTCTGCTACCCAGGTAGGAATTGACGATGAAAAAAGGGTTCGCCAAGCTCTGAAAGAAGGTTCACATTTTTTAATTGAGGCTGAGCATCAGCCTGATTTCAGGCCTAGCTGAACCTCTGAATGATAACGCGGTTTCAGACTCTTGCACACAGGCTTGACGAAAGGCTGGTAGAAAAGACTGTAAGACTCAAAACGAGCCTTAATGAAGACTTCACGAGCGTTTATGACCAGGCTTATCGCAAACTCTTCTCGAGGCTGTATGAGGCCTGTTTTTAGTTTTCTATTATCTACATTGGGGTAAATTTAATAAATTTGTAAAGAACTCATTTTATTTATTATATATATTTATTATTCATTATATTATTTCTTATAAAATATATATAAAAAATATTTTTTTTAATGATACTTTATTATATTTGTTGTTTATGGGACACGTAATACACAGAGTGTACGCAAACTTCAGAGAGTGAGTATATACGAAATCTGTGTGACGAGAAAAAAAAAACTTTTTTGTGTACCTCATAAATATCGATAAGAGCATATGTTCAAATGTTCTGAGCTGCCTCCTTCGCGTTCGTTTTTCGTTTCTTCGCACCCGACAAATTTATTGCTAAATTTTTTTTTCATAAAAATACAGAAAAAAATATTATTTTCAACTTATTTTATTTTATTACAACCTGAAACAAGCCTGCATCCAGCCATGATTTATTAGCCTTAAAATTCACGGACTGAATAAAACTTGAAATAACCCTGAGTTTAGGCTAAGCAGCCAGTCTTGATTCCAGGCTGCTCCAAACGATGCAATAAAACCTGGCCCAGATCTGTCTCACTTAGGCTCGGTGAAACAAGGCTCGCACAAGCTTGTTTCCATTGTCAGCCTTTTGATTTCCTACCTGGGTAGTCACAATCTTCTAAGTTTTATCATTAATATTTTCTTTAGACATTTGGCGAGCCTCCATTTTTAATGTCGTTACGGAAATTCTTTATTTTATTACACGCGTGAGCATTTTATATCACACATCTAGACTTATTTAGTGTATAAATTGTTAGATAGAAATATGGCCAGCCATAAAGCCATCTCCATAAAGCGCCATATAAATGAGACGATTTTTAGGGTCGTAATTTTCATTAAAAGTTCGGTAACTTGGCTTGAAATTTTACCAGTATACTAGGATGTATTTTCGCTTGATTATAGACGAAAATCAGTTAATTGTTAAATATTCGCTTTCGTGAAAGGAATACCTTAATTCGCGACTATTTAAAAATAAATGTGTCGTTAAATAGAACAGAATGAGAGGTATAATAACGAAACTAAGGACGAAGTAATAACAGTCTGACAGCACGATCTGCATCAGAAATGATATCGATTATGCTGACCAATATCGATCCTGGATATCTGCTCTTTCTCGTAAGCAATAATTTTTTTTAGATAATTTATTTTTATTGATTTACAATAAGGCTGCCTGTAAACAAGTGGATTAATAAATCGACTCGTGATCGGCTTCGTGATCGGCTCGGGTGGCTGTTGAGGGCTTAGGCCACAGTAACGGGTATAAAATCATGAGCGAATTTAACAATTTCTTTCCGTATGAAAAAGTCATTCACTCATAAAATTAATCACATATCTATTTAGTATGAATATCAAGCTGTTAGAAAATATATATATATTTTTTTCGATGTATAAACTAGCCGACTACTCGAAACTTCTCGAAACAGCTTTTTTCCAATTGGCGTGACAAATAACTTCAACAATTTTCACTCGATTTACTTCAAATTTATAAGTTATGTTCCTAATTGCATTTCGCAGAGAAGTACGTACGGAATTTCTGATTCATCGAAAACTTTTCATTTTATAAGCAGTTTATGAGCAGTTGTAACGAAATGTTTCACTGAAAATTAATTTCTTAAGTTCAAGTACCTACAACTTTTGAATAAAACAAAAAAATTTTAATTCCGTACGCACCTCTCTAGGTATTCTAATGTAGATTGACGAGAATTGTTGTTTTTTGTTGTGGGTACAAAATTGTGGATGCTAAATGTGACGTCACGGAGTGCCTAAAAAAAAGATAACAAAACAAAATATTAGTATTCGGCCATTTTGTACATCGAAAAATATATATATATATATATTTCCTAACAGCTTGATATTCATACTAAATAGATGTATAATTAATTTTATGAGTGAATCACTTTTTTCATACGAAAAAAAAATGTTAAATTCGCACATGATTTTATACCCATTACTGTGGCCTAAGGCCTTAATGAGTTATCAGGGCAACGTATGACCTTCTAAAATAGTTATTCAGGGATAAACTAAATCAGCTGGCTCATGAACGCAGAGCATCTACTTGACGCAGAAAAAAAAAAATTTTGTGAAAAGATTCCCTCGAAATCTCGAAGGTGCCTTCAGGGGGCAAATACACAGTATGATCAGACGTCGACCGAAAAACAGCATAAGTTTTATTCAAAACTTTCTGTTTCGCCAAGCCCATTTTTCGGGCATTATTAGCGTAAAAAGATTCAAATGAGACACCCTGTGTATATATATAAAAGCTGTAGATCAGGGAGCCCAATAATCTGGTCCGGGGCTTTTCCCGATTTCGCGCGTGTGCGAGCGTCGCGGCGTCTCGGCTGACGTTGGTTCAACATTACTCAGCCAGACCTCGCGCGAGAAAATCGTATTTTTCCTTAAGGGAAAGATTGAAACGCGTTCAAGCCTTCTCCTTTGTTTCTCCCCAAGCACTCTGCTTCGTCTGACATCCTCCGAGCTCAATACGCTTCTTTAAGGACGAGAAAGGGCGAGAAAGACAATGAAAAAAGAAAGAAAAAAAAACGAGAAAAAAAGACCTGACCAAACTTTTCATCCCGAAGTCTCTTCCAAATCGGTCTCTACGTTCGTCGATATTACGCTCTTGGATTTCGAAACAACTTCTAGCTCGTCCTTGCCTCTGTATAAAACGCGATATATCTACAATTACATCCCCTCTCTGTTGCCTTCAGTGTCTCGAAGAGTGGAAATTGAGAGGGTCGAAAAGTTTTTCCGTCTCCCGATTCTATATCGTCGTGAAGCTTGCCAAAGGTATATATGGAGAATCGAAAACTCGTAACCTGTTATATACGTACATATCCATAGACGCGTATATGGAAGAAAAAAAAACTTGGCTATATACATTTCCGTTATCCCAAAATTGATATTTACAGACTCCCGTGAAACTTCTGATCTGCATGGTAAGGTATACATGTATGGACAACTTATGCAAAAGAAGAAGTCGTGTCCTGCTATACTGCCGAAAAAAGGCTCGAATTGTTCGTCAAGTGCTACGGCCTGATAAAAAAAGGAGGCCTCATCGCCTCCGAAAATAGAAACCAAGGTTAAACTCATGATCCTAGTTTCAAACGCTATGCATAATGCGAAAAGCCTAACTTTCTTTCAACCAGTCAACTGGTAATGATGCGTACATGCGCACGTTGAACAACTCCGATAAATTTTTATGGATCTGGATGAAACTTGGTATCCTAGAGTTTTACGGTCAGCGGACCGGGATCTGAGTTCAGGGACTACAAATTCCTTCATTGTTCAGCTCACATGGCGAACAAAAATGCTCTCTTTGAAGGAATTTTGGGACGGTGAGCCGGGGTGGGACTCGAAAGAAGATTGACCCACTATCAGCTGTTGACAGAGAAATCACATTTCGAGACTGTGCTTCGTGAAGGCTGCTATGGAATTTTATACTCCCATTTGGATGGTGTACTGAACGAATATGTTAAACTTGCTTTCCGCCCGCGGCTTCACGCGCGTAGACTCGTGTTGAATGCTCCTTAATGAAATGTGGTACTGAAATGTTTCATTAAGGAACACGTAGAATTGTGTTGAAAAGCATTAATACTAAGTCTCAAGTAAATCTGAACAAATATATACTTTATCATGCGAACTTTGCCACCCCTTTTCTCCTCTTAAGGTTTGAATTTCCAAAAACCTGAAATTTCATTAATTGTGTCTGGGAGCAGTAATACAAAGTTTCGTGCAAATTTTACTCAAGTTTTTCATTTTCCGTACAAACTTTTCCACCCCCTTTCGTTTAGGGGTTGAATTTCGAAAAACGCTCACATACGTGTTTGATTAATTGTGCTGAAGAGCTTTAATACTACGTTTCAAGTAAATGTTCTAACCAGCTTTTTTTATTTCACATACAAACTTTGCCGCCCTCTTTTTCCCTTTAGGGGTTGAATTTTTAAAAACTCTGAAATACGTGTTTCATTAATTCTTTCAAGAAATACGGATACGAAATTTTAAAGAAAAACGATCAGATTTTTTAAAAATTCCATATAAACTTTTTCGACTCTTTTCTCCCCTTAAGGGTTGAATTTCGAAAAATCTCTTCTTCGTAGGTGCTTACGGTACAAAAGCAATCTACTGTCCAAATTTCATGTAATTAGCTACAGCGGTTTTGGCTCGGCGTTGATGAGTCAGTGAGAACATGTTTTTTTTATATGTATGGATTAAGGGTTGAATTTCGAAAAATCCCTTCTTAGTAGGTACTTACGTCACAAAACCAACCTATTGTCCAAATTTCATGTAATTAGCTTCAGCGGTTTTGGCTTGGCGTTGATAAATCAGTCAGGACATGTTCTTTATATGTATAGATGTTTTCAACTTTCCGTACAAATTTTGCCACCCCCTTTCCTTTAGGGGTTGACGTGCAAATAACGTTAAAATAAGCGTTTTATTAGTTGTGTTGAAGAGCTTTACTAAGGTTGAAGTGAGTCTTCTGGCCAGATTTTTTTTTCATTTTATATACAAACTTTGCCACCCTCGTTCTCGGGAAAATTATGGGCATTTAAGAAAAACCTAGAAATTTGGTCGAACTGTAACCATTTTTCGGTTATTGTGAAACAAACCCAAACAAACCCAAACAAACCCAAGTTTCCTAGAATTAAGACTATTTGTTAAACTGTGAATTTAAAATTTTCAAAATTTGTCTACTTTGAAAGGCCCTGCTTTATTTTTTTTCTGCTTTATTTTTTTTCTGATTTTTCTCATGTTGGTTACAATCAATCCTGTCACCCCGTTTCGGCTTGACGTTGAGTTCTGGGACACCCTGTATATAGATAGGTATATTTCTATCGATAATTAGTTTATGCACAGGCGAAATTTCATTGGGTGGTGTTTTTAGGTAACATTGGAACGGGGAATAATCGTTATCAAATTTGAGGTTTCTCAACCGCACGAAATCTGTCAATGATGATCAAAAGTAGACGATTTACCAACCACTTTGGATAACATACTTCAGTTATTTGGCACTTGATCGGAATCGGCTAATACACTTCTTGGGTTTACACGGTTAACGTTTTGCCTCCACCAGTCCGTCTACTTGATAAGTTTCCGATTTCTAACAATTCGTTCGTATAATTAAATTCCTCGTGGACGTATGGTTTCAGGGATGCACGATGTGAATAGTACCGTATCCAAATAACTTAAAAAACGATTGGAGGATTTTTCAGAACGCGATCGATCTTATCAATGTCAGTACGGAAAATCGTTCTAGGGTTTACCCGTTGATTAGTTAGAGAAATGACCGAATATTTTTATAAATTATTCCATTAGTCCTGCGAAGCAGAAGAAATTCGCCACTTTTGATTACTCTTTGGCTTGCCGTATCTTGCCGAATATACTAACCGACTATGTAATCGTCATCATTTTGTTCAATAAATAATGTCACGCGAAATTGGAGTCTACGTAAACTTTAATGTGGCATTTACGCCCAAAAAAATCAAGTACGTCGAACATCACCGATCAGTCACCCAACTTGAAAGATAACTCAATAACGTCAGAGTCGAGGATGAGGTTGATAGTTTGTTCAATACATATTCGAAGCTACTCATAGGAAAACTGTGCGAAGAGAGGAGTGGAGAGAAAGAGAGAGAGAGCGAGAGAGAGAGAGAGAGAGGTAGAAAGGTCGGGCAGAGATACGTGAACCGACGACGTCGTCGGCGCGGCGAATCGAATTTTCCAAACTGGTTTATGTAATCGATCTAGGGCTCTCGGTGCTTTACGAGAGGAAAGCCCATCTCCGGGAAAGCTAAGTACCGTTAGTGATAGAGGATGAGTAAAAATAAAAATCGTCAAGTTACGGTGCTTAGGAGGTATTTAATGACTTCACCCACTACCGATTGATTATTTTAGTTAAGGTCTTCGAATAATTATTGCCACGGTGCTTAAGCTCGTCTTATTCACGTCCATTATTCGCGGTGGTAGTTTCAGGAGCCGAAGTTCTCTTTATCTCTTACTCAGTCAAATCTCTACATTGGCTCAAGCTTTCTCGTAATCATCTTGCAATATGTGTAAGTACACTGAAAAAAAAAATTCGTTCATCCATCCAAAATTCAGTTGGGTTAACAAAATTGTATCTTTAAATACGTTCAACTTGATTTTTGACTGGCATAACAAAACAGTATAGTTGGGCAGTAACCAAAGATACATTTACACTATCTGCTTGTTTAGCATGTCTGAGCAACTGTTAAAACAACAAAATTTCGAGACAACAAAATGCAGTATGTCAACGATTCTTTTTTCTCAGTGTAAAGCTCATGTTTTTTGAAGGAACGTTTAATACAAAACGATCATCGTAAACAATGTTTCGACATGTGAACATTAATAATTGTATTGCGCACTTCTTCCTCAAGATAGAACATAATTGAAGCAAAAACAAGAAACTCCGCCACCTCACTGCCACCGTCAGAGTTATCATCTGCTGCAATTGCCTTCGTTTCCTGGCAGTGTAAACGGCAAGTCGCCTTTTCTTGTCAGCGAAAATAATACATAATTATTATTCATAATCACACACAGAAAGGTAAAAATGGAGTTAAAAGTGTTGAGGAACAGAAGGTCTTGGAAACCTGCGCGGATGTCAACCTGCCACGTAATACTTTGCTACACGATGGCTCTCATGGTTACTCTAGGTAAACGTGCCCCTGTGTTGTTCCACTGAGCGATGATTGCAGACTGACGATCTGAAAGAAAAGAAAGAAATCATATTGACACGAGTAACGTCCTTTATTGTTACTAGAGATGTTACTTGTTCTATCTAGAGAAAGAAAGCTCGCCGTTAACGTGAAAAAATCTAGAAGTCTAATACATCTAGCCAAGGCTAGATCTTGCTAAGCAGGGATGTCTTTGTGTGTCAGTAAAATATATGTCATAAAATCCGTACAAACTGAACCGTGTAAATCGAACGTTACAACTCAGTCGGACATCCGTTGCAGGACAGAAAGATGATGCGTTAAGACAGTCAAACTGACAGCGTTAAAACTTCTTCTAGAAACATCAGAACTGACATTAGAAGTCACATGAGCTAGTTTATAGTGGGAGTTTCTGAAAGAACAACTTTTGAGTCAGCGAAGCTGATGTTAGCAGAGGCGGCAGAAAAATTTCTTCGGCCATGAGGAAACTGAAGTTGGTGAGCTGATTCAGCTTTACGTTAGTAAATATACCTTCGCATATGTAAATCAATAGCCGACTCGGGGATTTAGTGCAAAGACTTCCACAAGGAGTTCCATTGCAGCAAGGAAAACGGCTAGCTCAGCGAAACTAAATGTGGACTCCAAAATATCGCTTGGAAAACGTAGCAACTGGCTTTGTAGGTCACCAAATATGTTTTCGCATAACTACTCATCGGTAGGAATTTAATTGGACTTGATAAGTCCACGAAATTAACGTTGCGGTAAACTGATTTTAGTTTTTTGACCACTAAAGCAAATTTCACAATTTGTGATGTTTGCAGCAATAGCAACGAATATTTTGAATTATGGGATAAAATATTAGGGACATTCTTGATAGAGGCAGAATTTTAACTGCAGACAGTGGAATTAGTCGATGATTATAGACATTTATTTAATACCGCACATTTATTTAAAACCAATATTTATTTAATACCGCACATTTATTTAAAACCAATATTTATTTAATACCGCACATTTATTTAAAACCAATATTTATTTAAAACCGCACAAGAGAAGTTAGGTGTCGTTTTCGCAGGATTGACGACACAAAAGTAGGAAATACGTTATTCAGCAATCTTGGGTTCTCGGAACGGTGAGTAACATCGTTGCAACAATATGCAACCGTTGGATTATAATTCTAGTCGGTTGTAGGGAGAATAGTTTGAATATCAGATATCCATCTATATGATGATATCTACTGATGGTTTTGGGAATTCATCGAAACCCGCATCACTGCTTATGGCATGAAATCTGAGTTTCACCATGGGACTGCATTATCTCACTTTCTCAAATGGTATGACTGAATTTACTTGGTCTATATAACTCTTGTCGGACTTTACACCATCGACAGTCACGACGGAATTTGACTTTTATTATTAGGGTTGTCAGAACGCGGTACATTTTTTTTTTAATCAAAGGAAACTGGAATGTATGTTAATGGCAATGACAATGGGCCATAAATGGAACTGTGTCCAATTTTGAAGATTTATTTGGATTTTTCAAACGGTTTTTGTACCTCGAAACATATGTGGAAATCTAATGTAAATCTAAAAAAACGTTTGCCTGCCTCATATTCATAGGAAAACGTAGCAGACCTTTTTAACACACCTTTAGGCAAGTGTGTTCACTGGCCGTGACTGTATTTTCAAGCTGGAAAATGCGTGATTGTCACGGCGAACATCACGATAATGAGATTAACACGGATCGGTCTTGAAATCAATTCGGGTATTTTTACAAGTAGTTGAGTCATACGATCAACAATTACGTTATTTTACATTTATTGTATATAAACGTGATGGATATAATTTTTTTTTTTCGTGGATTTGTTGATGGAGAAATTAAAGCATACTATTTTCTAAGAGACAATAAAGAAGGATAAAAATAACTTTACAGCAATGCTTAGTAACAAATAAATTATGGGAAAGTTCTTTGAGGATCTAAAAATATTACAGACAAATCAGTGGTCCCAAGCAGCGTGACCATGTTCGTACATAGTGAGTCCGATGCTCATTGACCACGTAACTCTCGTTGAGATGTTTGATGATCGTTATTTTTGTCGAATACTTTTCCAAGTGTTGTAGATCGGAACAAAAGTTCCGATCCATTACAGAGGCTTTTGCTCTCTGAAGCGCGTGGCTTTGATTTTTTAAGGGGGTATGCCTAGTTGTAAAAGTCGAAAAATCACTTTTCCAAAACCAATGTATATTGACAGTTTATCATCCTATAAATTTTCCCTGAAAATTTAAAGGTGATTGGATCAAAATTGATAGATTTATAGGCTATGTCGGCGTCCGTCGGAACGCTCAAAGCTTCGGAACTTTAAACGTTTTTTCCCCGAAACTACGTTTTTAAAGTCGGTGAGGAAAATATCTCAAAAACTACTTCATCGATCTTTGAAATTTCGAGTGCTTTTTCTAGATGTAAAAAATATAGTTCTTGATCGAAGGATTTTTTATCCGATGTATACGTTCGATTTGATGAACGAAAATGCGTTTATTTTCGAAAAAATCAAGACTCAGAACACGCGCCATTTTATTAAAATTTGATATTTCGGAAATTCCTTCGATTAATCACAGGATAAACTAATATATCAAACAACTCTATTTAATTTTTTTATATAGATAAGAGCATTGCTCATCGCAAAAGACGTTTTCGAGACGTGCTCGTTCTTCAGATGATACTTTTTCAAATACCTAATTTTTTTAGAAACTTCTAAACGCGATTTTATGGAGAAAAAAATCTACAGATATTACATAAAGTGCAAATATCTCGTTGCATTGGAAATGTAATCAGACGTTTCGGGTAAGAAAAAACAGCTACATGTGAATATCATCCATTTATCCATCCATCCATCTATCCTTCCATCGATCTATCCATCCATCCATCCATCCATCCATCCATCCATCCATCCATCCGTCCGTCCGTCCGTCCGTCCCTCCCTCCTTCCCTCCCTCCCTTCCCCCCCTCTAATACAACACAGTAGCAGTGGAGTGGGGGTAGCGTCAGTTTCGTGTAACATCCAGCTAACACAGTACCCAGCCAACCTCAACAAACATATACATTTTTAAAAGCATTTTCAATGCTAAAAGTCAAAATCGTAACCCGTTAATGCGAACATCATGAGTAGATACAGTGTAATAGTACATTTTTCCATAGCAAAACCGTATTTGTAACACTGATAAAGCAGTGATAAAAATAGAAAGCGACAGAGGTAGAAAGTTTTTTAGCGTCTCTTTTTTCCGATTGACGGAATAAAATTGGAATACTGCAAATAATACAAGTGGAGTCTTTATATTCCATTGAGGGGTCTCAAAATGTAATTGAATCGTGCACGAGTAATTGAGCGTTGCGCTTGGTCGATCGGTGTTTCTCCCTTCGCCCATACATGCCCCGCGTAACCCTATCGAGAATATTGTGTGCACAGTGTACGTTCTCACATTGCCAGCGTACCCAACATAAGCTGCGGTGATCACTTGGACCGCGGTATTAACACGAGCCATGGTTCTAGAGATTTTGCTGTTGACCTTGCACCTTCGTACACAACGTCGTGATCCAATCGTTGGGGCATGCAAGATAAACCCGGTGGTTGTATCGTATACAAAGCTCACTTCGAGGCTTCTGTAGTAAGAAAAAATAGGTAAGAAACGGTAGGACAGTGATGCCTAAGAATTTCATTATCTCCCTCACGGTGAGAATGGAGAGTGACATTAGAATGCTGTTGGAATTCTTCCGGAATCATTTATGCAGACATATCATGCATATGTCTCCAAACTGAATAATTGCCAAACTATGCAGGAACGTTGGGCTCCAAAATCATCAAGACTCATCTGAGTGGCAAGATGTTTGAAGAATGCATCTGGGACTGAGTCTCAAGTTAAAAGAACCGAAAAAACGTAATCTGGTAGGAATCAAGCGAACGCTGATTCGGAAATCCACACGAAAATTTGGATAATACGTTGGCGCGGTGCACCAGCTGTTCTCAGCTTCCGCTCGGGCTCGGATGATTTTCTACGCTATCACTGAAGTCCGAAGTCATGGGGTGCCTCGGCGTGTATGCGCGATCAAAGTTAATGGCAGTTCACACCCACGCGAGCCTTTACGCTGACAATGTGCAAAGGTAACTCGACACGGGTATCGTACACACACATACACACGCACGGAGTTTGTTCAATGTGATAGATGCGGGGTATATGCTAGATATGTACAATGCCTGTACATGGAGTAGAGTCAGCATCCGGTCTTGAAAACAAGGCCTAGCCACACGTAGCGGTATTCTCTTTGCGATGAGAGAAAGAGAGAGATTACATCAGAGAGAGGGGGGGGGGGGGGAGTGGGGACTCGTTGGAAGCGGTTCATCAAGTCAAAGCATTGGCTAAACTTCATCGAATTACCGGAGGGGCTTGGGTAATCACAAGGCGCCCAAACTCTCTGGTTTTCGCTCTTTCTCGTTCTCTGTGCATTCTACTTGGGAATGAAAGCAACGGGCGATATGTACTATACATATGTATATGCGTGCAGACAGGGCGAAGTTGTGCATAAAATGAGAAAGACAGAGAGAGACAGAGAAAGAGAGAGAGAGAGAGAGAGAGAGAGAGAGAGAGAGAGAGAGAGAGAGAGAGAGAGAGAGGAGAGAGGGAGACAGAGGAGAAAACGAGGGAGGGGGGAGAGAAAGAGGGAGCGCAAGCTCCAACAGGCCGATGAAATGAAACGAGGTCACCAATTGCATTGTGTGTGTGTGCAAGCGTCCTAGGGCAGAGAGGAGAAGAGGCACGGAGAGAGTTTTGAAGCAGTCCGCAACAACACGTACTGCACTTTTGACCCTCGCGGCAGGGAATAGGGGCTGCGGAGGAGGCAACAGAAACGTCAGTTTTCCGAGGGCTTCTGGTTTGAAATGACGAAGCTATACGGGCGGCCTGGTTTTTTTTTCAACGTCCCTTTTTTCTACCACTCTACCGAGAGACGAAAATAGCTACCTGCTCCAACAGGTATATTTATAATTTCCCTTCTCTTCAATCCTTTCTTCTTCAGTCCCTCAGACTCTCTCTCTCTCTTTCTCTCTCTCTCTCTTTCTCTCTCTCTCTCTCTCTCTCTCTCTCTCTCTCTCTCTCTCTCTCTCTCTCTCTCTCTCTCTCTCTCTCTTATTTTTTTCCCTCGCACTCGACGACAATTTTAATGATACATCAGAGACGTATTCACTTACGAGGTTTGCTCGACCTTTAGCCATATGTTGTTGAATATTTCGCTATGTATGCAATGACGACATGAAAATGGCTCACGTCAAATGAACAAAATTGACTGGGACCAAATCGGCATCATTTCGACTTTAATGATAGAAGTTGCTTTGCAGAGATTTTTTATTTTTGGACAGGCAGAGCGGTTATCGATGTCAACTTGTCATAAAATTCCGCCAATGCAAGGGAATAGTCATTTATATGCACTTTTTTAATAAGGGTTTTGCAGCCCAATACGTGAGAAAAAATGAAAGCTTTGAATTTTTGTTTCCAGTGGAAATAATGGATTATAATTTTTTTTTATACCATTACGGAGGCTAAAAAGAGATTGTAAAAAAACATGGCCGTCTTATAAATAGTAGCTGACGAAAATTGCAGTCTCGATGAGCACAAATCCTGCTATCGGTGAGGCTCAAATGAAACGTTCAAGTTAAACTTGAATGGACTGAACCGCCTTACAAGGGAACGTCTTAAATTCTATCATATCTTGCGAAGTTTTTTGTGTCGAAACATTTACACTTTCCACTACAGAATGAGGTATCAGGGTAAAAAAAAATGTTTGACCGTTTTTTTTAATCGCCTACACAAGTTTGACAAATAACGTTTGAAAACGTGTTCAACGTTTGGAGAAGAGTTGTTTACTATAAAAAGTATTGCGGTCTTGTAATCTCGTTGTGAATATATCTCCGAAGTTGGAATCTGTTTTTGGCGTATTTTGATCCTAAAGCAAAATTTTTGTTTCGCTGAGGATCCTCTTCTGATGACGTAGTCTCATTGAAATACGTAATTTTACTGACATGCATACAACTAGACAGGTCTTGTTTCTACTATCATGGGACGTGAAAATAGGTGACGGAGGCGAACCTGAGCCAAATACACAGAGGGAAAAAATTACCCGAATGGACGAAATTGTTCATTATGGACGGTCAACTAAAGTATTTGATAGTTCCAAGTATTCGTTAGTTCAATGGAATAAATAACTCCCTGAGTAACCTACTACCCTATTTCGAATGAATAATTCGTTGGCATCGCGTAGTGAATTTAGTCAGCTCAAGTAATATTTTTTGCGCAGTGCAACAGATTGGCCTGTCCAGGCAGAAACAAATACCCACGACTCCGACTACAAATCAGTCAAAAATTTTAAATATTTACACTTTCCTATCAAAATTTGGACAGTGTATTTTTATAAATAAAAAAAAGCAAAATATACAAAAAAAAATGTTTTTATCGGATTGACCCTCCAGGTTCATTTTGATTTCGACGAAAAGCCAAAGCGTGTTATAACAGTGGCGGTCAGTCACACATAATAATTAACCCTCCCTTGACACACTGGGTCATTTTCACCCGAACGAATTTGAAATAAAATGCTCACTTTCCTAAAATTTAAAGTTTTCAATAATTGCTTGCAACAATTCAATTTTATACTTTCCGAATTTCAATAATGCAGACATATTGAGAAATGTTTAAACTGTATCCGGAATTTTTTTTCAATAAAAGCCGACGTAAATGTTGTTAAAGGCAGGTCGATGAAGTGCTATCCGGGTCAAATTGACCCAGTGTGTTAAAATCGTGGCCAAATGTAAGTGTGCCAAGGAAGGGTAAATGAATGGATACACGCCAGTGAATGGGCCAGAAGTTAATTCTTTAAAGACCCACATTCATGTCTCGATGAATTAAAACATTCTGCTTAAAAAAGTTCGAATGCTGCAAATTACATAGAGGGTACGGCGCACAATGTGCAAACGTGTTTTTGAATTTGATAGTTTTATTCCGCCAGACCTTTAGGCGCGCAATAAAAGTAAATTCATTACTGCAAAAATGGCAACGATATATAAATAATGCAATCGAAAATAGCCGATGAAAATAACAACATGCTGCACTTGAAGTTTAAGGCCGTCATAGGATATATCTTGAGAGACAGCACATTCTGCCACACAACACAGTGACATATCAGTGGCCACTGTCGTGTGGGGCAGAATTCGATTCGCTACCACTGAATTTTGTCAGACCCAAACCAATCGTCAGTATTTCGATAAAAAAAAATACAGAAAATTATAACAAGTTAGGACACCGGGAAAAAAAAAATTTGGTCACCGAAAAAAATGTAATAGCTAATCTAACTTTCCTTGACGCCCAAAGTAATTATACTCCACTAGCGGCAAGTCACATTTGTGGTAATTATGAGCTACTTTTCGAACTGATAGTAATGAAACATGAGTACGGGGCAAGGTTCAGATTATTATTCCATCAATCACGACCGAATACTTGGGCTGTCGAGCAAAGTTAGATTAGTTATTACGTTTTTTTTTTTCGGTGACCAAAAGATTTTCTTTCCCGGGGGTAGGGTAGAGCCAGCAAAGAGCACTTTATAAACTTTTATGTCTATAAAAATCAATTTTGATAATACACTCTGTGCTTCTTATTCAAATTAAGCTTTGGTCATTTATGAACATTATTTTAAATATAAATCTTAAGTAAGAATTTCGAAAAATATTTGTAAAAACGCTTAAACTTAGAACTCGTCGCGTGCACACTCTTAGAGTGCTGTGTTGCAAAGAGTACGCAGTGAGAACCTTTTCTAGGAGCTAAGAGTGCGCATGAGAGCGGAGTGGGGGTACGAAATAGTGTACTCTTACCAAATACGTAGTCTACGGTCACTATAATTTTTGTAAGCAAGCAAAACGACGACATAAACTCGCAATAAAAACAAAATTTGGATCACAAATTTCAAGTATAATAACATTCGTTGGGTGCGAATTAATCGCAAACCTTACAAAACTTGTCTAAAATTGTTAAAAAATAAGATCAAACACGTGGAAAATCTATTATTGGTAAAGAAAAATTGGACATATGTGAACATCACATATGCCACTGTGAACATCACATATGGAATGTGAACATCACATATGCCACTGACAGGTAAGGTGGTGTTGCCAACACAAGAAAAAATTAAACGATTAAAAGCACTGCGTACTCTTTGGTAGCGCGCACTTTTTGGTTGACTCTACCCTACGAACATAAGGTACCTGCGGGTGATAAGGCCTACCTAAGCGAGATTTGCGATAAAATGAAAAATATTTAAATTAATCGAGGGGTTTTAATGATAATCGAACTTTTGTATCAATGATTACAAAATATAAACAAAAATGGCAACTTCCACTATAAATAAAAACAAAATTGAATGTTTTAAAAAACCTCGCCAATAGTTCTTATTTTACTATGGTAGGGTAATAAGGGCTACAGCTTTAACATACTTAATGAGTTATATATTGGCAGATAGATATATAGGCAGATAGAAATTTCAAAAAATCGATTTTTTTAAATTGCATTTTCGGAATGTATAAATATGTGAGTACATTCCCTGAAAATCTTAAATCGACCCAGCGAATATTCTCGGAAATACACACATATTTGTAAGGACGCTCGGAGCGCGTCTACGAGCGTCCGAGAGACTTGAAGCGCTTTTTTCTCAAAACGGTGTTTTCAAAGTCGGTGAGCACGATTTCTCAAAAACGGCTCCACCGATCAGTCTGCGATCTTAACACAACCTTGTCAGAAATATATTCTTCAGGTATTGATCGAAGGAATAAGATTTCCGATAATTATTTCTATTTTTTTTCAACGATTTATCGAAAAAAAATTTGGTCAAAAATCGAAATTGTTTCTGCCGGAGCTACCATTTTGTCAAAAATTAAAATTTCGAATATTCCTTCGATCAATACCCGCATTCATATATCCCGTAAAAGAATCTTTTTTTCATTTTAGATAATCCAAACCGGAGATACTCTGCTCACCGCCGGACACTTTTTTTCGGGGACCTCCAGGAAACTTCCTAGAGGAGCAATGTTAATGAATATTTTTGAAAATAAAAAATGCCAATCTAAAGCTAAAATATGCCACTGTACTGCCTAATACTTTTCGTTTTGCCCAAATGAAATCCTTTCCCAAATAAAAATGGTGAAAAAACGACTTTTTTTGGCCTTGCAACTGCGTATGACGCCTTAAATAATTAATCTAGATGTTATACATTTGGTATTTCCGATCAACAATCATAGAAACGCACAAATTACACTTCAGAAATGCATATAAACTAAACATTTGCACATTTAACAGCCGTCAGGGCACTTAAAGTCAGCGGTATCTTCAAGCGACAAACCGATGCATTCTTCATGGTACCACTTTCCGCATTTTTGGGCACTGTCTCATGTCAGATGTCCTGTCCTTTTCACAGCCATGACAGTATCAACTCGCTTGCTCTGTGAACCACGGTTGCCTATAGTGGTGGAGGTCTTCTAATTTTGTTTTCTTATCTTCATTATTTTTATTGGCGAAAGCTTTCGTGACCGGAGTTCCTCTGTAATTTATGGCTTTTCGCCCAACCGTAGGTTTTTTTCTGTAACTTTTATTGGTGAGGGCATTAGTTGACGAAATGCCGCTCTGAGCTGAGTGAGCGGCACATTGTCTTCATCATCGTTCGAACTCGAATTACCGTGAACCACACGGTAAAAGCTTACCGTTGGCACTAAAAATGGAGATTAATCAATCAGGAACCAAATTCACACCTTATTATCATTTGTAGCATCTTCAAAGTAATGAAAGATTTATTAAAAAAATAATCAACCTTGTTACAAGAAGAGAGGGGATAATAAGGCCTATGGTAAAATTTGGTAGGCCTTAATGCCCGTTGACTACGTCTTTAGAAAAATCAAAATGAAAAATATTCAGACCACGATAGCTCATTCAAATATTTAATATCATAGAAAGATAAAATAATAGAGAAATGGACAGCAAATTTATATAGATAAGTTTAATATTCCAAGAAATACTTACGATTGATGCGAAACGATTTTTATTATTCGCGCCGCGCGGCGGTCCCTCACAATGTATGATGCAACACTGGTCGTGTTCGTTGGGTCTTATCATTTTGATACGAACAAGTGCGCATGCGCATAATAATGCGCATGACTCGTTTCATTGCGCAGTTGCGCGTTGCGCATCATTATGCGCATGCGCACTTGTTCGTATCAAAATGATGAGACCCAACGAACACGACCACTGGCGGCAGGGAGCGGGTTATCGCGCATGCGCCAACTTAATTGTGGCGACATCTTCGTCCGTTATGCGCCTGCGTGTGTAGACTTGAGCGAAAGCGCTGATTCGAAATACGATTTTCGTTCGATAGCAATTTTCTGTATTTCTAATTAAAATTCTGTCGAAGTTAGTTTAAGGGGTTAGACCACAGTAACGGGTATAAAACCATGTGCGAATTTAACAATTTTTTTTCGTATGAAAAAGTGATTCACTCATAAAATTAATTACACATCTATTTAGTATGAATATCAAGCTGTTAGAAAATGTTTTTTTTTTCGATATACAAAATGGCCGACTACTAATATTTTTTGTTATCTTTTTTTTGGGCGCTCCGCGGCGGGACATTTAGCATCCGTAATTTTTTACCTAGAACAAAAAACAAAAATTCTCGTCAATCTACATTAGAATACCTAGAGAAGTACGTATTGAATGAAAAAAATATTGTTTTATTCAAAAGTTGTAGGTATTTGAATGAATTTTCAGTGAAAAAATTCGTATTAAACTGCTCATAAAATGATAAGTTTTCGCTTAATGAGAAATTCCGTACGTACTTCTCTGCAAAATGCAATTAGGAACATAACTTTTAAATTTGAAGTAAATCAAATGAAAATAGTTGAAGTTATTTGTCACGCCAATTGGAGAAAAGCTGTTTCGAGAAAAGAGCGTTTAAAGTTTTAGGTACTCTATGGTCGTGCCAGCGCTAGGCTTACGTTATAAGTTCAAAGTCGGTGAAAAAAAATGTTCTTGCTATAAATCGAATAGTAACTTATTCTTATGATGATAAAGCACCGTTTTAGTGGGAAAAAATCGATTTTTTGAAAATTATACTGTGGCCTTCTCCTTAAGGCCTTACCCCCACTTGTAGCGCAAAAAAGGCCTTTTTCATGAATTTTTAAAAAGAAAACTGCAAAACTTTTTTAATCGATCAATATACCATCTTAAAGAACACATCTTAAAGAACTTTTAGTAATTTTTTTATTGAAAAATATTACATTGTTTAGTGGCAAATGGCCGTCAATGAAATAATGCTTTTATATACACGGTTTGCGGTGACCAACATTGCGGCGAAGTGGATCATCTGAAAAAAAAATGCGGATGGATTTAGTCAAATATAAGTATAAACTAGTCTTTAATCGAAGGATTTTAAAAAATATTCATTTTTCACAAAATGGCGGACAGTCAAAGTTAATGGTTCGATTTTAACGAAAAAAAACGGCCGTTTTTTGGCTATAAAACGGCCATGTTTTTTCAAAAAAAAAAAAAATCGAACGATTAAAGACTACATTTTTATGTATTAAATAAGCCTGCAAAATTTGAAGAAGATCGGTTCATTAGTGTTCGAGTAATGTTGGTCACCGACTTCAGAAATGCCATTTTGAGAAAAACGCGTTTAAAGTTTCAATTAGCCGTTCGTTTACACAACGGATTCTTCTCTTTCAACGCTCATATCTCAGTCAATTTTGTTCGGATCGACTTGAAATTTTCAGAACATATTCTCAGATACTTATACTTCAAAAAAATGCAAGAAAAAAATCCGATTTTTTCAAAATCGCAAGTGGGGGTAACCCCTTAAGTGTGACAAAATTCAGCTTAGCCTGGTGCCCAACGCGAATAATTTAAGAATTTATCTACGCACCACAAACCTGTGAATATCCGTGGCACACCGAGTCCCGTGACACATCGTGCTCCGCTCTTCCCTACTGGAACTCATCCAAATGTCCACCCGAAATTTTTATTGGATGCACCCAAGTCCAAAAAATCAACATAAATCGCCTAATCGCTCGAACCACGCAAACCTAGTGTAGGAAATCAAAAAACAATAATCCATTTGCGGGATCAAAATTTGTACACGTCAACGATAATAGCAAAGCGAAAAATGACAAAATCGCTGCGTGTAGGTAAAACAATTTTTCGCGGACCAATTGACTATCGCTCTCTGGCAGAGCTGTTAATCACGAAGAGGCCCGATTCTCGTCGACGGGATTCACGAAACGAGCGGGCTCGATCACCAATTGCATTTTGCACCAGTCAGTGAGGACTATGGAGAGGGCAAAGGGCAATTTCTGGACGACCGTTGGATTATAGTGCGTTGGCAGATGCACTTTTGACCCGTGCACGACCTTCTCTCTCTCGTTTCGCGGATACGTCTCTCTCGCGCGATATATGCACGTATTAACATGTACGGGCGATTCCGATTTGACTGAATGGATCTAATTCATCGGATTATTTTTCTCCAATCCTAACCTCGCTCGAAACAGTCTTAGTATTATTTCCAGCAATTCCGTATTTTTTATTCTTCATTCTATAATACGTAGAAATTTTTTGTTTTTTTTTATAAAAAAAATATTGTTACAAATCACAAAACACAGCCTTTTATAATATCGTTAATTATTTTTTGCTAAAACATTCAAAAGCAGTAAAATAAAGAATATGTCTATGATTAAATGATCAATTATTTAATTCTTCCTCGAAACACTCATATTTGGCCACGGCTTTGACACACTGGGTCAATTTGACCCGGACACTACTTAATCCACCTGCCCTTAACAACCCTTCGGCCGGTTTTTATTGAAAAAAATCCCGGACACACTTTAAACATTTCCCAATATGTCTGCATAACTAAAGTTCGGAAAATATAAAATTGAATGGTTGTAAAAAATTATTGAAAACTTTTTATTTTGGGCAAGCATTTTATTTCGAATTCGTACGGGTCAAAATGGCCCAGTGTTTCAAGGAAGGGTTAAAAGTGTTTGCATTTTTTAAATTTACATTCTATAGCACTGAATACACAGAGTTTGGTCAAATAAAGTGGGCACTTTTGAATTCCGAAATCGGTTTTTTGATTGCCGTATTAAAATGGAAATAAAGCCGCAAAAAATGACAACGAACAGCAAGAATGGGAATTTTTTGTGTGAAAGGGTAAGCGCTCTCAAAGTATAAAATTGTAAACGCACGTGTATATTTTTAAAGCTATAAGCTTTTTGTTCTCATCGTTAATGTCCAGCTTCGGGTGAATTTCGGAAATTGATGGAAATATGTATGCGTACGCGATCGTTTCGCGTTTAAATGCAATAAAGGATAGTGGCATATGCATGGGCACGTTCTCTTGTGTGGGGGCATGAAATTAAGCTGATATTTCGACGGTGTTTTTGATAACCCACGGGCACTATAAATTGTATAGGATTACACACATCCTCTCTGCCGATAAACTTCAGAATTACTTTTTTTTTACTACGAGCAGCTTTTTCTTGGTATTCAGTTTTTTTCCAACAAAGTAATGATCGTTTCGGAATTGATTTTTTTAATATTCTGCTCAAACGTGTAATTCTTTTTACGACATTCTCATATGCAAAAACAGTAATTTTTTTATATATTATTATCTTGAAAGACGATGAGTAAATCGACTATCCGATTCGCTCTAGCAACAGTTCGAGTTTAAATAAATAATCAAAGTATAAATATAATCATGAAAATATACTGAATCGATTTTCAACGACGTCGGAAATCCACGCCAACCCCGCGTGATGAAGTGAAAAATACAAAATGAAAATGCGCTACTTTGACTTCGTTAAAACAGTTCACGAACACTACCGAATACGTTGGATCAGTTTAATTTTCGTTACGGCGAAAAAATAAATATATTTGCATTTCGCGCACGTTCAATATATGACGGTATTTATTATATCAATGGCAAAAAACCATTGTGCATGTTAATATCGGCATTCCCCAAATTTGAACCACATCAATTCAACAATAAAAATATCCAAACCTTTGTTCAAACGATATTTAATTTGAATACACCGAAAAAGACTATTTTACAAAAATTCTGAATATAACTTTCGCAAAAATTCATATTTCGCATTAGACCTCGGGCTATCTTAAACGCGTAACAAATTATATTAATTTCGCGTGAATACCGTCTCTACATTTCGTTAGCTGTCGTTTCTATTGGGTATATTTGGACGATATTAATCGTCGTGATTCAATAAAAAAAAAGTTATACTCATAAATTCATGATGAATTTTCCACTTATCAAATTTCAAATGATATTTTCACAATGTTGAAGGAAGGCAGCAGTGGGATAAGCGAGAGTACATCATTGACGGCACAAATCGTATCCATCCGGTACCGATAATTGGCACGTGCTCTATATATACGTGGGTGTTTGCGTGCGTGCGTTTTATGGTCCATTATAAGCCATACAACCATAGAATGCTTTGAGTTTGCTTGTACAAGCTATACATGGAATACGGTGTGCGTAACGGTATTCTTGAATTTTAATTAATACCAGCGAAATATAGGTGAGTATTAACGAGTTTTCTCTCCGCACGCGCGGGTGTTCGCCCATATCTTGCATAACCCCAATGTGTGTGTGTGTGTGTGTGTTGTGCATATACATCTACATGCAGACGATTATCACAAATTTCCTACCACCATGAAGTTTATTATTTGCGCAATTTTCTCCGAGTCATTAATTTTATCCAAGCGATGTATATATTCAAAGTCGCACGTTGAGAGGGTTGGGAACCCCAAACATTTCGCAGCCAGAAGTGATGAGTATACGGATATATATATAATAGACGAGCATGTATAGTAGATAATGGAATATGTGGAGTAAGCACAGACATGCGCTCATAATCCGTGATTGTTGAAGTATGTTTCATACCGTTAAAGTAATTGAGAAATGACGAGAGAGGAATTGAAGTAGACAGACAGGCGCTGAATAAAGTGACGGATTTGAGTGTGGTCAAGTTAGCCCTATATGCACTACGAATCTGTATCTGTATCAACAGCATATGTATGAAAGGCAATGCCAGGCTGCTGAATAGTTCGGTTTCACCCATACAAATTTTGGCGTATAACTCCAAGTTGTGTTGTTTTTATCCGTACAGCATTTCTTCGATTCTTCTTCCATTCAGGAAACCCATGCAGAAATTTTTTGGGGACTCCCCAGATCCTACCAGATCCCTATGGGGATTTGATAGGGACGCCCCAAGTAAGGAGTCCACACTGGAATCCAAATAGATTTGTTGGGGATTTCCCAAATTCTACCAGATCCTTATGAGGATTTGATAGGGACGGCCCAGGTAGGGAGTCCACATTGGAATCCAAATGTATTTGTTGGGGACTCCCCAGGTTCTACCAGATCCTTATGGGGATTTGATATGGACACCCCAGGTAGGGAGATCACATTGGAATCCAAATGGATCCTAGGCTGTTTCCAGATTAACGTGGTTTGAGAATTTTTTACTTGAAATTATATAAAATGGGATTTCGCGACGCTCTGTAAAAAATTATCCTTTGATGGTCCCGTGCACAGATTTGCTTGGGAGTTTCAAGATGCACCAACGTGTTTCTAAGAATTTGTTAGGATATCGAATACTACAATATATAATTATATTCTTTAGTAACTTCTTTACTTTAGTGCTTACCCATATTGTATATTTATAGTTTGTTATGGGCTAGTATTTTTTATACGAATAAAAAAACTTGTTATAAATTTTAATATGCACACTTTTTGAATTTTTAATACTTGTGCGCATAAAAATTTGTTTTGGACGTGACGGCAATCGGGTTACGATTGCGTCTGCGGTTTATCGCTGTGGGTGTGGAGTTTTGTTAGAGCGGCTTAAATGAGGTTTTAAAAGAAAATTAAATGTAAGTATGAAATCATATTTTTATAAACATGATATCTATTACACATTCGCTTAAGTTTGTAGCCCGTAACAGCAATTTCCACCCGACCCGGTGGATTTTTCATCGGGATCCAATAGGGATTCCCCATCGGGATCTAACAGGGATTCCTTGTCGGGAGCCAAAAGGAATTCCCTATCGGGATCCAATAAGGATTCAGAAAATCGCTTCCGACAAAAGAAAGACGTCGGGCGATAGAACATAAGCGGCGCAGGGTACAAATATATTCGTGTCTTCGTTGAAAAGCGCGCGACGATCGAGTTACTGCGCAATCGCGATCGTAAGATTGGATGGAACCTACGTTACTACCGATGAAGCGCTGCTGTGCTGTGGGAAAGCAATCGCTAATTCCAAAGGTTGGGATGGCCGCCGACCTGATCAACCTCAAGCGCAACCATAACCTGATTGCCGTTACGTCGGAAAGAAAATTCCATGCGCACAAGTATTTTTATTTAATAATAATATAAAATGTGTATCAAAAAACGTTGCAGTAAAAAAGTATTCGTTTTTAAGTATTTACAATATAAAACGTATTCATATTTCATTAAATACAAAAAGTATATGGCATTGAAGTTTGCATCGTTGGAACGCTACGAAAGTTCCTTTTTACCTTTTTTTTCTCCATATTTTGATTGCCATAGAAGATCTTTGTTATACATTTATATCGTAAATTGCTAAATATTTTTTTAAAAATGGTTAAAGGATTTTTGTAACCAAAATCTGCCAAAAAAAATTAAAATAATTCAAAAGCATTAATGTTTGTTGCATTCCAATGATGCAAGCATCAACCTTATTAAAGTGTTTAAATTTTATATAGTATGAAAAGTATTCAAAGAATGTCCCGCCCATAACTGCACAAGTATTTTTGCTTAATAATAGTATAAAAAGTGTATAAAAACTACGTTACAGCATAAAAAGTATTTAAAGTATTTTTAAAAAGTTCATAAAGTATAAAAAGTACTCGAAGATATAGATATAAGATATAAGTATTCGAAGAATACTATACAAAGCACTATAAATATTCAGTATGGGTAAACAATTAAAAAAAAAACAAAATAAGTATATTGTGGTATTCGATATGTACTCCTTTGTAAACAATAAATTGATCTCTTTAGTGTATCGATGCTTTTATTTTTTGTAGCATTTTGGGCTTACAGAATGCGATATGATCGATCAAGCATCGTATCGGATTCCGTTCAATACTGTGGGGAAGCTTTAAAATTCTTACATTGGATTCCGATGGGAAATCCCTATTGGATCCTAATAGGGAATGCCTATGGAATCTCTATGGAATCCCGATAGGAATCCCTACTGCATCCCGATGGGAATCCCTACTGGATCCCGATGGGAATCCCTTTTGGATCCCGATGGGGAGTCCCTCTTGGAATCCAATGTACGAGCGTGACGTTTCCTGATAGGGATCCAATGGGTTGTCCCGTTGGATCCCTATCAGGGAGTAGGGAGAAGTAGGGGAATCCTATAGGATTCCAAACATAATTTCTACCTGGGAACGTGTCTAATCATCTGTGGGTTGAGAACGTTTTATGGAGGAAATATATATATAATATAATGAGTAGTTGGAATAATGTAATGAATAGTTGGAATTATTTGAGGGGCTATACCAGTGTGAACGCTGAAAATTTGGGTGATCTTCGGGAATTTTTTTGGAGAAAAGTACTCAATTCAATGTTTCGGAAAATTAAGAATGTATTTGGCTATATTTGACCTATATTAAATAATTTTTTCATAAAAAAATATTGAGATCCAAGCGACTTATGTGCTGCCTTCGGAGGCGCCAAGAAAAAGTTCCTCCACTACTGACATCATTCCGGTCGATTGAGTAGCTGAAACCGAAAAAGGAAAACTTGCCGTTAACTGGAAGGTATTTCCTGTACAATGACGTAGGATTTTCGAAAAATATCAAAATCTAACAAAATGGCGTAGTTATAAAAAAGTCTGTTTTCTTGCCTACAAAATGGTCGTTCTTTTCAATGCCAAATCGTCAATTTTCATCCAATCAAAAATATCCTACGTCGTTGCAGAGTAAATGTATTCAAGAGTACTCAGTTCAGATTTTATGTCAATCGGACTCGAGTCAATCAAATTGCTCTTTGAGTTACAATGTCAGCAAATTTGAAAAATCTCATTTCGAGAAAAACACGTTTAAATATTTAACTATCGATTTTCGCAAGATAAAATGATATTGTCAGAATACCCTTGGCAGAATCTGTCAAGGGTTGATTTTGCACCTCTACCCGCAAGCAGTCCAGCAATTTGAGTTGAATAAAAACGAAAATTCTTGTCATGCAAAACGATCAGCAATTCACTATGGGTACGTTGGAAAGAAAAAAAAATTAAGGGATGAACCAACCCTTTGTTTTTATTTCTCATTTCTTCATATTTCTTTATTTCTCCCATCCGACTTTTAAGAGGGGTGCATTAAATTGAATGAAACGGGTAACACTTTGAAGGGGTGATAAGATTAAAGTTTACGTATTATTTACGGATAGCAAGCTTAAGGGGATAAACCACCCCTTGCTTGAAGTTTCTTATCACACGAAAAGGGTTGTACTTTGAAGGGCGAACAAAATTCAAGTTTACGTAATTTTCCCTTTTGGTCGGATTGCAAGCTTAAGGGGGTACACCACTCCTTATTTGATGTTCCTTGTCGCAATTGGTGTTTTTTCTGCATTTAAAATGCGTCTGCTGATTCATTATATTTCTACAAACTCCAAATTGATGTTTAGAGTATGGAATAAATCGCGAAAATCGATGGTCCGATTTTGAAATTCTGCCAAAAATCGACGATAAATCGGAGCTCGATGGATCATACGGCATTTTCAAGGGAAAACGATTATAAAGAGAATGAGCGTAGAGCTTAGGTTCAATTCCAAGTAGAAAAAATGAGCGGTTCAGTAAAGACACAAGTTTTTGGTCGAAATGCAAAAAAAGTTGGATTTTTTTTATAAGGCCATATCGATACATTTTTGCCCACCTGAATACAAATTCGCGCAATTTTGAGCTTCAGACAAAAACTCCGTGATATTCGTAACAGCGGGAAATTGTAAAATTTTCTAACAGCTTGATATTCATACTAAATAGATGTGTAATTAATTTTATGAGTGAATCACTTTTTCGTAGGAAAAAAATTGTTCAATTCGCACATGATTTTATACCCGTTACTATGACCTAACGCTTCAAGAAATAAGGCCTCCGTATTCTTTGTTCTAAACAAAGAATAAGGAATAAGGATACCTCAAGGTACATCTTTGAATACGGGTAAATCTAAAATTTGGAATCAGTGCACATTATAAAGTAGACTTTCAGGTCACCATCCAAAAAATGGATAATATAGGTACCAAAATTCAAATGGTTCAACAGGGATTGTTTGGGTTTATTACGAATGCAAGGAGCTGCTGATTTTCGTCAACAATTGAATGCACCATTCTGGTTCGAAACGGATGTACATTATAGTTTTTCTTTACAAATACTTTTATACATTCTATGAATATGCACATGGAGAACGGTAGTTACATTATACACAGCAATAAAAAAAAATTAAATAGTTTGTTCGAGTGCTTTCTCGATGTAAACCGAACGTGCAAAATTTACCTTGATGGCATTATGTCGCGGTAACGCAGTGTTTCCTTCCTCAACGACTTTCGCGACCTCTCTGTCTCTGTCTCTCTCATCCATCATATCACAAAACTCACTGCCTATAATATATTCATCCGGATTTTCCAGCGAGCTTGGCGACGGAACTGCCTCACCTTTCTCACTATAAAGGACCATAGAGAACGAATATTTCTCCCCCATTTTCCACACTCCATGCAACATCCAAGCCAACGGAAATATAATATATCCGACATCCTCGATGCACTGTAAACAGCCAGACAACTTTTTTCCACCGATAAAAATGGTATAAATCGCAACATTTAATAGTATAGCGAATGACACGAGATTCGTTGCTTTTTTATTATTGACAGTCGGAATACATACATACACACTAGGGTGGCAACATTTTCAGCTCTATTTTTTTTCTGTTATTGTCACCATCCAATTATCTTTTTTAAAGCAAAAAAAATTGTCACGGAAGCTGCGAGTGGTCGAAAAATATTTAAAAGTCGCTCAAGCTTCCCAAAAATTCAAATTTTTATGAAAAAAGTGACTTTTTCGTTCTCTTCTCATCTATGAATTTTACGCGTTAGAATTCCTTAATTAAGGGGTTAGGCAACAGTAACGGGTATAAAATGATGTGTGAATTTAATAATTTTTTTCCGTCTGAAAAAGTGATTCACTCATAAAATTAATTACATATCTATTTAGTATGAATATCAAGCTGTTAGAAAATATGTATATTTTTTTCGATGTACAAAATGGCCGACTACTAATATTTTCTTTTGTTATCTTTTTTTAGGCACTCCGCGGCGTGACATTTGGCATCCACAATTTTTTACCTAGAACAACCCGTGCAGAAATTTTGACCGGGATACCCTATGTCCGATCAAATCCCGATCAGGATTTGTCATGGATTCCCCAAAACCGGTATCCCGGTTAGAATCCAACTTGCATCAGTATCGGCATATGTACGACGACGATGGCATCATTTTGAAAATTTTGGCGTCACGTGTATTTTCTGTATTACTATGGAATTCCTATCTATAGATAGGAATTTCTGTCTATAGATTCCTATCTATAAAATTCCTATCTATAGGCAGGAATTACATAGTAATACCGAAAATACATCGGTGGGTATATGTTTATACCCACCAACATGTCGGTGGGTATAAACATGTATTTAAGACAAATTAAAATCAAATTCACAATGATTAGATTAAAATTTACACCAACCGTGAGTTCTTACGTATTTCGAGAGAAAACATTTCGTCGAGGCAACGAAATTTTTGCAAAAAAAGTTGTGAGTTTCAAATATTACATTATAAATATGAAAAAAATCACAAAATGAGTTGTGAATTTCCTCAAGTTGAAGAAAATAAAAATCGAATTCGCGACAGTTATATTAAAATTTACACCACAAGTGTAAACGTATTTTGAGAGAAAACATTGTGTTGAGGCAAAGAAATGTTCGCACAAAAAGTTATGTGCAAAAATGTCTTTGCCTCGAGGCAATGTTTTCTCTCAAAATACGTACGAACTCACTTTTGGCGCAAATTTTAATCTAATCATTTTGAATTTGATTTTAATTTGTCTTAAATACGAAAAAATTCACAACTAATTTTGTGAATTTTTTTGTATTTATAATTTCTTGTCAATACATTTGCATTCACAGATTTTGATGTGAATTTTTTTAAATTCACATCAAAATCTCGCGATGAGCGCGATCTGCCATTTGAATATTTGGACAAATTTTTTTTTATTGATAGTTTAATGCACCAAAACTTTATAAATGTTATTTATTTTTATAATAAATTTAACATGTCATAATTCCATTTTTGACATTTTATTTCAGCCTGTATTCATCCGTGATCCTTCCCAGGTTCCTCAATGATTCCATGGGGAATCTATTTAGAGTCATTAAAGGATTCGGTTCTGGATCCCTAATGGAATCCAGTTTACGGATCTTACATTTAGTCTTCGAATCTGATCCGATATCGGACTAGATCCCGACTGGGAGCCCGGGATACAAGTCAGAATCCAGCTGTATCCCTGCCAAAATATCTGCACGGGAAAAAACAATTTTTTTTCGTATGAAAAAGGGATTCACTCATAAAATTAATTACATATCTATTAAGTATGAATATCAAGCTGTGAAAAAAAATATTTTTTTTTATGAACAAAATGGCCGACTACTAATATTTTCTTTTGTTATCTTTTTTTAAGCGCTCCGGGCGTGACATTTGGCACCCACAGTTTTTGACCTAGAACAAAAAACAAAAATTCTCGTTAATCTACATTAGAATATCTAGAGAAGTACGTAGGGAATTTAAAAAATATTGTTTTATTCAAAAGTTGTAGGTATTTGAACTTAAGAAATGAATTCTCAGTGAAAAATTTCGTTACAACTGATCATGTATGCTCATAAAATGAAAAGATTTCGATTAATCAGCAATTCCGTACGTGCTTCTCTGCGAAATGCAATTAGGAACATAAGTTTTAAATTTGAAGTAAATCGAGTGAAAATTGTTGAAGTTATTTGTTACGCCAATTGGAAAAAAGCTGTTTCGAGAAGTTTCAAGTAGTCGGCCATTTTGTACATGAAAGAAAAAAAAATTCTAACAGCTTAATATTCATACTAAATAGATGTGTAATTAATTTAATGAGTGAATCACTTTTTCACACGAAAAATATTGTTAAATTCGCACATGATTTTATACTCGTTACTATGGCCTAACCCCTTAACCTAGCGAAGGCTCTAATCGGCCAATGAATATATAGTAGTGGCACAAGGTTTTCGAAATTTACAATTTCCACCAAAAAATAAATCTCGCATGCACTATAATTTCTTGTAGCATAAGAACAAATTAAATAGCGAAGTGTTACATTTTCTGAATAATTTATTATAATCATTTGTAATCAGCACCAATTAGACGATGTGTTATTATGTATTATTGTATTATGGCGTCGCTCGTCACACAGTACAGCTACAATTGGTCCGAAGTTTGACTAACGAGACCAACTGTGGGATGCATTACGATGCGTGGAAAACAGCTGCCATTCCAGTTTTACGAATAAAACCACGCATCATTTTATTTACGAACAAGAGCTTTAAACAATTATTTTATGAGAACAATAATTATAGTTCTTGGGTTAGCAGTGTGAGGTAAATTTGAAAAATCTGTTTCTAATGAACAAAGGATTAGATCAATTGTTTTGAACATTTTATAAAACGTCAAATTTACGAGTGAGAAGAGTACAAAAATTGACGAAAATTGGAAATTTCAAAGCTCTTGAGTGGCCACTAAATATGCATTGGCCGACTAAAGCTATAAAATCCAGTTTTAAAAATGAAAATTTGAATTTTTGGGAGGCTTGAGCGACCTCTAAATATTTATTGACCGCTCGCAACTTGCGCGAACATTTTTTTTCGTCAAAGAAGATAATAGGATAATGAGAAAAAGGCAAAAAATAGAGCTCATATTTGTGCGACCCTAATACACAGACATGCATTTAGGGTGTCTCAAAATGACCTGACATATTAATTTATTAATAAATCGTATTTTTTATTTGAATAGTAGAAATATTTCTATTTTGATATAAGGTACAAACATGGAAGTTCTGTGTGGAACCAATATCAGATAAATGCCCCCCTCATCCCTGTTTGCAAACGTCCACTCTTTTGACGAAATTTTCACTATCATTTTGGCATAATTGCAGACTAATTTCACAAATGGTGCATCCAATTGCTTCCTGGAGCTCCGGAATGGTCTGGGGATCATTGGCATACACTTAAAAAAAAAAAACCCTAAAGAGAAGTCCAATGGCGTCAAATCGCACGATCTTTAACCAGACGAATTTTCACAACCATGAAAATTCGTCTGCAATAAATATGCACTAACAATGCAGCAAATAACAATTTCCATGCGTCGCTCGATCGTGTAATTCTCCATGACTAAACCTCAATACTTCCTGATGCCAGTTGTCAAAGATTAAAACTCTATGTTCGCCACAAACAAAATGGCGCGCAATTGAAAATGTTAGGTCATTTTGAGACACTCTTTACAATGTTTGGTATATTCCACGCTCATTCCTACATTCAAAGTCAGTTATATTTCAACCATTTTTGGAAAAGTCAAATCTCTCATCGATGGAAATGATTTGGCAACTTTCAAGAAATGTTTACTTTAATCACGGAACATTTTTCTACGTTTTCTTTGAACAATGGCGATTTTTTTATGAGATACTCCTCACATTTTCATCGTTTACATTGCACCCTAAAATATTTTCAACGTGAAGTTCTATCCGGTCGAACAGCGAATGTTTAGGGAGTAATTTTTTTGTACACGTATATATATATTTATAAACTATTTGCTCAGTGCATAACGCAGTCGTCCCGAGGGAAACATCTTTTCAATGAAAGTTCGCAGAGGCGGAACGAGAATAGAAAATACTTATACGGTATCGCGAACGAGAGGCTATAAAATTTGTATTCCCATGCACAGGTCTACCTTATTTCCATATGCATATTTATATCGATTGCTCTCCATCCATTGCATTCAGAAGAAACAGGCTTCACCTTTTTAGTCGGCAAACACTAAAAGTCGAATCGGAAAGCCCGAACGAGAAATCATTCGAAACAGTCTTCTGTTCATGTGTATAAATATTCAGACTGGTACATAGAACATGATATGAGAAGACCTATGTACTTATGAGTAGTAAAACCTTTATTTCGAAAGAGCATACGAGCCCTTGATGGTCTGCTCGAGAGAATACGAAGCCGAGTATTTGTGAGCACCATATTCGCAGCATTTCTCACGCTGGCTCGTCCGAAATTTCCGATATTATTCTTTTGGGCAAGCGCAGGAAGCGCGGGGTAACCACCGGGTATTAAGCCGGAAACGCTCGTTTGGTTTTTCCGGTATGGATCTGAGACACTATGCTGGTACACCGGCGTGTAATATTAGGTGGTTTCATATGAAATCGCCCGTCGGCAATAGATGGCGTTGGGTACACGATTTCCTCAAACTAAATTTTGGCTAAGTAGTTCCAATCTATGGCCTTAATATTTTTCTTTAATAAAAAAAAGAATTAAAAGTTGACAATACACATGAAGATGGGTCCATATAATCTCGCTAAAATGACATAGGTGCCATTTGTGCAACTACTTGACAAAATATATTTTAATTGGGCTCCCAATGGCGAGTGATGATACAAATAAGTCACATTTGCGAAAAGGTATATTTCATTATTTCCTGGCAATAAAATCGGCCACAGAAACGCATTGTTTGCTGGAGGAAGTGTGTGCCGAATGTGCCACATCAAGTACAACCTGCAAAGAGTGCTTCCACTGCTTCCAAAGTGGCAATTTCTCTGTGGACAGCAAGGATCGCGGAAGACCACCCAAAAGGCCAGTGTCGTGTACTACGAGTAGCTGAAACCTTCGAAAACCATCACTAGGGACTAGGAATTGTCGACTGTAACTGATGTGTTTGAAGCGAGCTCTGCACGATAAGATGCCGGAATGGGAGAATCACCATGACTAGTTGATTTTGCAGCAAGACAACTCTAGGCCGCACGTGCTCAACCTGATAAGAGGTACTTACAATTAGAAGGCGCGAACTAGGAAAACCTATTCCACCTGCCAGCTTCCACAGGTATCGCTTACTCGGATTACCATTTGTTCCGGTCGATGAAGTCAGTGCTCACGGCTCAGCACTTCACCCCGTATGAAGGGAGTCAAATCTGGCAAGATGACTATATTTCCCCTGAAGAACCCGAATTCTCCCTGCGTAGAATCCATTTGTTGGTCACAAGATAAGTTCATCGATTTGTTACCGAACCACTCTTTTCTTTCGCTCACGATCAGAAATGGGCCGTCTGATATGCAACGATCTAATATAGGGTAAAAGTGGGATATTTGCCGTAGGCGGATACATGCCTCGATATTAACCTACATATTCAGAATGCCTCGATAGTAACCCTACATATTTGCCATGTTTGACTCCTTCACTTCGTATGAAGGAGTCAAACCTGGCAAGATGACTATATTTCCTCTAAAGAACCCGAATTCTCCCTGCGTAGAATCCATTTATTGGTCACAAGATAAGTTTGTCGATTTGCTACTGAATAACCCACATAGGGTCGCCTGTCGTAACAAAAATGCCAGCATTCAGCCATTAAACGGTTTGCTGATAATCGGCCAATTATTCGTCGACCAGCATTGGGATACTGTAGGCGGATGAACGGCTTGCCAGATCTATGCCAGCCATTGGTGGGCCAATACCATCGCACCGATAATATGGCGATCAGCATTGGGGTATCGTAGGCGGATGAATGAAGGAGTCAAACCTGGCAAGATGACTATATTCCCTCTAAATAGAATCCATTTGTTGGTCACAAGATAAGTTTGTCGATTTGCTACCGAACAACCCACATAGGGTCGCCTGTCGTAACAAAAATGCCAGCATTCAGCCATTAAACGGTTTGCTGATAATCGGCCAATTATTCGTCGACCAGCATTGGAATACTGTAGGCGAATGAACGGCTTGCCAGATCTATGCCAGCCATTGGTTGGCCAATACCATCGCACCGATAATATGGCGATCAGCATTTTGGTATCGTAGGCGGAAGAACGGCTTGTCAGATCTATTCCAGCCATTGATGGTTTGTTTTTGGGCTTTTTGCAAATGCAGGTCGTTAATCTGTAATACGTAAAAACAAGGGATAAGCTTTTGAAAAGCATATCCCACTGATGAAGCTGAAAATTTGCACAGACCTTCTTTTCAATATTTTAAGAGAACCTTTAAAAGGATATTGGCGACTAGCAATAGTTTTCAATATATCGTATATTAAAAGTTATTTATTGTACTGCGCTTCTACTATATTGAATAAACGCAAACAAACCCATCCCACATGGCAAGTAATATGCACGTACGGGCGAGCACTGTTTGCCAGCAAGCAGCGTGGCCGGCGGAGTGGGGGGTATCTATCGGATATATAGATATACTCGTATGGCCTGAAATAATAAACTTTACAATGCAATACATCGAAAACTATTGCTAGTCGTCGAAAATCCGTTAAGGATCCGTTAAATCTCTTAGGATAATGAGAGGAAGTTCGGTGCAAAGTTTCAGCTCGATCAGAGGAGTATGCTTTTCGGAACTTCACCCAAAACGAGCGAGTTATTTCCACAGCCTAAATGGACCAAAACAATCGTCGGTAAACTTTAATGTCACAAATAAAATTATCGGCATAAAAGTAAGAAACGAACAAACGATGAATTCTGTAAGTGTTAGGATGGCTTAGTGGGTAGGGCGCTCCACACTAGAACGGAAAACGTCGGTTCGATCCGATGATAGGTAAAGACTTGAACAATGCAGAAAGCGTTTTTAATGCAATTATTCTATGTACATGGGCATAAGTAAAGCATAAGAAAACAAAAAAGATACTACTAGAATTTTTATATTCATAATTTGTAAACTTTTTGTTGTTCATTTCCGGCAGAAGATCTGGCAGCCGTTGCTGGGCCAATATGGGCGTATGAAATTGGGCCAAGTGTTAGCAGCCATTCATGGTTTACCATTAACAACCATGCATGGTGCGGATCTGGCCCGTTTATATAGCCATTACTGCGCCATCGTTTTTTCTCTAGCAACCAGTCGTGGGCCATTACTGTGCCGATTGTAAAACCCTATTTGGGAACTCTTCTCTCGCTCACGATCAGAAATGGGCCATTTGATATGCAACGATCCAATATAGGGTAAAAGTGGGATAGTTGACGTAGGAGGATAGATGCCTCGGCAGTAACCCTACATATTTAGAAACACGCATTGACAAGTTCAATGCTATAATCCGGCAAGTACAAGTCCCCCGCGTCCCAGTGTGAGCGAGTCAACATGTCAATGCATGTTTCTAGATATGTCGGGTTACTATCGAGGCATCTGTCCTCCTACGGCAACTATTCCACTTTTACCCTATACTCATGAAGGGGTTCATATCGGCACCAATTCGAAACTCTAGGGACATATATCCCATGCGGGGACCGTCTTGATAATTTGCCAGACACGAAGATACACGAAGATCGGTGTTGTTCCGAATTTTCACAAGTTTGTACAGAGTTATTATGAGGACTTTGTCGGACATCGCTGAAAGGTGTTTGGGAGGACGTCCGAAAATATAATATATCGCATGGAAATGTACAATTGAATAAGATTAAGGGCTTACACACACCTGAGTAGGTCAAAAAGATCGATTTTTTTTAAAAAGTGCTCATTCGAAAGTACTATCCTTTGAGTGTCTACCCTAAAAATTTCATGAGGAAATTAGCAGTAATGACGATGTTGTAGCGTTTTGTAACTGACCGGGTGAGCAACGACTAACGGTTGGGGCGCAGGTACACGCGGCCTCTGTTATCTGTTTGACTATGAGCCGGGTATTCTCGCTTCCATTGAATTCCGGGTATTTGTGACCTTTTGTATGGCAAGGTCATGTTTCGAAAAGTGGGTGGGGTCGTAAGGCCCAGGAATCGACGATTTCATGTAAGTTCAAAATAAACCAGTTATTTCAGTGTACACAAAACTTTAAACGCGTTTTACTCGAAACAACGTTTTCAAAATCGGTACCAGAAATATCTTCGCAACTATTGAACCGATCGGGACAAAGTTTTGCAAAGTTATGCTTCACACAATAATCTAGTACTTATCGAGCCGTTCTCTTCATACCTGGCATAGTTTTTTTTTCGTCACAAGTACTGAACCGTTTTGAGGCGAAAAATCGCTTGGTTTATTCCAGTGACTGCCATGACCCGAAAAAATTAACTTTTTAAATTCCGGCTCGATAAGTACTAGTTTTATCTATCTACTTTGAGAAACAAATATTTTTTTTAGATAAAAAATGGCAGCGGCACGTCTGGTACCGCAAACGCTGTCAACAAAAAACACGGCCCAGGAAAACGACTGTAACTTTTTTACCGTTTGAAATTTTCTAACCAAATTTTCACACAATGCCGATAAAATGTCATACTTCAAAATGTATATCATGGTTGTTTAATGAAATTCAGTTTTATGCACAAAAAAAATCTTAAACGTAACCTTACTTTTAGTCGTCTCAGATGAATGAAAGCTTTTAAGAATACAGGTTGGCATTGTGTGCACACGGTTACGCATAAGTCAATAATTGTTCGAAGACTGTCAATTAGTCAGTTTGGATACAAAATTAAAATCTCCAATAAATATATATTGTATATTTTGTTTGTAGACAATTATAAATATATATAATTGTCCTCCCCTCGCCCTCACTCGCCTACCCACGCCTTCCCTCGCTGTTCTTTGCCCGCACAAGAAATGGGGGGTGAAGACCCTTCCTAACCCTTCCGCAACTTCCCCCGCGTAACCTCACCTGCCCGCTAATTGTTATCTATCGTTTCTATTCGAATGTTGTACATTTCAGCCACAATTCACGTAATGTATGACCCACAAGATGGTCCCGATATTCATCCGTTCGTAAATAAATGCTGGATCTGTGCTTAACCTATGTACATAAAGCATACAAAATTACTCATAATTCATTTTTTATTATATACATAGCCATATAAATAGTAATGTGTACATTAAATTACCATTGTCAATCTATGTAGGTAAACATTTTCCCCGAACTGTATAGTCAGATCCGAATTTTACCGATTCACAGCATGCACTCACATATATATTGGGTTGGTACAAAAATCTTGCAACACTTTTTTTTCAATTCAAATATTTTTCCCAATAATGAAGTTCGAGAACATTCGAGAATAGGAAATACAAGAATGGTCTAGAACCTTCCATGCCGCAGGATATATAAGCGAGTCAGATGTTCCGCGGAGTCAGTATGAGCAAAGATGGATCAACGTGCACTTCGAGCAATCGCATATTACGAATTTTTGCAAGGGCATTCTGTAAGAGTTGCAGCCCGTAATATGTGCAATGCGTTCAAGGCTAATGTAGTTAATTATTCAACGGTCTCCCGATGGTATCAGCGTTTTCATTCTGGCGATACATCTTTTGAAGACAAACCTAGGTCCGGCAGGGAATCGATTGTGGACGATGAAGAACTGCGAGCACTTATAAAGGCAAAGCCTAATATGTCGTCACGAGAATTAGCGAACAAACTCAACTGCAGTCATCCTACTATCCTTCGACATTTACAAGAGATGGGATATAGGAAAGTTTATTCGCCTTGGATACCGCACAATCTCAGCGAATCAAACAAAGCAACACGCATGTCCATCTGTCTTTCACTCCTGCATCGTCCGCAAAGAAAGGATTTTCTTCAAGAAATAGTCACTGGGGATGAAAGCTGGGTGTTGTATGTTAATCACACGCGCAAGCGTCAGTGGCTATCGAAAGGGGAAAAACCAGAACCGACCCCTAAACAGCCCCGTGAAATGAAGAAAGTTTTACTCTGTTATTGATGGGATTCTGAAGGCATGCTCTATTACGAATTTCGGCCAACCAACACCACAATACAGGCAGACATTTATTCTGCACAACTGCAAAAGTTGTGCAGAAAATTACGAAACAGAAAAGGCGTAAACGTCTTTACGTTCGGCTTCTCCATGACAATGCTCGACCCCACGTCGCTAAGACGACACAAGAAACTATTTCGCAGCTAGGATGGGAAGTTCTACCACAACCACCGTATTCACCAGACTTAGCACCTACCGACTGTCACCTGTTTCGAGCTTTGAAGAACTATTTACGGGATAAAAAATTTGATGATCTGTCAGATCTCAAAAATACATTGGACGACTTTGTTAATTCACGATCAAAAGAATTCTGGTCTGCGGGGGTGCAAAGTCTACCAGAGCGTTGGGCAAGAGTTGTAGATGCGGAGGGAGCCTAGATTACTGAATAATCGTTTATTGTTAAAATAAAATATTTTTCTTTTTTACTCGTGTTGTGTGTTGCAAGATTTTTGTACCAACCCAATATATATGTGAATAAAAATGAAACGGCATAGGTCCATAATCCATGGAATATTTTCGACAGCACTAAGCTCAGCGCCAGCAACCTCTCTTTAGCTTGTATTAATTTTTGCCTCTCCTTGCGTTTCTTTTTTCTTCGCGTCGAGTATAAATCCATTGTAGGGGTGGTGTATGGGCGAGCGAGCTGCGATAGCGGGGAATAGGGCGGAGTTATTATCACCCCGAAGAAAAGCCCGGGGACTTGGGAGATTATGGGGCAGCGCGCGGACGTGGCGAGCTTTTTTCTCGTTCCTTATTCTCTCGAAAGGACACTGCACATTTTCTGCTTATTATATTTCCATTGACTATTATACGCGAGTAATTTCTTGGGGCCTTTTCGCACGTTTTTCTCTCAACCGGATATTCGTGCCTCGAATGGAAAAAAAATATCAGGAGCATAGATTTCACAGTATACTGATGTGTTATTGTTGTTATCATCGTCATTATTATTATTATTATTATTATTATTATTGTATTATAGGAGTATGAGTATTGGTGAAGTGGGGCATTAGGAAGCCCGCTAGACTCGACGCAATTAGAGATGGGCTTTTTAATCGAGGAAAGTGCGGCTTCTGCTGGGTGAAATTTGCTTTTTTTCTCCTGGTTTTTTTGCAACCAAGCGCGTGCTCAAATTTACACGGGCTCGGTGATCGCGTACCGGTGAGTCATGTTTACTTTACGGGTCGCAGAAGAGTCACCAGCTGCTTTTATCCGTTAATTTTTTTTCATACATTTTGCCGTCGAAGAGAAATTTCGGAGCATCCGCGGGAAAGATAAAATTTTGGAATAGCCTGCTGAGACGCAGATGTTCTGAAACATATTGGTTTACTCGTCGAATTGCCTCGAGCGGGTACTTCGAATTATTGGAAAAAAGATTTAATCCATTCTATAATAAATATGATGATATTGTGGTCCAAAATAAATGGAGATTTTCATTCGTTTAATTCGTTGTGGATGTGCTTCTTTCGATCATGAAAAGTTATTTATGAAATAAATCTAATTACAAATTTACGTATATAATCATCTTAATTGCACGATCTTGCCCACATTGCTGTTCCGCCGAGGGGAATGGTTCGTTTGAATCGAATAAATTTATGTTTTAATTGTCGCCTAATGAGCGTTCGTTTGATACTCGATGAAATTGTACATTTATCGCACATTTACTTTTTCGAGATCTTTCAATTCGTTATAACTAATTGTGAGAAAAATTATGTATTGGACTTAAATGCAGTTACAAGTTGAAGAAACTTTTTTATTCTCTGCGATGAAGTTATACGCTGGACTTGTGGACATATTTAATTTCACTACGAAGGATACTGCTCCTAATTTAAAAAATGAACATTTCACTCTAATAGTTTTTTTTTTATTGAAGACCTATGAGTTTATTCATTCCCCGTATGTAGGGCTGCATAAGAGCGTGATTTTATTAAATCGACAATGCATTTTTCTGAAATCCATATTTTCGAAAATATGACGGAATAATAGTTCTTTAATTAAGAAGAAGCCTTGCACAAAAGTTGAGATCAACCCGAATTGCGCGAATTTCCGAACTGCACTTGTGAATCAAAACATACAGTTGCTTTCAACAAAAATACGTCAAAGTACCATATTTAACTAATTGAAAGTTTCAAATTCAAAATTAATTTTAAATTACAACATTTTTTAAAATAATTTCTCTTGGTGCAATAGAAATTGCAACGAGTGTTATTTAATAATAGAGAGCATCAATTCTTTTTAAGGAAGCAACAGACCATTTTTCTAATTGTTCAATTACTTGATGAAAATTTTCATTGAAAGAATAACATGAAATGCCTAAGAAATATGTCAATACGAAGTATCGAAACAAAAATATAAGATGCGATTTGATCGTAGGTTAATGTGTTATTACAAAAAGATGGGAAAAGCACAAGTATTGACTTGGACTATATTTCGTTCGAGAAAGAACGTGCGAAACCGTCTCTTTTTTTCTCTCAAAACGGGGCACCACTGTGACGGATCGAAAAAATCAATATTTTTTGCGTTTTCTCGAGTTACACATATTCAAGAATATGTGAAAAGAATGTTAAGTTACAATATTGAAAACTGACCAAGTTACAGACAATTTAATGAGAGACTTTCAATCGCGATTTTCTCGAAACGACTTTTCTCGACCCAGGGGGAATCATAACTTCAGCTATAATTGTCCGATTATCAATTAAAAATAACCAAAATTTCGTTAATTTCTGTAGCTATCGTTGTATGCAGCCGTTTTTTCTTCTTTGAAATTTAGTATTTTTTAAGTCCCCGAAAATAAGTAAAAATTTCGTTAAAATAGCAGTTTTTTTAACATCCGATATGTTGTGAAATGTACTTTTTTTTCGAAAAACGACTCCCTACAACGGGAACTACATTTATATAGCCTAAACAACATTTTTATTTTTCATATTAATGTTCTTATTGATAATCTATTATTAATATCTAATTAATAATCTGAATAACGTTGTCAATTATTAATTTTTTCAAATAAAAATTGACTCGAAATAACTTCAAGGTATGCTTAAGGAGTTAGGCAACTCTAGAATTTTCGAAAAATCCATGTTATTTAACGGTCCCCTACGACCTCAAAAATGTTATTCCAAAAGATTATGGCCGGGAAAAATCTCTAAGTACTCGTCATCGAATTTTAATACAAGGCAGCCTGGTCCGCGGCGAGACTACTCAACATTTCAAACGCGTTTGTCTCAAAACTGCATTTTTTAAGTTGGCCGGTAACATAACTGAGACAATTTTCAACCGATTCACTTGAAATGTTGAATATATCTTGAAAAATACATTGCCTATGGAAATACGTAGGATTTTTTATATTGCAAAGTTAATTTGTTATTAACAATTATCTGACGATTTTTTTGGCACATTTTTCACTTTCCACTTTAGAAGTGCACCATTTGGGCAAAAATCAATATATCAAAAAAATCCTACGTATTTCTATAGCAGCTGTTATATGTAACCGAAGAAAATTAATTGACTTATTATAATTCAAAAATTACAGGAGCTGTTTGTCCAGCCGTGGACCCTAGAAAAACGGAGACCCCATCGCAAAAACGCTGCACAGTCGTCATTTTAAAATTAATCGCTTCAAAAAAATTATTGTATACAGTCACTGACACGTATGATAAACACCTTTTTTGTAATCTCGATTTATTTTGTAGTTTCTCTGAAAAACAATCCGCAGTCGCCATTTTAAAATTAATCGCTTCAAAAAAATTATTGTACACAGTCACTGACATGTATAATAAAAACCCTTTTTTGTTATCTCAATTTATTTTGTAGGTTCTCTGAAAAAAAAATCCCCAAAACGCCTATTTTTTCGGCCTCTAGAGTGGCCTAAGGCCTTAATAACGGACTTTTTTCCAAATCCCGAATAAAAAGTCTAGCAGAAAACGAGTAGAAATTCGAAAAAAAACTACCTTTTTTCGGCCCGTCACAGTAGCGTCTTAAATAGTTCACGAGCGACTAAAACGCACATACAGCTTTGAAATTGCACCAAGCCGAGTATCAACGATCTCACGAAGATTACAAGCGATTTATTCGCGATATACATGATATTATTCGAGAGACACGAGGAAAATTGCGAATACGGATAGATTTATACAAAGGGTGTCTCAAAATGAACTGACATTTAAATTTATCAATAAACCGTATTAGTTATTTGAAAATTACGAATATTTTTATTTTAATATACGGTACAAACATGGAGGTTATGTGTGGAACACAATATCTGATAAATGGCATAAACGGCATGGACTTGGAAGACATATTCTTTCAACAAGATGGCGCAACCTGTCACACTGCGGGCGAAACAATGCAGTTATTGCAGACGAAGTTTCATGGTCGTGTTATCTCGCGCCGCGGTGATGTTAATTGGCCACCAAGATCGTGCGATTCGACGCCATTGGACTTCTTTCTTTGGGCTTTTCTGAAAGGAAAAGTGTATGCCAATGATCCACAGACCAATCCGGAACTCAAAAATGAAATTGAACGCACCAATAATGAAATGCGTCCGCAATTATGCCAAAATGTTTTGAAAATTTCGTCAAAAGAGTGAACATTTGCAAATAGGGACGAGGCGGCCATTTATCGGATATTGTCTTCCACACATAACCTCCATGTTTGTACCTTATATTATAATAAAAACATTCGTACTTTTCAAATAAATAGTACGTTTTTATTAATAAATTAAACTGTCAGGTAATTTTGGGACACCCTATATATATATATATATATATATATATATATATATATATATATATGGGGTGTCCCAAAATATATATATACATATATATACATACACACACACACACACACACACACACACACACACACACACACACACACACACACACACACACACACACACACACACACACACACACACACACACACACACACACACACACACACACACACACACACACACACACACACACACACACACACACACACACACACACACACACACACACACACACACACACACACACACACACACACACACACACACACACACACACACACACACACACACACACACACACACACACACACACACACACACACACACACACACACACACACACACACACACACACACACACACACACACACACACACACACACACACACACACACACACACACACACACACACACACACACACACACACACACACACACACACACACACACACACACACACACACACACACACACACACACACACACACACACACACACACACACACACACATATATATATATATATGCTGATATACAGTTCTATATTCAGATATCGACTATGAGCTTATAACCATGCAATTGGCGATTCGCAGATTCTTCTCGTGAATACGAAATGGATGACATATACGTGGCCCGAGCCCTCGGGGATAATTCTGCTCGAAAAGCTCTCCGCGTGTTCGAAAGAACTCTGCTATTTCAAAAGACGCAGCTTACTTTCTATATCATCCCTTTTCTTCCGTTCTTCCTCACTTGTTGTATAAATATAAATATGTATATATATATATATACACATACATACATATATATACGTGTATACACCTGTGCAACGCCACGGTTTCTCCCGGCTCTCGATAAACGTGAGTTTTTTTTGCGCCTTCGAATATCGGAAGTGTGGTTCGGTGAACGTCGCGTCAACGGCGAACATCCGCGCGATCTTTTTTTCTTCGTCGATGTGCACATTCGTCGCCCGCTTTTTCCACGTTCTCGCTCGAGTTATTCGTTTCCTTCAAATAGATTTTTTTTCCACCGCTCTCTTTCACGTCACACTGAGCTTTGTGTCGAGAGAAATTTCGCGAAAAATCGGCCTCTTGACTTAGATGGGAAATTCTCGTGCACCGCGCTGAGCATGAAAAGTGTTTTTTTTTGTTCATCCACGTGCGATTCATTGACAAGTTTTTTCTTTGGATTATTTTTGGAGACGGAAAAAATAGGGGACATCATACTGACACATGAAAGAGAACTGCGTCCCCTCGTTTTGTATGAAAGAAAAATAAACCTGGTATTGACGTCACTGTGTCCTCATTATGTTCGCTGCAATCAACGTTTTTCAAAACTATAGTAGCGGAAATATTTTGGGTGCCGATTTTTTTAGATCATACCAATAAATTTTATCAGTTAAAATTCAATCAACGTGTAGATTCTATTTTGTACAGTGTAAAATTTACGGAGCAGCGAAAATATGAGATCCATTTTTGCAGTACAATTTCTCATTTTCAGATATACAGGGTGTTAAAAAGGTCGATAAAAAGCCTTAAGGGGGTGATAGGTCACCTTGTTAGGAACATATCTAAGGATTTCGAGTTATCATGGTTAGTATGATTTTTGGAAAATTTCCGAAAATTAGGTACTAACTCGTTCATAATGTTCAAACAGAAAATAATTGGTACTTATCTGCAGTAATTATTACAATATAATCATCTGTATCCACACAACTAACTAAATGGGACGTGTTGAATAATTAAAAACTTGTTTAAAAATAAGTGAGTCAGTCAAAACTTGTCAAGCTAAACAAAAAATAAACTTGTCAAAAAATAAATGAGTCAGTCAAAACTTGTCAAAAAATAAAAACTTGTCCAAAAATAAATGAGTTATTACCTAATTTTGGGAAATTTTCTAAAAATCATACTTACCATGATAACTCGAAATCCTTAGACTTTGGACTAACAAGGAACAAGGGTGTCACCTCAGGTGACACCCTTCGATTTTGTTGAAATTTGGATATTTTATAAAGCACCAAAAAGTAAGCGATACCTACTTTTTTTTCATTGGCGGAAAAAGGGTTTTAAGGGCTGAAACGCACCCTCAAAAATGAGGATGTTTTTCGTCGATAACGTTTTAACGGTACGAGATATTCAAAAAATTCAAATTGCAATAATGTTTATTTTTTTGTGTACTATACATTGCAGATGAGAAAGATAACGTTATCGACGAAAAAAGAAAAACACCCCTATTTTCGCGAGTTCGTTTCACCCTTTAAAATCGTTTTTCCGCCGATAACAAAAAATACGTATCGCTTACTTTTCAATGCTTTATAAATTTCACCAAGCCGTCAGAGTACCCAAGTTTTTTTCGCCAACTTAGGAAAGACGACTAAAACTCCTCCTCCGTTTTTTCCTCGAGAACGAATACGGTGCGATAAAAATGGAATTATGGGAAATTCCAGCATTCTGAATATCAAAAGCATTTCTGGATGCTCGTTAAGCTTGATACTCTCGTATTTCGTTGCACCTAAAAAAGAATGAGAAATTCACAGTTCCGAGCTTGTACGAGTGGGTCTGTTCACCTGCTCTTCTCAGGCTAATTAGAGCGAATCATAAAAGCACGATGGAAATATAATTCGTTGACTCTTTGCATTCCCATAAGATTATTCCATTCATTGAAACGTTCGATCCGACGTATCCAACATTCGATCCCATTCTAACTCTTGAGAAACGAAAATAATTATTATAAAATTTAAGGTATTCTTATCATGAACGCAAAAATTTAACAATTGACTGATTTTCGTCTACAACGAAGTAAAAATACATCCCAGAATAATGGTAAAATTTGGAGCCAAGTGACCGAAATTAAAAAACAAAAATCGTATAATGCATACGGCACTTTATGGAGATGACACGCAGGCCACATTTCGTTCTAATAATTTGTACACTAAATAACTCTAGATGTCTGAAATAAACTGCTCTACGCGTGTAAACAATTCTAATCATTCCGCAGCACCAACAAAACCAGGGGGTCACCTACTGTTTAAAGAAGATATTAAGAATAAAACTTGGAAAACTGTGACTAGCAGAAAAATTTTCGTAGCAGCAACTTTTCAGAAAAATGCTAAAATGTCTAAATCTACTAAATTGAGTTGTTAAAAAATGTTCAATTTTTGCTTTTTATAATTGATATTTTGTGATAATAAAACAAATTCTCAGAGGGGTTTTTCATTTCAGTAATTCGCAAGATAATTATTAATTTTTTTATATCAGGTTAATTCAATTCTATATCCATAAAAGGCAAAGTCCTGAGGGTGTTTATTTTATATTGGAGGCATCGTTTAAGAAGGGATTTCTCGAAATTCAACCCCTAAGGGGGTAAAAGGGGGTGGCAAAGTTCGTATGGGAATTTTCAAAAATCTGGTCGGATGTACTTGAAATTTGGTATTCGTGCTTCCTGACACAATTAATAAAACACGTATTTCAGCGTTTTTAGAAACTCAACCCCTAAGGGGAGAAAAGGGGTGGAAAAATTTGTATGGAAAATTGACAAAAAATCTGGTTAGAAGATTGACTTGAAACTTAGTATTAATGCCCTTCAACACAATTAATAAAATACGTATTTAGCATTTTCCGAAATTCAACCCCTAAACGAAAGGGGGTGGCAAAGGTTGTACGGGAAATAAAAAAACGGGTCAGATTTACTTGAAAGATAGTATCAATGCTTTGCGACACAATTCTACGTGTTCCGAAATGAAACATTTCAGGAGCACATTTCATTAAGGCGCGATATACATTTACAGCAAACAAAAAATCGATTTCTTTTTTTTTCTTGAAACGATAGAACTATATACATAGAATATTTTCCTAAAGTTTCAAAGCGAAATTCGAAAAACTTCAAACGTTACAGCCCTCCAACGCTGTGCCTCACTGCTCGGATTCCGAGCGGGCGTGAACTTCAAACGCGTTTTTCTCAAAACTGCATTATCGAAATTAGCGTGCAGCATTACTCAAAAACTATTATGCCGATTGAGTTGAAACTTGGTAGAAATATTGATAATATTGGTACCTTTTACTTGACGAGAATTGCTTTTGAAAAATTGGAAAAAAAACTTTTTTCATCCATCTTTAAAGAAATGTTGATTTTTTGTGTAAATGCGTGCCATTTTCTTTATTTTAATTACCGTCACATAGAAACTATATATATATTCTAACTGAAAAAAATTTTGAACTTTTTTGCAAATCAAAGTCTACGGGAAGCTAGACTGCACGCCGATTCGCAACTACCGCGGCGACCTTGCTGTAGCACTCTGCCACAGCTCCATCATTCTGATGATGAATGAATTTTACAAAATTGTTTTGTATACTTAAATATACTATAAAGTATACCTAAAGTTTGGTAATTGTGGAATAATTATTTCTTAGTTTAAAAAATCCCTCAATATTGCTTATGTTTTTTCTGTCTAAATGTATATCCCGCCTTAAGGAGCATTAGGCACACGTCTGCGCGAAATGCCACGCTATCGGCGCTGGCGCTTGTGACGTCACCGTTCGAGCGTGAACGAATAGGCCATGTATGTGTACGGCTTACACGCGAGTGTACACAAATGTGAAATTTGGTGTCATTTTACATCTGTATTTCGTATATCGGCTTTCGAACGATGACGTCACAGAGTGCTCGGGTAACTTCGGATGCTCTCGGCGCGTTTTTGCCGAGCCGAACATAACAGCAATTCCAAAGTGCTATATCGTTGTTAATTGTTGAAAAAGAAAGAAAAATACTTTGATTTAAAAAATGCACATGAGATTTACAATGAAAAAAATCACTTAATAACCCAATTTGTTCGAAGATTTTTATTCAAGTTTATGGTTCGGTATAATTATTGATAGTGGCTTATTTTTATTAAGCGGTTAGAGGGGTATAAAAATATCAAAAAATCCATTTTTTAAATTTTATTATTTAATAGTACAATATGTCTAGAATATTCTTCCAAAGTTTTAAGTCTATCGAAGTAAAAGTCTAGGAGAGAAAGCCTTTGGAAATTCCTCCCGTTGGGAGGGGGAATTTCCGCTGGGAACGACGCAGTTAATCGCATTTTTTTTCTCAAAACACTATTTTTGAAGTCGGTGGACACGATTTCTCAAAAACGAATGCACCGATCTCATTGAAATTTTGCACACTTCTTCAAAATAGCATTGACTAGTCACTAAACGAAGGTTTATTTTCGATCTCAACTAATTTTCCAAGGCTATACGTAGTGTACTAACAAAAAAAAATGGTTTGTTCATTTCAGATAAAGCTATCATGAGTTATCCTGACCACCACGAGAACACTTTTTTTTAGGGGTCTCCGGAAACCAGGTCCCACCGGCCGAATTTCTCAAATTTTTTTATGAAAACTTTTCAAAATATTGTTGAAATGTTGCTCGTTTATGTGCTTAACATTTTGAATAAAATAATTTATATATAATATTTTTTTTTATTAGAGAAAATGTGCTTTTATATTCAAAACCCACGTAACCCCTTAAGCTCCACAGTAATATACTGATGACGCAGAAGGTCTCCGCTTATGCCTCCACAAAATGAGACCCTCCGCGAAATGAATACCTTAATCATTGAATGTTATTACTACAGTAACAATTTTTTTCAGGGCACGAGGCAAACTGAATGAAACTTGAGACGATTGAGGCCCAAAATATCTCAAAACCATGATCGTGAAACGAGAATTAATTATACTCATTATTATGCTCATTAATTATACTTAAAATAGAAAAATGTCGAAATTGCGTTGTTAATTGGCTAGTGCTTTCACGCGATATCATGAGAATTGTGTAATTAATAATAAGTATATGCGATATATCTTCACCTATAACGGTAGATAATAGATATGTTCATTTTTTCATTCAGATGCAGAGAGCGGTGCTACTAATCTGCTGGCTGCCGCTCCTCAACCATTGCAACGCCGTTAATCCAGGTAATTTTTTCAATTCTACTTTCACACACACACACACACCGACACGGGCGTCACCAGGCGTCAAAATAGCCAGCGAATTTTCGTATTCCTTTTTCTACCCTCATTCGTATATTTACATCAGATCGCGAATTCCCCTTAATCCGGATATGAGTAATTGGTATTTTATCTGTACGCTTTTCTGTTTGAATTTCCCTGAACTCTCTTCGTCGCTATTCTAATTGTCCGGGTGGGCAAAAAAAAAAAATAATTCGACGCGAAAAATGTAGAAAACGACCAGGAATTTTAACAAAATACGATCGTCGTGTGGTGGATACAAAATCATGATATAAATGGTATATTAAATTCAAAGAGAAAAAACAGCATGAACTGTGAAGATACGAGGCGACAGTGTCAGATAAAAGATCGTGGTTCGTGAAGAGATTGGTGATAGTATAGATCGTAACCTTACCCACCGCAAATACCATTGAGAGAACGAATTCAATCGATTCCTCCCGATTGAAAATCCCACACGTGTCGTCCTCTCTCCCTCTCCTTCGCAACCCAATTCTGTCTAATACATTTTCGCGAAACCTCGAACCAATACCGGAAGTGTTGGAATGGTGGAATAACCAAGAAAAATACAGGGCTACTGCTTATTGGTCACCATCCTGTGAAAGGGTTGTAGGACATGTTTTCTCTTGTCGAATAGCCCGGTGATGCTTTATGCAAAAGTAAACAATTTTCGAGATTTTATTTTTACTATTTCTCTTAGTGATGGGTTAGCAACTTCAAAAATTCATTTTAAAAACATGTATGGAATGACATTTTTTTATAATTTGTAGTTTGAGGGCACAGTAACGACGAATTATCAACAATAAAGTAAGAATAATCGGCAAACATTTTTGAACTAGAGTTCCAAAACTCTGAACGTCTAACAATTATTCTTATTTCATTGTCGATAGTTCTTTGTTACTGTGTCCTGAAATTACAAATAATTAAAAAAAATTTATTCTGAATAACAGTTTTTTGAAAAAGTAGATTTCAAAGTTGCCCTTTAAAAAAATAATAAAAATAATATCTGGAATATGGTTCACTTTTGCATCATGCATTATTAGGTAATTTGATAGTGGAAAACATGTCCTACAATCCTTTCAAGGGACCGTGAACAATAGCCAGTAATATACAGGGTGTTCTTCTTATCTCTACCACCAAAAATAACTCGGCAATTATCGACGTCGCAGAAAAATGTTCCAGACAAAAGTTGTACGATGTAAAGGGGGCCATCAAATGCGACCATGTTTTTTATTACGGTGGACGCGCTCACGCACAGTGATGGTCAGCTCCGCTTTTGAAAATGGAATGTTACATTTTTTTTCAACCATCTTGTGGAGCACCTCAAGCCGCATAAAAAACATTCGGGGGTCAAAGTCGTTCACGGCCATTCAAGGTCAGTGTCGATGATACAAATCTAAATACCTCGGATCACTACGAAATATTTGGTAGTGATCCGAGATATTAAGATTTGTATTTCATTTTAATAGGTGACCTTGAATGACCTTGAACGACTTTAAGGCCCTAATATTATTTATGCGGTTTAAGGTGCTCCACAAGATTGAAAAAGAATGTACCATTCCATTTAAGAGTGAGATGCAGTCAGAGGCGTGAAAAAACGAGCATTTTCAATAATTTTTTTTTTTATAGGAATTAAGTTTGTTTTACAAAAGTGCTTTCACAGACTTTTTATATTATATTTCAACTTGACTTGTACAAATTTTCAAAGAGAAATATTGATTGTTTATAAAAACGTCGCCATCTCTGTGGCGACCCCCTTCGGCATGTAGTGCTTTGCGGTGACCATCATAACATTTTACTGTATCATCTGAAATCAAAAAACCAAAAAAAATTAATGGTTTAATAATAAATATAGACCTTAATCCAAGCTTTAAAAAAAAATAACAAAATGGCGGCTTCCGACAGATAACTTTCCATTTTCGATTAAAAAATCGCTCGTTTATTGTTAATGAAAATATAAATTTTCAAAAAAAATGAAAATCCTTCGATGAAGGACTAGTTTTTAATGCTATCAATAAGCACACCAAATTTCATCAAAATCGATCGAATGGTTTTTGAATGATAGTGGTCACCGACTTGAAAAACATAGTTTCGAGAAAAACGCGTTTAAAGTTTTTCGATGTGGATACGGTATTATATGTTTGTAAAATTTTGAGCTCGATGGATGAAGCTAAACTTTTTTGTTGTGTATTTTGATCAGCTGAATCCGAATATTACAAATTTTGCAGTAAATTCGAGCATTAAATTGTTTATAGCCAATTGTTAACACAAGTTTTCAAAAAATTAAAGTTTTTCGCGAGGAATTTTTTTTGCTGAACTTTTTGGGCAATTCTAAAACGAAAGTATTCTCTATAAAATTTTGCTAAAGTTCATAGTTTTTTAGTAATAATTTTTTTTTTAATTCTGAAAGAGTTTTCCAATTTTACATTTGATTTATGTATATAAATACTAATTAAAAAATTTCTCATATCCAATAATCAATTCCTAGCCCATACAATAGGGCTTCTGCCGATGTGGAAGCTTTCAAAATATCAATTTGTTGTTGTCTTTGAAGCATTCTGCCTTCCCGGGTATTATCGTTTGCGCGTTTGTCAGCCGCTACCTGCCATGGGGACCCGACGCCCCTTCGCTAATTGTGGGATACCCCGGAAACTATTCAACGGATTAACTCGAAATTTTCAGGGAATATTTTCGAAAAATCATGCTTCAAGAAAATGTTTTAAAAAATCGATTTTTTGAAAATTCTGACTGCATCTCACCCCTTAAAAAAGCAGAGGTGACCTTCACTGTGCGTCAGCGCCTCCACCGAAATAAATTTAAAAAAATGGTCGCATTTGATGGCCCTCTTCACACCGTACAACTTTTGTCTGGAACATTTTTTTGTGACGTCGATAATTACCGAGTTATTTCGGCTGTCAGAAATAAGAGGGACAATGTATATTCACTCATATCCTGAATTTTGCACGAAATTAGTAAGTGTAAGAATTTTTCTTAAAAACATGTATACGATAAACAAAATATAATGGATAAAGTTTCTAAATTAAGTGATGTTTAAAAAAATGGCGAAATGATGGTATCAAGGCCTATCAAGAAAGTTGTACATTAAGTTCAGCAATGTTAAAAACGATACCACGCGTAGTTCGATTCACTTCGATGCTTGTGGATTCCCACGATGTAAGTACGAATGTAAAGCAAATATTGTTGAACAATCGAGTGCTCGATGGGTTCACATCAGTTCCCAAACGTCCTCTACATTTGCAGTTCGAAATTCGCGTAAAGTTACCTATCCCTCTGGTCCTCTCAAAATAGCCTGGAGGTATCGAAGCTGCAGGTTTCTACCAATCTAACTGATCGGAATTGTTAAGAGCGTGTGTGAATGCGGGTGACAGAGAAAAATGAGAGCAGATGCGAGAGAACTCAGGTTCGGAAAATCGATCCGACGAAAGCCTCAGGATGGAAGAAAGGGAGGGAAGAGAGAGCGAGATAGAGATAGGGTGGCATTTGAAGGAGAACGAGAATAAAGATACTCGATATAGGAGAATCAATCATGAAACCTGCACAGGACTAATGCAATTTATATAGAACTTTCTATGCAAAGACGATCACTTTTATCAAATTCCTTAAAAGGATTATATTCCATCAAGGATCATTGCGAGAGACTGTAAAGCTCTACAAAAACTATTGTTTAATTTGTTTAAATATTTTCCTTTTCCTTGCACTCTCGTGACTTCGTTCTATCTCTCGTAAATTACACTTGCTGGAACTCGTAACTTGAAAATCTCTTTGAAATTTTTTTTCTCCAATTTGTGTTCTTGAAAGTTATCATTTGAGAAGTTACGAGACAATTGAAGAAATGTTATCATTTGATTCAAATTTATACAGTAAATTCTTTGTCGCATACTGAAGGCACGCTCCAAATTTTAAATCGATCGTCTACACCGTTCAGAAAAAATTTACAACTGAAAAACAAAAAATTAAATAGGGCTTGTACACGATGAAACTGATGACAAAATTGTTATAATGTGCTGAGTGATTTGACATTTTTTCGTAACATTTAAAAAAAAATTCAAACTGTTTTTTTTTTCAATTGTAAATTTCATAGAAACGGTGTAGACGATCGATTTAAAATTTGGAGGGTGCATTCAGTACATGACAAATTAAATGTATAAATTTGAATCAAATGATAACATTTCGTCAATTGTCCTGAGCATTAACAAAAAGGGCATATCTTGTGTTTTTTTAGCGAAACCATAAAATAAATCGAAATTACAAAATAGGAGATTTATTATACACGTAATTGACTATACAAAATTATTTTATCACAGCGATACATGTCAAAATGGCCACTGAGCAGCATTTTTCCGATGACGTCTTTATTTTTGGAATATCAACGGCCGGACCAACAGCTCCTATAATTTTTGAGTTATGATGAGACACTAAAGTTTTTTCGATTATATATAAGAATAGCTATAGAAGTACGTCGGTTTTTTTGATATATTGTTTTTTGTCAAAATGGCGCATTTTTAAAACAAAAAGTACAAAATGCCATGAGAAGATCGTCAGAAAATTGTTTATAAAAACGAACTATGCAATATAATTAAAAAATCCTACGTAGAGCCTCAGGAAATGTAATTATAAATATAGAATTAAAATTCCAAGTGGATCGGTTGAAATTTGTTTGAGTCATGAGTCCGGCCGACTTGAAAAATGTAGTTTTGAGATAAACGCGTTTAAAGTTAGCAGAAAGTCACGACCTGAATAATGTTTCAATACTTTTAATCGTTCGCAATCTTCGAAAATCGAGTACTTAGAGATTTTTCACACCCATAATCTTTTGGAATATAATTTGATAGATACTCAGGTGCTCTTTTTAACAAACAAAAAATCGTTTTTTGGAAAATCCTAGAGTGGTCTGAGGCCCTGGAACAAAATAATTCGGAAATGGTCTTTCGACCAAGGTTCCACCCGATGTGATAACTCCGGCACATGCGAGTAGATGTGGGTGGTCCCTACGTACACTCATATACGTTCTTATATACAACGAAGGAAGTAGAGAAAGCATCGAATCAATTCGACCAGTTGGCAACTTCGCGGTTTCGTTGTGGCCTCGCACTTCGATTGTTCCACCCGACCTCACCTTGTTATACCCATACTGCGCAAGTTGGGTGACCGAAAGTTTATCGAGGTTTCGACAGGGTCTCTCGGCTGACGTTACTCGTTTCCCACGTCCGTGAATTCGAGTCTGCCGGTAATTTCCGTGTTTCCTCTGGCGCTTTTGCCTGCCTATTCTCGCTCCTCCTCGCCCCTATCTTCGGTTTCATATCGAGAGAAAGCTTTCATTGCCGAGGCAACATCGGGGACTACCCTCGCCGTTGAACTATCAATTGACGTAGATAATTCCCAAGTGTGAGGTCTCGGTCACACGAATCTCGCGCGAAATCGTCCATTCTCGAAATCGAGAAAACGACGTCGCTCGGGAATTGAAAGAAATGTTGGAGTATTTGGAAATGGAATCTCAACGTTGCAATTCAAACACCGACGGTATTGAGCGCACGGTCGGGATGCGGCTCTGGCGTGTTCGGTTATCGAGCAGCGATGGCCAGGGTCAACACATGGATGGGTGACCGCGCACTGATATGCACGCCGACTAAAAGGCAAGCCGTTTCATCGAGTTTCCGATGGTAACAAAATTGAAATTCGACAAAATATATCCATTGGTTTTTTTTAGTTTCCCTGTGCCCTCGTGAAGATGCCGTGGAGTGGCTGTGGGCGAGAATCTGATGGGTCCGGCAGCAACTTGAAAAAGAGAAGTGACAAGGGTGGGGTGAAAAAAACAGGGATGGGATCGGAAAGGCCTTAAGGGGCATACGAAGGAATATTGAAAATAAATTGATATGAAAACGCTTAAATTCAAGTAATGTCGGTAGGGAAAGAAACAGGCTCAAAATTTGGCACCTTAAAAGGGTATCCAGCGGGATACCCCCTTAAGGGGCTATACCAGTGTCACACTTTTAAAAAATCGATTTTTTTTGCCTTTTTCGACAGTTTATACTTTCAAGAAAATTATTATTATCTACATCAATGTCATTTTATCTTGGAAAAATCGATAGTTAAATCTATAAACGCACTTTTATCGAAATGAGATTTTTCAAATTTTCTGACATTGTAACAAAGAGGAATTATCCGATTGACTTGAAATTTGGGCAGAGTACTCTTGAATATATTTACTCTACAATGACGTAGGATATTTTTGATTGGATGAAAATTGATGATTTGGCATTGAAAAAAACGACCATTTTATAGGCAAGAAAATATACTTTTTTCATAAGTATGCCATTTTGTTAGATTTTGATATTTTTAGAAAATCCTATGTCATTGTACAGGAAATACCTTCCAGTTTAACGATTTTTTTTCCTTTTTCGGTTTCAGCTACTCAATCGGCCGGAATCATGTCAGCAGTGGAGGAACGTTTTTTTTTGGTGCCTCCGAAGGCAGCGCATAAGTCGCTTGGATCTCAATATTGTTCTATGAAAAAATTATGTAATATAGGTTAAATATATTTATAATTTTCCGAAACATTTGATTAAGTACTTTTCTTCCAAAAAATTCCCGAAAATCTCCCAAATTTTCAGCGTTCACACTGGTATAGCCCCTTAAGCTGCCAAATGTTTTTTAACTTAAAGAAAAAGTTTTTCTTGAAGTTTCTGAAGTTTTTCAAATTTCAAAAACGATTTTTAGCATATTGTTATAGTATGAACTTTCATGAATATTTTAAGGGAGCTTTCCAGTGTGACAGCCCGAAAAATCGCTGTTTTTCGCGATTTTTTTTTTAAAGAAAAAATAATCTAATCGGTCTGGTTTTTTTTTGTATATTAATTGGGTATTGAAGAATACAAAACAATTTTTTAAAGATCGATTTATTTATTAATTAATATCTATAAAAATGATGAAACAATTGTTGCAGAAAATGCACTTGGATGTGGTGTCCACGTTGGGGGTCACAATTTTGATCTGAAACAAAAAACACAAAAAGATTATTGATCGGTATATAATTGGCTTTCGTGCTATGGAGGCTTTTTTTTTTGCAAAAATGGCGCCGGTTTGAACAAAAAGTATCCATTTTAGCATTTTTTTTGGCAGTTTTTTTTACAAAAAAATAGGAAGATGTCAAAAAAAAAAGCTTCCATAGCACGATAAACAATGACGTTAAGAACATTGTGTAAAAAATTCAACTCGATAGCTTTAAAACTCTGCCCTCCAAGTTGGACACCGTTTTGAAAAATGCTGTTTCGAGAAAAACGCGTTCAAAGTTTCAAGTGAGGAAATTTTAGGTAAATCGTTTACTTACGGTCAATCAGCGATGCCAAAGAAGCGATGGGAAGAGTGTATACTATTCGATAAAGCAAACAAAAAAAAATCGATTTTTTGAAAATTTCACACTGGAAAGCTCCCTTAAGACCAACCGGACCCTGAAATACCAAAAATTGGCGAAGTTACACCTATTTCAGTGGAACAGTGTTCGTCCGGTTTACCACAATCCGTCGAGTTTGAACGCGATTATCTCGAAACTCCATATCTTGACACGGCGAGATTGATATATTGAGTAACTTTCACACTATTGACTCGAATATGCACAGTTAGCATTCAAATAGTGGGCGCTTTCGATTCACGATCGCATATTTTTATTGGATGAAATATTTGTCAATAACAATGACTTCAGCATCTTGTTTTTGAGAAGAAAAGTGAGGTTTTCTTTGAAAGGCTGTCATTTTTCGTATTTTCCGAATTTTCGAAAAGTGGATCGTGAACCCATAGCCAGCTGGATATAATTGAAGATTTTTTTGTTGTTTTCGTTTCAAATTACATTTGAGCATTATTTTTTTTTACATTTGGTAGAGATCCCGCCGTTTGGGGCCTCGCCGCTGGAGGACTGCAATGCCAATTGTAGCACCACGAACACTTTGAATGATTTTCTTCCCAAAAAATTGCATTGTACAATATGGGGGGAAAAATTAAATGTATTCCAACCAATGTGTTACTAGAAAAAAATTCATCATTCTGACCCTTAAAATTGGGCTTCCAGAGAGGGATACCCCCTTAAGATTTGTCTACATTTTAGGTTGTTTATTATTGTTTCCAACCCTTCAAATTGTCCTATCGATGAGATCAAGAATTCTCGATAGAGAATTGTGGTGATACTTTGTATTTTAAATTTCAGTTCATCACGAGCTTCTGTCTAGCATTGCAACGTTTCCAAAGTTGGAATTCCTCTCGTTGAGTCCACGGCGTTTGATCGTCGTTTTTTTCTTCTTCCGGTGAACGAATATCCAGTGACGCGGTTGGGGCGGGGAAAATGAAAGATGAAAAAAAAAAATCAGATGAGAACGATGGAGAGAATTCCGTCGTTGACGGTAAAGCACACTCTAAAGTAAGCGTTTGGGGTGGACTCGCTTCGCGAATCGGACGTCAGGTCACACTCATACCTCTCCCTTTCACGATCTCGAATTCCTCTGTGTTCGGCGCGTCTTAAATAAAGAAAGGAATAGCCCGAGAGAGTAATCTCTCCCTTAGCCCAGTTTGCTCGTGATTCCTGCCGTAGAAATTCGTTCGTGTCACTTCAATCGCATTTTTCCGTCCCACTCCAGTGCTCTCGCTTCTTCATCCCGCTTTTGTTCTATTGCTGACAGCAATTTACAATCGGGATTGAGTGAACGATACGACCGTGGAGAATGACGCGAGTTCTACTCTCCAACATTATTACTGTATAATCGAATCAAGAAGGGCTGCAAAGGGCCTCTAAGTGGTGCACATAAAAATAGCAGTGGAATAAGATATACCTAGAGCTCTTGAGTTCCCTATATACGATTAACGATAAAAAAAGTTCAAGATTTACCGGTCTATTTAATTTTTTTGAATATCGTATCCCGATACAAAGTTCAAAGGGTTATGCATAGTTGTAAAAGTCGAAAAATTACTTTTGTCAAAACCAATATGTTTTGACAGAATATCATATGAACGTTCCCTGAAAATTTCAAGGTGATCGGACCAAAATTGACCGATTTATAGGCTGTCATGTTGACGCCTGCCGGAACGCTCGGAGCTTCGTTCAAAACTTTAAGACATTCCTTTCACGAACCTGAATATCGAAAAATTAACTGATTTTCATTTATAATTAAGTGAAAATGCATTTTAGAATACTGGTAAATTGTTAAACCAAGTTATCGAACTTTTAACGAAAAAAGACGACCCTAAAAATCGTCCCATTTTTGCGGCACTTTATAGAGATGACACGCTGGCCACATTTCCATCTAATCATTTATAGACTAAATAACTCTAGATACCTGATAAAAACTGCTCAAGCGGGTAAAAAAATTCCAAAGATTCTAAAGAGATTGGCAACGACAATAAAAAAGACGGGGTCATCGAATGTTTGAAGAAAATATTAATGATAAAACTTGGTCAAAAATGTTACTAGTAGAAGAACTTTCGTAGCCGCGATTTTTGACAGAAAATGTCAAAATATATAAATCTACTAAATTTTTTATTCCCGTTTGTCGTTCGACATAATAATTGATTGTGGCTTGTGATTTACCAATGATTCAAGAGGGCGCTGTTTGTGCCCCCACAAAATACGGCCCTCCGCGAAGGGAATACCTTAAACGCTTTCTTCTCGAAAGTACGTTTTCAAAGTCGGCGAGCAAAATATCTTAAAAACTACTGCATCAATCTTTCTGAAATATTCGGGGCTTTTTCAAGATGTAAAAATGTATGATCGACGGAATTTTGTCCGATGTATATTTTGGATTTGATCAACGAAAAATGCCCATTTTTTCGCAAAAATCAAAACTGTCACTTCGACCACGCGACGTTTTTTTTCTTCAAATTTTCTATTTCGAAAATTCCTTTGATAAGTCATAGCATAAACTACTATCCTAACGGATTTCGTTTGATTTTTTGATTTTAGATAACCTGGTTCAGAAGGACATTGCTCGGACATTGGGTGTAAATCGATTATAATTACATATTTTTACACAAAAAAAATACAGTGTTCTTCAGATGTTACTTTTTCAAATACCTAATTTTTGTAGAAATTTATCACCACAATTGCCTATAAAAAATCCCAAATATGAGCTGTTTTCGACTGTCACAACTAGGCATAACCCGTTAAATTATTTCTAGCTGCGAATGTAAATTCATATCACGACTGAGTTTTAAGACCGCATAGGGCTCTAACAAAAAATTGGATGCATCATTATTTTATTTATACTACGCGTGTATGCGAAATTTGGAATTGATCCGCTAGCCCGTGGGAGAACTATGACACTTTTATTTTCCATTCGTTTCGCCTGAGTTTTTATTGAACGTGCTTCATACTTCGATAGGCAAGAAAAAGCACAATCAAAAAGTAGAATGCAATAATTTACACTTTTTGTGTCCTTATTTACATATGAAAATGACTCTTTGAAAATGTTCACAATCATTCACTCCATCATTGTGCTGTCATTGACGGGGTATCCGTCTCTGGAAGCATCCCACATGGAAATAAAATATATAAAAAATATATCGAAAGATACATAAAACATATATTAAATACATTTTGTACGAAAAGTTGGATATGTCAAGTATAATTTTGGATATGATTAAAAACCTATGCGATATATAAATATAAATAGCTTCTAAGATGTACATTAAATATATTTGATATGTATATTGAATATATGTTTAATATACTGGGGAACATAACGGAGAATGTATGCTGACATCTAAAAAAAGATACATTCAAGATGCATATAAAATATATTGACATTGCATGACAACGTACGCTTTATACATTTTTAATAGGATATCCGAATATATTTAAGGTATGCTATATGTATATAGCATACGTTAAATACATCCATTTTTAACATATCGAAAAATATATTTTTACATATATTTTATTTCCGTGTGGAATAATTTAAAGGGTCAGAAAGATGCATGTTTTTTCTAGTAACACATTGGTTGGAATAAATTAATTTTTTCACAGCATTTTGTGCACATATTTGTGGTTACAATGTAATTTTTTGCGGAAGAAAATCTTTCAAAGTTTTCGTGGTGCTGCAGTTCGCGTTGCAGTCCTCCAGCGGCAAGGCCCGAAACGGCGGGATCTCTACCAGGCTCAAATGTAATCTGAAACGAAAACAAAAAAAAATTTCTTCCTATATATCCAACTGGCTATGGGTTCACCATCGACTTTTCGAAATTTCGAAAAATACGTAAAATGGCAGCTTCTACAAACAAAACCTCATTTTTCGCTTGAAAAACAGCATACTGAAGTCATTGTTATCAACAGTTGGTTCATCCAATTAAAAACTGCGATCGTGAACAGAAAATGACTACTGCTTAAGGCCATGTGCCACATGCCTCCGACCGCATCGAAATTTTGAAATGGGAATTCTCCCGAACGGATCAACCAATTGGAATGAAATTTGTTGTGTGCATGCAGGGCGCTTGCTCCGAGAGCATGCTTCGCGAAATTTTCCAAAATTTCGAAAAAAAAATTGCAGTTTGTAGTTACCATGCGAAAAACTGTGAATTATTAACCATTGCATCGCATTTTCGTTAATTTGGCGCGAATCATGCTCTCGACAGTGAAAAAACACACATTTCGAGCTTTGTTTCACCTGTTTTCATGAACAAATGGCGGAGAAAAAGCATGTTGAAATTTTTACATAAATGTAGCAAATATGTACCAACAAAGCTCAAAATATCAGGTACCGGAGCGAGCGTTCAGTTCATCCGTTTTCTCACTAGCGGCGCGCAGCTCGCTTCGTCTTTTTTTACCGACCGCGCTCGCCTCCTTGCGGAACAATTTATTTTTTGACAGGTCGAAAGCCGGAGCCATAACCTCCGGCCATAACCTCGAACATTCGTTCGATATATATTTTATACGACGTGTGTGATAGAATGTAAATAGTGTGTGATCGAGTGAAGTTTGTTTTCGTCGTGTTTTGTTGAGTTTTTTTTGCTGTGAAAAACGCATCTGGACGCCGGCACATCGCCGACGACAAAAACCGACAACGAAATAATCGACGAGAAAACCGTCGCGGCTGATGAAGAAGATCGAGGAACACAGTGACAGCGAGAAGTCGAAGGACACACCGGAAGTCAAGGTACGTACGTGCTACAACCTCAATTTACGTACTTTGTAATTTGCCACGATCTTCCCTCGCGTTGCTTTCTCGCTCGCCGATGTGTCAAACGCCGAGGTGCAAAAAACTCAAGCTATTTGCTCTTCCCAGAAATACCTCGGTATTTATTCGTGAAAAAATCGCAGACAGCATATTTTCCGATGATCCGTAGCCATTTCCATTACCCCTCAAAATCCTCGATTTCCTGATCAGTGTGCGACCAAAATGATGCACGAAAGTGCAACACCCTTTGCCTACGAGTGCAAAACTGTCACGTCTTAAACACGGATGATTTGTGTACCTTTGGCGATTCCTCGATAACTTCACCCTGATGACCGAGAGTACTATTGGTATGGAGTACAAAGATAGAAGACCCTTGGTGTACCTGTACGGTAGTACACCACTACACGCAAATGTACGTGTTACTAGTATGGTACTGGTACACTGTGCAATAGTAAAATATACCGGTTCTGTATCCTCATCATACTAAACAAAACCAAAACAGAACTAATGTAGCGTCGATTTACTATCTAGATGGACCATCGGAATTATCCAGAGCAGCGAGTACGTACTGCCAAGGATGAAAAACCGCATCAATCGTCGCGGCCACAGTATACAGTCCCAGTGTCCGCGAGGATATCCCGCTGTCTCCAATCTCTCCGAGAGCACCAGCGAGGCTGACCTCAAGGAACTCGTCGATCGCACCACCAATCTATGGAAAGCCTTTTGCTTTTACGTATGTACGTTTCAAAACAAAGAGCGAGGACGCTAGGGCCTTTTGCATTTCAATGTTTACGGCTACCATCATCTCATACTCAGAGACGATGGGTAGAAACCTCCAGCGCAATAGAATTGAATGATCAACGGTTGAACGCGTTAAGGTAGAACAAACGTGCGCTCTTGATTTTTATAGATTTTGTTCAAATTTTAACCAGACATTATTCGTATCATTGTGCATGTTTTAGTGAAATGTCAGGTCAGTCGACTATTTAGATTCGGAGATAATGGATTTTAAAATTGCATCTTTTAACACTGTAGGGTCTATTGAAATTTAGACGGAGTAATTTTCCGTGAAAAATATTTGTCCTCTATAAAAAGATATAAGGCAATAACATAAACAATATAAAATATTAATGTTTAGAACGCAAATCTTTTTCTTCACGTTAAAAGTGTTTAACTTTAGGAACACAATAATTATCTTTTTTATCGAAATATTGAACAATCCTGTTCTGCGGTGTTGCCTAATGTCTTCTTGTTATAGGGGATACAAATTTTTACACCGAGAGTTATTCTGTCGTTACTGAACGTCTTTAGGAAGACTGAATAGTAAAGACAATTCAAACTTTTCCACTCGTTTCCTAACTAGTTTGATATCTGATCATATTTTTTTTTTCAAAATTCATAAACACATTAGAATGGTACGCCGAATTATGTGACCTGACTTTCGGCCAATGCAGACCCTGCAGTGTTAAAAGTTGCTATTCAAAAATCCATTAGCTTCCAATCTAAATAGTCAACTGTTCTGAAATTTCACTCAAACTTGCATAATAATATGAACAATGTCTGGATAAAATTTAAACAAAATCGATAGAAATCAAGAGCGCACGCTCGTTTTACCATAAGGGCTTACACCACTGTAAACGTCCAAAATTGAGTGACATTTCAGGATTTTTTTTGTAGAAGAAGAAATACGAGAATATTAATATTCAAGGATGTTATTAGCCATATCTTTCAGGTGAACAAAATGTAATTTATATTAAAAAATTATGCCAAAACGGGACGCTGGAGCCATTCTGGAGAGGCATGTTGAATTTGAGACGCTCTGCGGCACGCAGCATAGCTGACGTAAATTTGATTTTAGAATAAAATAAAAAAATTCTATTAATTTACACGAGTATAGCTAGAGAAATACGTAGAGAATTGTGAAAATATTAATTTTTGTGTAATTGGCAAGCATTAAACTAAAAACTTAATTTTCAACAGAAAAAAAGGACAATCATTCGGTAATAACTAATGTTATAAACAACTCATACAAAATCCCGTACTTATTACTCTTCGGAATGTTATTTTATACATGTACCCAAAATTGGGAGTGAAAATGATGAAAATTGTTGGAGTTATGCTGCGTGCCGTTTGGAAAAATTGTGTTTCGAGAAAAACGGTCGATGTCTCGCACACGGCCCAGCCACTGCCACCGCAGACCCGTACGGGCCTGCGGACCTTGTTTTACAGGTACCAAACTTGTATCCCCTTATTATAGATGGTTCAAAGCATCGTTTAAGTCAAGTAAAAAAAAACAATTTTTCTTAAATTCTACAGTGGTTGGACCCCTTAGATCGGAGTACACGGTGACGAATTTTTTCAACAATCTTGAAAAATGTTTGGAGGATTATTGTAAGCAAAGGTTGCCGAAATATAAAAAAGGACTTAACAAATTTAAATTTTTATTGCGTTCCAACGTTCAAACTTCAGCCTCATACCCTCTCCGTGGAACGCAGTAGAACTATCGTCAATTTAATCGTAGAACTAAAAGTAAAATATTTTCGTTTATTACGTTAGTTTTAGCAGTCAAATGAGGGGAAACTTCTAAATAATTAAAGAATTGAGACGATTTTAAAAAAAGTTTGTGTTTTGAACCATATTTTTTATACAGGGTGTCCCAAAACTCAACGATAATCTGAGACCGGATGAAAGGCCAAGTTATACCAGTTCTGGGAAAAATAAAAAAAAATCCATATCACTCAGTTCAGCGATAATAGACATTTAAAAAAAAAAGTTGAAATTCGACACCCTTGGTCGCATTTTCAAGTCTTGTGATTACCAATGTCACAATTTCGCTGTGATTTTTTTAATTACGTGATCTTCATTAACGATGCTATTAATCGCAACTACAAATTAATGCAAAAAACATTGTTAATTTAATAAAATAAGTTAAGGTTTAGTGAGTCATGGTTCACAAAAATATTGTTAGTTAACTTTGACACTTCATTTTGAAAAAAAAATGTACTACACTACCCTTGGCAAGTTATTTCAAAAGATGGCGCATTTAATCAAGATTTCAAAATGGTGCAACACTTGCCACTTTTCTTGCCATTAAAAATTTTATTTCTTATTTTTTTCAAATTGAGCTCATTTGAACAACTCAACATTAGGAATTTTTGTTACTAAAATTTGTTATTTTTTGTTTCTGGTCTGAAATAAAATTATTATTTTTAGTAAAGAGGTAATTGAGTCAGTTAATAACCAATTTTTATTGTAAAAAACATATGTTTTTTACAATAAAAATTGGTTATTAACTGACTCAATTACCTAAATTATTATTTTTAGTAAAGAGGTAATTGAATTTTACCTCTTTACTAAAAATAATAATTTTATTTCAGACCAGAAACAAAAAATAATAAATTTTAGTAACAAAAATCCCTAATGTTGAGTTGTTCAAAATGAGCTCAATTTGAAAAAAATAAGACATAAAATTTTTAATGGCAAGAAAAGTGGCAAGTGTTGCACCATTTTGAAATCTTGATTAAATGCGCCATCTTTTGAAATAACTATTATTTTTAGTAAAGAGGTAATTGAGTCAGTTAATAACCAATTTTTATTGTAAAAAACATGTTTTTTACAATAAAAATTGGTTATTAACTGACTCAATTACCTCTTTACTAAAAATAATAATTTTATTTCAGACCAGAAACAAAAAATAACAAATTTTAGTAACAAAAATTCCTAATGTTGAGTTGTTCAAAATGAGCTCAATTTGAAAAAAATAAGAAATAAAATTTTTAATGGCAAGAAATGTGGCAAGTGTTGCACCATTTTAAAATCTTGATTAAATGCGCCATCTTTTGAAATAACTTGCCAAGGGTAGTGTAGTACATTTTTTTTCAAAATGAAGTGTCAAAGTTAACTAACAATATTTTTGTGAACCATGACTCACTAAAACTTAACTTATTTTATTAAATTAACAATGTTTTTGCATTAATTTGTGGTTGCGATTAATAGCATCGTTAATGAAGATCACGAAATTAAAAAAATCACAGCGAAATTGTGACATTGGTAATCACAGGACTTGAAAATACGACCAAGGGTGTCGAATTTCAACTTTTTTTTAAAAATGTCTATTATCGCTGAACTGAGTGATATGGATTTTTTTTATTTTTCCCAGAACTGGTATAACTTGGCCTTTCATCCGGTCTCAGATTATCGTTGAGTTTTGGGACACCCTGTATACAACTCCAAAAATTACAGGAACAAAATTTCGTCATTTTTTAGGGTTTGTTTGGTTTGTTTTAAGCGCTGTGTCTATGTGAAAAATTGCCGCATCGAGACGAAAAATAGCCTTTTGAAGCTTCAAGATCATAGTTTCGAGTTCTTTTGGCAAAAGAAATTGTGATCTACGGCTATCGCGCAATCATAAGAAATACCAGGAGAAGAAATTCTAAATTTGTTTTTCTTCAGGGGTCATCGGACTAAGGAATTTTGTTTCAGTTAACTCAATGTATAGGTCAGTTAGCTTGTTTATACAGCTTTAATTTGGTTTTTATCTCTCTATGTCAATTTTTTGCTGAGATATCCGACTTCGAATGAAAAAGATCCTTTTGTCTTTGATTATCGATATCTCAGCAACCAATTATCGCAGCGGGAATTAGAGGGCAGCTTTAAAAAGCCGAATAAATCTCCTGCCAGCCCCTCCCGTTCATTTTTGTGATCTTTTTTCACTCTTAACCGTTATTTTGTAAAGAACAAAAAATGACTTTTTCTGTATGTTCAGTAAATCTACCACTACGTTACAAATATTGATGCAATGCCGCGTTTTTTTCAGCTCGATTTACCCCCAATACCCCTGTTAGTCTGCAAATTGATTCATCGAACCGTTTTCCATTAAAAGTTAATCGAAGTTTTACAAAACAATTAAAGGAACAAGTGTATTATTCCTAAAAATCTTGTAATCATCATCAAAATAAGAATACTAATTTTCTTCGACGTTTTTCACAACTTGGCACTAGTTGCTTGTTAAACATAAGAAAAAAATTCGAGAGATGGACTTTTTTTTATTTGTAAAATATTTCAGGAAACAATACTGACTCATTTTTCACACGATTCGGCCTTTGCGCTCTTTAATTTCACTCGTCTTTAATTGCATCAATTAAAGACCAATTCAAAGATCAATTTGATACTCTCAAGCTGTATTTAATAGTCGATCTGAAAACCTTTATGTAATTAATTCTCAATATTTTCTACGAAGGTTATTAGGGTTATGGAAAACAATATTTTTTTCGAAACTAGGCATGATCAAAAATAGAAAAAAAAAAGAGAGTTTACAAAAACATCAGATTAATTTTTTTTACCAAAACGTAGAAAAAATTGACCAAAAAAAGATTAGTTTTTGAAAAAAATTGTTCATTGGTTTTTCCTTCCAAACAAGAGATCATGTTTGAAAAAAAGTGTTTTTTGTATCCCGCATAATCTTCGCAGAAAATATCGACAGTTAATGGCATACAAGTTCTCAGATCGACTAGTAAAAATCGCTTAGGGGTATCAACTTTTAATCAATCCAATTCAACATGAGTGAAATTATGGTGGGCAAAAGCCGAAGCGTGGCAACAACGAGTCACCATTGTTTCCTGAAAAATGTTACAAATTTAAACAGATTAGAATTTTTTTCATTTTTCATTTTTTTTTCTTAAATTTAACAAGCAACTACTGCAAAGTTTTAAACATTTAGTAACTACTACAAAGTTCTAAAATCGGTCCGGAAAAACGGGTCGGTGGATCAATTTGAAAATTTACACGGTTATTGGAGGTACATTAAGCTGAAAAATATTTGTAATGGAGTAGTAGATTTACTGAAAAACCATAAAATGTAATTTTTTGTCCTATTTTTCAAACTACTGTTAATGGTGAAAAAATGATTTTTTTTTTCTCAAAAATCAACGAAAGGGTCTTGTACGAAATTGATTCAAGTTTTTAAAGCTGCCCAATAATTTCCTGTGCGATCATTGGTTGCTGTGATATCATTTATCAAACACAAAAGGAACATTTTTTTATTATACGTCGGATATCTCAGCAAAAAGTTAACGTAGAGAGACCACAAAAAAACCAAATCGGAACTGAATAAACAAGCTAACGGACCTATGCATTGATTTAACTGTAAAAAATCCTTTGACAAAATAAAATTGGAAGAATTATTTTCTCGCTATCTCTTATGATTGCGCGATAACCGTAGCTCACAAAATTATTTTGCTAAAATATCTCAAACTAGAAACTTGAAGCTTAATAATGTTTTTCTTTATCATCTTGATACGACTATTTTTAACGTTGATACAGCCTTTCAAAAAACACGTTAAAAAGTGAGAAAATGTTCTGTTTCTTTAATTTTTTGGGGTTGGGTATAAAAAGTGATATATTTTTGATAATTTTCAGTCAATCGAAAAGAAGCGCTCGTCTTTGACTGTTAAAGCAATCTAAGAAACTACAGTTAAAATTTCAAGTCGATTGCTCGAACATTGTGTGAGTTTTGCTCCGTCCCGATACCAAAAACATGGCTTTGAAAAAAACGTGTTTGAAGCCAACGGTTTCAAAGACGCTACAGCTGAACAAGTTTTTTTCGCGTAATCTAATGCCACCTATTGCTCGAAAATAAAACTATTTTTAGTTGGTGACTTCGTCCCCACCATAGGCTTACAAGAGTTGAGAACTGCGCCTACCGGCATGAGACATCGCCAAAGACGGTTTTCAGCGGCGGAGACTTCCTTAAAAAATAGCCCCAAAACCACTTTATAATGGTTTTTTCAGCTACAAAGGAATATGCATCATATTTTTCAAGGTTCCAAGGATTTCTTAAAAGTGTTTCAAACAAAACGATTTTTTGAAAATTTTACACCGATGACCTCTAAACAATTCGTGATAGTAAATTTTTACCGCTCTTTTGTAGAGCGAGACTTCTCCGATCGTCATTGCTAGAAAATTCGATCTTTGGAGAAACCTGCCGAAGATGAATTCCGGCAGAGAGAAAAAATGCTAAACGAATTTATTTTAGCATAATTAGTAATAATTTAGTAATAATAAAATTTTACCACTCTTTCGCAGAGTGAGACCCGGTCGATCTCATTCGCTCTCGAATTTGGTCGGCCGCGGACAACCTGCCGAGGATAAGCCATGGCAGAGAAAAAAATGCCGATCGCAATTATTTAAACAAAGAGCATTGTAAAATTTTTTAAGTTTCCAAGGACTTTTTTAAAGTGCTTCCAACAAAACGATTTTTCGAAAATTTTACACCGATGACCTCTAAACAATTCGCGATAGTAAAATTTTACCGCTCTTCTGTAGAGCGAGACTTCTCCGATTGTCATTGCTAGAAAATTCGATCTTTGGAGAAACCTGCCGAAGATGAATTCCGGCAGAGAGAAAAAATGCTAAACGAATTTTTTTTAGCATAATTAGTAATAATTTAGTAATAATAAAATTTTACCACTCTTTCGCAGAGTGAGACCCGGTCGATCTCATTCGCCCGCGAATTTGGTCGGCCGCAGATAACCTGCCGAAGATAAGCCATGACAGAGAAAAAATGCCGATCGCAATTGTTTAAGCAAAGAGCATTATAAATTTTTTTAAGTTTCCAAGGACTTTTTTAAAGTGCTTCCAACAAAACGATTTTTCCAAAATTTTACACCGATGACCTCTAAACAATTCGCGATAGTAAAATTTTACCGCTCTTCTGTAGAGCGAGACTTCTCCGATCGTCATTGCTAGAAAATTCGATCTTCGGAGAAACCTGCCGAAGATGAATTCCGGCAGAGAGCAAAAATGCTAAACGAATTTTTTTTAGCATAATTAGTAATAATTTAGTAATAATAAAATTTTACCACTCTTTCGCAGAGTGAGACCCGGTCGATCTCATTCGCTCGCGAATTTGGTCGGCCGCAGACAACCTGCCGAAGATAAGCCATGGCAGAGAAAAAAATGCCGATGGCAATTGTTTAAACAAAGAGCATTGTAAAATTTGTTAAGTTTTCAAGGATTTTTTAAAAGTGCTTTCAACAAAACGGTTTTTCGAAAATTTTACACCGATGACCCCTAAACAATTCGCGCTAGTAAAATTTTACCGCTCTTCTGTAGAGCGAGGCTTCTCCGATCGTCATTGCTAGAAAATTCGATCTTTGGAGAAACCTGCCGAAGATGAATTCCGGCAGAGAGAAAAAATGCTAAATGTATTTTTTTTCTGCAGTAATAATAAAATTTTACCACTCTTTCGCAGAGTGAGACCCGGTCGATCTCGTTCGCTCGCGAATTTGGTCGGCCGCGGACAACCTGCTGAACCTGCTTCTCTGCCATGGCAGAGAAAAAATGCCGAACGCAATTGTTTAAACAAAGAGCATTGTAAAATTTTACAACTCTTTTGTAGAGTGAGTCTCGAGCGATCTCGGTCGTGACTCGAGATTTTAGCAGAGGTCGAATTCGTCGATGATGAGCGACATCGAGATGCCAAATAGTCTTCGAGCTTATTTGTTTAAATTAATTAAAAAAGAATGGGGAAATGCTAGCACCCTTCCACCATACGAGTCTCTAGCAAACCCTGTTTGCTAGAAAGTTCAACCATAATGAAATTTCAACCGATGACCGCCGTCGACAAAAAAATCGAATCGGGGGCATTTGTTTAAACAATGCGCGATCGCAAAATTTCACCACTCTTCCGTAGAGCGAGGCTAGCGATCTTGATTGTTCGAGAAGCTGACCAGCAAAAATGCTGCCAAATATGAACCCTGGCAGAGATATAAATGCTGAACGCATTTTTTTAAATAACGAGCATTGCAAAATTTTACAACTCTTTTGTAGAGTGAGTTTCGAGCAATTTCGGTCGCTCGAAATTTTGGCAGGGATCGAAATCGTTAACGATAAACGGCATCGATGTTACAAATTGTGCTCGAGATTATTTGTTCAAATGAATTAAAAAAGTATGGGGAAATGCCTGAGTCTCTTGGTTGTGGCCGTCGTCGAAAAAAAATCGATTTGATGGCTGCATATACAATGTTAAATGCAACAAAGTTTCACCGCTCTCCTGCCGAGCGAGCGCATGCTTCCAATACAAGCGTACCGTGGTCGCTACGCATAGTTGTGTGAATGTGTGATACGCACATATATGTAAGGTGCTTGCGTACGACCGAACGGCATGCGAGAACGGATTCGTTCTTTCTGCAACGCAGTCGGCAAACACACACACGCACGCACGCACGGACGCACGCACGCACGCACGCGCGCTCAGCGATCGCCGTCTATTTGGCTTCGACTCTTCGTCCCAGTGCGAAGCATCGAAACCGAATTCGCGATCGCTGCGCTGTCCGTCGGTAGCGACTCGTAGCTAAAAACTACGAGATCTGCGCTACCGACGTAACGAGAGGCCGCGTCGAAATTTTCTGACGTGTGGCACATGGCCTTAAACGCTAACTGTGCAAATTCAAGTCAATAGTGTGAAAGTTACTCAAGATATCAATCCCGCCGTGTCAAGATATGTAGTTTCGAGATAATCACGTTCAATGTTTTCGTGCATATTTTACAGGATCTTGTGAAATATTGTCATTTTACCGCTATTCAGCGATTCCGGCATCATGCAAGTGTCCATCCTCATAATCGAGATCATGTTGCACACCTAATCTATGCAATCTGCGGGCAGTTCGGGCCTCATTTGAGTGTTCTTGTGCTTTGATGTCCGCTTTAGTTACACACGAATCATTCTTGACCTTGTAATGTTTCATTTTATTACATTTCATTTTACGAATTACAATTCATTCATGATTTACAATTCATTTCATTATAATTCATTTTATGATCAAATCGTCTTTTCACAGAATAAAAGCGAGAATTTTCAATAAAAGCGAATACAATTTAATATCTACATATAAAGTCGTTTCAAAATCACTTTCATCTCTTTACATGATATCGCCGTAGATATTTAATACAATGAGTATGAGTTATGGTTAAATCTAAAGCGGCGAGAGAGAGAGAGAGAGAGAGAACCATTGACGTTACAAACAAATATACAGTTGATCTGATTCGTCACTTTTGTCGATCATCACCGATAAGTCAATATTGAACGGACCTTTTTGCTATTCGATTAACTTACAATAACGAAATAGCGTGATTTATCTGGGCGGTGCTGTATTTCGAAGCAACCGTTACAAGTCTCCAATTTCCGTAAGTTTTATGTACAATACTTTTGGTCGCGAGGAGCTCCTCGTACGGAAATACAATGAGATGGAACACGCGTGTCCTTTCTATGGTCTACTCATTATAACGTTCCGAAGACAAGTGGTAATGCCAATCGTAATCATTTTTCCTCTCTTTCTCTCTCATCTCTCCCCACTCCTAATCAAACTTTCCACGCACACACATAATATTGCCTTCCTTATGTTCGTATCCTTACAACCTGATGCACACTGTTCCACTAAAATAGGTGTAACTTCGTCAATTTTTAGAATTCCAGGGTCCGGTTGGTCTTAAAATATTCTTGAAAGTTCACACTATATCACTATAAAAAAAAACGATTTTTCGTTTTTTATATAACTCACTAAATTTCGCGTCCAGGAAATTGCAACACTGTCAATACACGGCATATTTACTCTCAAGACTTTTATCCTAATTGAATATTAACAGAAACAGGAGATACAATAATTGAAGAAGAAAATACTTTTGACTGGAAAATCGATACTTGGATTACGCTTACGTCAACGAGAACACCCAAAAAAAAAAATCAAGTCTCCCTTGATGTAATTCTGATTTTTCGGGTTCCGGGTGAAAGTTCTCGGAGTTGTGGAGAAAGTGTGGTGAGTTACTCGAATGCACACGCGAGGGCTCAGGAATCGTTTTTCGCCCTATCCTCCATGTGAATTATGCGTCGCCGGTTTTCAGGGGATTCTCCCTCGCGAGGTCGTCTCGAATGGGAAATATATACTCTCGTTTCACGGGCAGTCGGGGAATAACGAAATAATTGATGGGCGCACAGTTTATGTATGAATTGAACGAGCGGATGAAGAATTTCGTGCAAGAACTTTTCGTTCATTTTTCACAAGTTCTATTATTTGAATAATACCCGCTTAAGGGGTTAGACCACTCTAGAGGCCGAAAAAAATAGGCTTATTGGGGATTTTTTTTCATAAAAACTATAATATGAATCGAGGTTACAAAAAATTGTGTTTCTCATACATATCAGTGACTGTATACAATAATTGTTTTGAACCGATTATTTTCAAAATGGCGGCTGTGCAGCGTTTATCTCAAAACTGCATTTTTTAAGTTGGCCGGAAACATAACTCAATTTTCAACCGATTCACTTCAAATGTTGAATATATCTTGAAAAATACATTGCCAATAGAAGTACGGAGGATTTTTTTTATATCTCATAGTAAATTCGTTAATAACAATTATCTGACGACATTTTTCACTTTCCAAAAATTTTCCTAAAAAATCGTCAGATAATTGTTAATAACAAATGAACTATGCATTTAAAAAAATCCTACGTACTTCCATAGACAATGTATTTTTCAAGATATAATCAACATGTCAAATGAATCGGTTGAAAATTATCTGAGTTATGTTGCGGTCAACTTAAAAAATGCAGTTTTGAGATCAACGCTGCGCAGCCGCCATTTTGAAATTAATCGCTTCAAAAAAATTATTGTATACGGTCACTAATATGTATGATAAATACCCTTTTTTGTAATCTCGATTTATTCTGTAATTTTTCTGAAAAAAATCCCAGAAAGCCTTTCTTTCGCCCTGTAGAGTGGCCTAAGGCCTTAAGCACCTTTCATTTATGCTCATTGAAGTTTTTCTTAATGGAAGAGCCAACGCCCTTTTCGAAAAAAAACCTTCATTAAGAAGCTTTATATAGAGCGCGACATATAAGGTAATCATACCACTTATGAGTGAAGCCATTGATATTGAGAATGTAAAACGGACAAAAATGTTAGATTGTCCACTCACGTGTGCCACCTATCTGCAGAAGTGACAATCGCCAATGACGCCGTTTATTGGTGAGCATTGCAGTCGGAGCCTATTTGATTGCTTGTAGAAGTTCGATGGTGGCTCGTTGTGAAAAGTAAAAACAAAAGCTTTCAACGAAAACAGAATGTTGCAAAGAGCACAGTGAAATTTGAGGAGTTAGTCAACACGCCAGATCGATCTCTTGAACCGTTTTAACATTTTATTCCTATTTATTTTCCGTTTCGTCTCTCATTTTGACCGTGTTCCCGTCTTTTTTTTCTCTGTCGAGAGCACCCCATCAGGGTGTTCAGATTGCATTTCACCAATTGTCGTGGCTGTGTTTTTCGAGTTTCGCGACTCTCTCGCTGCCTCGATTGTCACTGTTCTATACGGCTTCACATTGCACTCTTGGCTACTTGGGCAATCGTCACCCAACATCGTCCGGCCCAATACGCACTCTTTCCACTGCGGGCGAAACATGACAAAAAAAAATCGGCTGAATTCTTGAGACTTTTTTTTAGCCGATTTAGGAATTTGGCGACAATTTTCGTTCTCACGGACGGACGTGAAAGAAGATTGCGAAGTGTCTTCATCACCGAGTGTCACGAGAAGTAATAGTCGGTTCATTTTTTAATCTATTTCATTTTTATTCATTTTTCTTTTTTTTTTTAACGAAAAACGAGCTTAATTAGTCGATTGTTTGCCTCAGAGCGAGAGAATCGGGATCGCCGAGGAGAAAGAAATATAATGGAAAGTATATTTTAGCACTAAAAGGAGCTGGCGTCCGTTCGGACTCGACGTCAATTTTGAAGTACGTTTTCGAAATAGCAGACGCCGTTTTTGAATCTGGACTTGTTCCGTAATACAATTAGCCTATTGGGAGAGGATTATACCTATTAATACTGTCGGGGAGCCGCAGGTCTTGTCTCACAAGGATCATCACTTTGGTGTCCACCTTCGATTTTGTTGAAATTGCAGGATATAGTAGGGAATTTAATAAGTGTATGGTAGAATATAATATAGTAAATCGAGCATATAGTGGGGTACCTAAAAACTGTTAGATACGTATTTCTTTTTATATACGTATTTTAAATTAGATATAACTATTTTATATTTAGATTAGACTTATTTCAGATTTTAGATGTAGATTAGACTTAATTTACGAGTAGATTAGAGACTTAGATACGTATTTCTTTTTATAAATACGTATCTAAGTCTCTAGTCTACTTGTAAATTAAGTCTAATCTAAATCTAAAATGTAAAATAAGTATATCTAATCTAAAATACGTATCTGAAAAGAAATACGTATCTAACAGTTTTTAGGTACCCCACTATATGCTCGATTTACTATGATACATTCTACCATACACTTATTAAATTCCCTAGTATATCCAGCAATTTCAAAAGTTCCAGATATTTCTTAAAAGAAATACGTATCTAGATACGTAGTAGTACTCTAGAGTGAAGCATAAAAGGGTTGATTTTGCAGTTTCGCGCTTAAGCAACCCACTAATTTCAATCAAAGAAGAACGAAGATTCTTCTAATGCAAAACGATCAGAAAGCAACTATGGGTACACTTGACAAAACAAAAATTGAGGGACAACCCACCCTTTTGTTTTCCTTTCTCTCACTCCACATTTAAAACGTTGCATTAAATAAAATGTAACGGATAACACTTTAAAGGGTGGAAAAATTAACGTGAAAGTATTTTTGCATTTCTCCCGGATAGCAAGCTCAAGGGGGTAAACCACGTTCCAGAAATGTGCGATGGTTTTTCATACAAATTTAGGCTTTTAGGGTAAACCAATGGTGAATCCGTATTCAGGGGGACAAAATTCATCGATATGGACTTGTGAAAAGAAAGTTTGTAATCCAATTTTTTTTCCATCTCGGCAAAAGCAAGTGGCTTCACTGAATTGTCAATCGTTTCTTTCCTGCTTCGATTTGGAACTCCATTTTGTGCGAATTCTCTTTGCAATCCGTTTCTCTTTAAAATACCGTTTGATTGAAGGCGTTCCGATGATTAATTCAATTCAATGCACCCCTTTTAAATGTGAGGTGATGGATAGAAAAATAAAGGGGTGGTTCAGCCCGTAATTTTTGTTTATTTTCCAATGGACCTAAAGTGGATATCTAATCGTGTTGCGTCACAAGAATTTTGGTTTTTATCCCACTGAAATCGGTGGACTACTTGCGGGGGGAACTGCAGAAATGGCCTTCGACATGCTTTACTCTAAAGGGTGGTTTCACCCCTTGAAACCATTTTCCCGCTGATAAAAAATAATTCGTATCTAATCGTTTTTGATGCTGTATCATATATATGCGGACACCAAAGTGATGTTTCTTGCCAGTATTAAATGAAAGTACGCTTAAGGTCCAAGCGTTGCTATGTCTCCAAGAGAGATTTAGATCGGGTCACGGAGCCCCCGAGCTAGAGCGCAATTTCCTTGAGTGTAGTGGAAGATTCGCTGTAAGACCTTTTCCGTTGGAACGGGACTCTCGATCACAATTTAATCGCTCTATCAGGATTTAGTAGATTTCGATTCGTGATTTGGCTTTGTAGATAGGTTATGCTCACAGTCTTATTAGGACCTTGGAATAAATGTTGACGTAGACGAGTTACTTTACATTACACATTAATGAACATTCATGAACCTGTTAATAATGATATGTTGAACTGAGTTTTAGGAAGAAACTGATCAAGTTTGGCGAATGCGGACAGTCTTTTTCGCATGACCTGATGCGTGCAGTGGTTCGATCACGGAGACCCCGATTTTTTCATTGACAGCTGGCTAATAGTTGCGCAAAGTTTATGAATTTGAGTGGGAGGTAGGAAGGGAACGTATGTTAGTGTTCTCTGAATTGGTCAAGGAAAAGTGAGACTTTTTTTCAAATTTTGTCATTGGGTCGGATAATGCATGAAAATCTTGTCCATGTAGTGTGGTTGATTAAAATGGGAGAACTAGTTCAATTTTGTCTTTGTTTCAAGCTCAAAACGCCAGATGCAGGATTCTGAGTTGCGGACATTTAGGTCGTCATCCTGTTTTCTAAGATGCTAAGCCTCATCGCGTCTTGAATTAGAAAAATTAGATTAGGATGACGTTGACGTTTTCATCGTTGGAATGCAACGAACATCAATTTCTTTTTATTTCCCAAATTTCCTTTAACATATTTAAGCTACGAAAATCACGCAAACACATTTTAGGATTCTTATTTACAGCCTAAATCTCCAAAATAGAATTTTTGATGATGATGAAAGTAATGAGCTAAAGAGGATTTTCCGTTGTATTCCAACGAAGCAACTTCAACCCCATAGATGAGGGCTAGCATCAAACAACTTCCAAAGAGTATCGATGAAAGCAATTTCTCATTGATTCCATAAGCAATCTCTCATTATTTCCAGAAACACCCCCTTTCCTTCATATTTTTGACAACCACTCATCATTATGAAATTATAACAATTAAGGAATATCCATTGTCGCTTTTCGGACAAAATGCTTAATCATCGCTATTTCAGGATATGTTCTTCCGTCTCTGAAAATGGCTGCAAAAGGTGAACCGAGACAAGTTCGCTTAAGAAGGCACATCCCGTCAGTTATTGCTGCAGCACCTGGTTATGTCCATTTTGGCCGCTAGGATAAGACCGCCGAACTGAGACGCCCAGAGTGGAAAGGGACAAGAGACAAGAAATGGAGAGACAGAGAAAGACAGATAGACAGAGACGAACAGAATTGGTCACCTCGAACATTAAGCTGGGCAATTCACGTTTCTCGTGATGCGGTCTCGTCCGTTCTCCATGTAGACATATATTCGCTCGTTAGGAGTGAGCGTTGCCGGTTCAACAGCGAGTATGAGCATTGTCTGTGCGCTAAGCGATCCTCCAAACGTTGTCTACTCATGTCCATCTGCCCTTTTACCTCCCCTCCCCATTTCGTGGGATGCAGCAACTGAGAGGATCCTTGCTCTCTTTGCTAGCCCACAATATGCATGGATACCTTACTCAGCCTCCATCTCCATCAAGCTGGACCACGGAATGGTCAAGCGTTCTAACTACCATACTAGGTGGCGCTGCGGTCGCCTCTGCAATTCTCATCACACTTTCGGTCTCTCTCTCTCTCTCTCTCTCTCTCTCTGTCTCTCGCTCTCCCTTTGGCTCTGTCTCCTTCCCTCGTTCTCTCAGAATCTCACTCGACGAAGCCCTGAGAGGAATTGTTATTGCGTTGACGCTCAGGTGCCTCGAGTGATGTGGCTTGCACACCGTCCCGTCAGCGTTCACTACACGCTATTCCCTTCAATGTAAACAAACCTATGTGTACATACAGATAGTAGTGTACATAGAGATACATGTAACGAAGCTTACATCCAAATTGCGTGTACATATGGGTGATCCAACGTGAGATCGGATGACATGAACGGTGAGAGGATTGCATAGATGACGTTACGATCAGATGCCTAGGGGAGGGTGCGCTCTAGCCGTCCTGCATTGTGGCCTCAACCGGCTTTTCATGTAACCAGAGCTGGTTTTCTTCCCCTCACGTCCCTCTCTGTGTCTCATTGTATGCCGGCTAATAAACGGAAACCGGTAGCTCAACAAGAATTGACAAATAGAGCGTTGACGGGTGACGCCCTCGGGTGAACTGCGCTTAATACGAAGTGATCCGTTGGCTGTGCATCAATCCGAGAGAAGCTTCGATGTTCGCTGTGACCTAAGCCTTGAACCGTATTGCAGATAAGCCTAGTCAAGTACGAATAATACACACAATCGTACATATATATACTCGCCAAATGTTGTGCGAATGTTCTCCAAATTTTAACCATCAATTCATCAATGAGCTATTCGTTAATGAAATATCCAGCAATAATATTCCACGGTGAGAGAAATGTTTGGTGTTTTCAACCATATTTTAACTATATTTTCCTCAGAGGACAATAATATTTTATAGCCACAGTTAGTGCGAAAAGTTTCGATCTGCTTGTTGAAATGTCAGCAGTTGCATTAACTATGCACATAACCTCCAATCTTACAAGCATACGTTTATTGGCCAATGCTATGTAAGATAGTAGGTTTTCATAAAATAGATGTTCCCTGACACTATAAAAAATGTACTCCCCCAAGATCCTAATAGTGAACAGGACTGATATGTACATTGATCAAAAACGTTGCCTGTTATTTGCTACGATGTTCATAGTGATTTGTACGATATTATAAGATACGACCTGCTCTATGCGTATATGGTGTGTCATTCAAGTGTTGATTCAAGGCATCAATGCCCGTGTACTAAACTCATAGAATGTTTCATAGATCCAAAATAAAATAAATTATGCATCTGAGGGTTCTACCTCGATTATTTTTTATGATAATTCTTCATTCCCCGACCTCCTGTAATAATGTATTTCGAAAAGAATACACAACTACACGCGGAATCGAACCTACAATCCACCTGCCTATCTTCTGCTTATACTACGCACGTTGGCTACTACGCTATCGAGTGCTTGTGGCATCTTCATCGCGGATATGGCATAACTGAAAGAAGTTATTCCAATTGTACTTCCCCATAGCTGTTATCTCCGTTTCGGTGAACTTTTGCACATATCTTTTCTTTATAATATAAGTCACTGCTTAAATGGATTTTTGGCTATCGCAATCGATTTTTTTACCATAAAATAGTGATTTTCACCATATTATATGATACGACCTGTTGTATAAATAGTAATGTATGCGCTAGAAACAGAAGGTAAACTACAAGAAGTGTTGAACGGATATTCTATTTTTGCAATGCAACGAACATACTGTGTAGCAGCCGAGATAAACACATGTAGCTCATATTGGCATCATCTGTAGATCATCTATGAGGCATAGCTCATATTGGCATCATCTGTAGATCTTCTATGAGGCATAGAAAATCATACAGCTATGGGTCCCTTATGAGGGATTCCCTTCAAGTCATATTGTCATCACATGATGATTTACAATAACAGATCCAAATGAAGCAAAGTTGTTTCCACGCGAGTATGCAGGCAGTGAATTCATCAGCACCAGCAAAATCGGTTCACGAATATCCAACAATAAGTGAGTGCATATAGGGCGCATAAGGGGTGTCACGGCGTTAAAAAATTGTAGTGCTCCTATGGAGCTCATATTGGTGGCATGGCGTGACGTAACTATGCAAAGCTCATATGGAGCTCATATTGGTGTCACGGCGTGAAAAATAAAAAAATCCAAAAATTTGAAATAAAAAAAATCGTATTTTTTGTTTCCATATGATTTATTTATGTCCCTGCCTATATGACAATTGGATTAAAACGTATCCTGTCTCGTTCAAGTTTTTACCTACCCTCGGGATTAGAACCTACGTCTTCTAATTTTAGGGCACTTGTGTACATTTTCTTTGTTTCTGTGCCTATTTTTGCCATTCTTCATTTTTATAACTTATATCGCCGTTATAGGACGTATCACCGAAAAACACGCATGTCGCCGCCATAATGCGCTCATGCGATGGATCACTCAGAAATACGCATATTGCCGTCATATTGCGCCCATCGAATGTATCACTGAGAACATGCGTATCACCGTCATGGAATGTAACACTGAGAAAAAGGCATATCGCCGTCATATTGCGCCCATCGAATGTATCACTGACAAATATACATATCGCCGTCATATCGCGCTCATCGAATGTATCACTTAGAAACATGCATATCGCCGTCATACTGCGCTCGTGGGATGTATCACCGACAAATATAGATATCACCGTCATACCGCACTCATTAAATGTATCACTTGAAAACATGCATATCGCCGTCATAGGATGTATCACTGAGAAACATGCATATCGAAACCTGAGAAACCGTCATATTGCTTGCATGGCATGTCTTCTACCAGTGCTAACCCAGTGAATTCACCAACAAAAGTCATTGGATGACTTCCATATGACGTCAATCTGCAAATATTCATTGTAAAATTCAAATTTGCCGTATTATGAGTTCGTCTTGTAGTCAACGGATGATGCATTTTGAAACGACAAATTTAAGTCACGATGTATCTCAAATTCATGATACTGAATGAGCTCATGAAATGTCTTCATCAACGTAAACGAAATTGCGTTCATGTTAAGTACAATTCATGAGAACATTTAATCCTACCATAGTGAATACACATCAAAATGTCCACACATGACTTCGATATGACGTAAAATTTGCGGATATTAATTGCCGACACTTGAGCACAGTCATACGAGTTCAAAGTGTTCTAAACGTACGATGCATTTGTAAACGACATATTGAGATCAAAATGTTTTTAACGTTCATCATACTAAATGAGTTCATGCGGCTTTGCATCACGACATGTAAATATGCTATAAAATTTGCTTTATCAATTGTATACACGGCGTGATAATCGTGACTGTCTATCTGGGAGTTTGAGACATGCGTAGTTTTCAAAACTACTAAGCCGTGGTTGCTCCAAGTGCAAATGATTTACGTCTTCGCTATGAGTATACATTACCAACATTTTTTTTCGTATAGTCACTTTTCATCAAGTTTTCGAACAAACTATACTTGAAAAACGTTAATATTAACCATATGAATTGTACAAATTTGAATAGAATTGTAGAAGTGTGACTGAACAACACCTAACGGTCAGTACACAACAATAGTATTTATCGCGCACCAAAGTTGTGATAACACTTAAGGCCTTATATACGCGAAAATTTTCATTTTTTAACATTATTTTTGATTCCGTTAGCCTGAACGGTTAGGAATATTTGAAGCTTCACAGAATTGAAAAATTTCAAAAATTGTTAAAGTTACAGCATTTAGAGCTAGACAATAGATACCGCGCGGCACGCCCGACCGCCAACTTCAAAGCTGTTTTTCCACGATTCACTTTTACGAACCTTGTGAAACTTTTAACTCTTGAACGGAGGTTCAGATCGCTTTGAAATTTTTACAACATATTCTTAGTATCATCACCTATCGTGTGAACCACAGAAACAAGAATTTCAATGACCCAAAAAATCATAAAAAATAAAAAACTGACAGAAAATTGAGTAAACAATGTGAAGTTTCGAATTTTTATTATAATAATGAAAAAAAAAATATTGTTGGTTCACACTGAAGACACATTGATTATGCAATTATAAATATATTCATTTTTTTCAGACACCCACATGGATGCCGAGAACTTTCACCATCAACGCGTGCGCAAAAAAAATACATTGCTTTATTATGTTATATCTCCGCCATTTATTAATATTTCTGAATTTTTTTCACATATATTTAATCATGTGCATAAATGATCTGTAAAAAAATGTTGTCAATATATGCGTCATTTTTTTTTAACCGCGTCTAAAAAAGTACCTTCGAAAACCGGCGAAATCGCGTATATAAGGCCTTAAGTAACCATATCTATATTTCCAAACCTTTTACGATAGTTAATGATTATTTCGAGGATAATATTAGGAGTACAACTTTGCAGTGACCGTTTTACTTAGAGAGCCACTGCGGCCGAAGTCGTGGCCCTAGCTCAATAAAAAAAGTGGCATTTTAAACTAGAGGCTCTGCCAATGTAAACAATTTAAAAAAGCTAACGGATACGTGTATGCATTATAAAGTTATTGGCACTCAAACATGGCAACCTACGAGCCGAATTCTCAGCATTTGCGGGAACTGCTCCAAAGACAACAAAGGAAGGGATTTTTGCACCCGATTGTGACTGGAGATGAAAAGTGGGTTTACTACGATAATCCTAAACGCCGAAAATCATGGGGACTGCCTGGTCATATTCCGTCATCGACGCCCAAACCGAATATTCACGGATCCAAAGTGATGCTGTGTATCTGGTGGGACCAGCTGGGCGTTGTGTACTATGAGCTGCTCAAACCATCCGAAACCATCACATGGGAACTCTACCGACGTCAGTTGATGCGCTTGAGTAAGGCACTCAAAGAGAAACGGCCACAATTCAATGAAAGACATGACAAGGTGATACTGCAGCATGACAATGCCCGACCCCATGTTGCAAATGTCGTGAAAAATTACTTGGAAACGCTGAAATGGGAGGTTTTATCCCACCCGCCGTACTCTCCAGACATTGCCCCTTCCGACTATCACTTGTTCCGGTCAATGGCACACGATTTGGCTGACCAGCACTTCGGTACTTACGAAGAAGTCAAAAATTGGGTCGATTTCTGGATTGCCTCCAAGGACCAAGACTTTTATCGACGCGGGATTCGAATGTTACCTGAAAGATGGGCCGAGGTCGTAGCTAGCGACGGGCAGTACTTTGATTAAAAAATATGTAGCCACTTTTTTATAATAAAGCCTTAAACTTTTGAAAAAAACGGTCACTGCAAAGTTGTACTCCCAATAAATAGTCAAACAGGCCACCCAAATCGAATATTTAGACATACTTTTCGCTTATACTTGTGTTAACCATCCAACGATTGCGGTCTCAATAAATTATAGGGAATTTTTCTTTTTCCTCTTTCACCATAAGCGTTTTTTCTAAAGACCATGGACTTTTTTCTCGATGCACCAACGTATATTTTTCAAACATAATTCATTTATTATTGAAGAGGTTGTTCTGCACGTCCCGTGAGCCGCGAGATTTACATGTCCTACCGTGTTTTCGCCCCTTTTTCTCCCGATCATCACACAGCGGTCTTCCGCGGTCGAAAAAAAGAGAATGGCCCAGCGCGCAAAAAAAAAACGATTGAAGGTTGTTTCACCGGGAGAGCGGAACAACAAACCGACATTTAATCCAATTTCAATTCCATTTTTTCACCGGTTCGTTCTGGCTGCATTTATGTACAGAGGGCGCGTAACTAACGTGGATTCGGATGGACTAACGAATTTACCGGCTTGAGCGACGGGAAACCGCGTGGAGAATTAATTAGTTGTAAAAAAAAGGAGGGAAAAAAAAGAAATTGGCGCACTTTCTAACAGATCTGGGCAGTGAGGATTGAGTAGCGCACCTGCGCTTGCACCACACGTTGCGGATTTCACCCTTTCGTGGCTTTGCACGCACACATACATACATACATACATACATATATATATATATATATATTGGTGCATGTTTCTGTATTTTTACATGTTCCGAGTAAATACATGAAATGCTTCTCGAGAGTACATTTTTTTCCGCGCATGTATGCATATAGTGCAGCAACGTTTCGACGTTGCTAAACGTCCTCCGGTCCCATGTGTTGTATAACGTTTACGGCGAGGCGAAAGGTGAGGGACGATGAACAAGGCAGAGAGGGGGGGGGGGGTACGCAGATTTTCACTACGAAGAGTAATGGTTCTGTACGATAGATGCCGCTACAACAGTCTCGGCTATTACGGAAAACGAAAAAAAAAAAAAATAGAAGAAAACAGGGAAAATAATTAGAAAACGTTAAGAAAAAAAAGACAGAGCAGACGCCACAAAATAAGAAAGCGATCCAGAGGGACTGGACAAGATGGCACCGTTGTGGAATAACTTTTTCAATATGACAGCACGCGACGCCCACACCCTCATTCGCATTCTGTCACTCCGCTCTTATGATTATTATTATTATTTATTTTTGCCGATCTGAGAAGAAGAAAGCGGTATCAATGAAGCACATGGGTACATACATCATATATTGGGGTTGAGATGGGAAGAACATCCCAACACTACAGTACATCGATGTAGTGTTGGATGTGGGCACGTCTGGCGGTTTTCCGGACGATCTTTGACATGGGATCTTTATAGAAGTATGCTCATATTTTTCCGAAAGGTTATTTTGGCGGCTCCTCAAAGTCGAATCTCCTTGTCTTGAATGTACATATGGGGGGGAAATGATTTTAAAGACAAGACCTTTATAGAAGTTTGCTTCCTATGCAGATTCCTTTTTCCTTTACTTGTTGCTCCTCGCCTTGTTTTGTAAAATACACTTGTTACGTTAATTGTTTTGTCAAACTTTGATCAGTCGGTCTGGAAAAAAGGTTCGATGGATCAATTTGAAAATTTACAGGGCTATTGGGCGTGCATTAAGCTGGAAAAAACCTGGCAACATTAGTATTTCCATCAATATTTGTAAAGTAGTGGTAGATTTACTGAAAACCCATAAAAAGTTATTTTTTGTACTTTTTTCAAATCAATGTTATGGGTGAAAGAAAAAAATTCTTAAAAATTAACGAACGAGTCTCGCAGGAAAATTATTCAAGTTTTCGAAGCTGCCCTTTAATTCTCTGCGCGATCAGATATCGATTATCAAAGAGAAAGGGATCTTTTTCCATTCGAAGTCGGATATCTCAGCAAAAAATTGACGTAGAGAGATCAGAAGAAACCAAATTGAAGCTGAATAAACAAGCTAACTGAGCTATATATTGATTTAACTGAAAATTAATTTCCCGAGCCCCCGGACATTTTTAAAACACTCAACAACAAAAATTTGGATTCTTTTTCTCCCGCTATTTCTTATGATTGTACGATAAGCGTAGCTTACAAAAAATATTTGCAAGGAGATCTCGAAACTAAAGAATTCAAGCTTCAAAATACTTTTTTTTCACATAGATACAGCGCTTTAAAAAATTGAAGAAATGTTCTGTTCCTCTAATTTTTTGGAGTAATATATATATATATATATATATATATATATATATATATATATATATATATATATATTCAAGCCAAGGAGATTCGACTTTTTGGACGCATCTAAATAACCTTTTAGAAAAATGTAAGCATACTTCTATAGAGGTCCTTTCGACCGGTAATATTTGGTAAATATATTAGAACCGGTCGAAAGTTTTTGATCACTTTGGGTAATTGCCAAATTGTATTGGAATAACATAGTTCATTTTATAGAACTATCGTATCTTTCGTATCTTCGAAAATAAACAAATAAAATGAATTCTATTATTATAATATAATTTTGCAATTATTCAAAGTGATCGAAAACTTTCGCTCGGTACTGTATACGAGTATCTATGAGATATACTACAGCAAGTGGAAATATTTTAGTTATGAACAGTGGAATTAAACAAAAGAAGCGTGAAAAGAACCGATCAAATATTATTAAGCATCAGTAAATTAGGGTCAATCAAGCGACAAAATAGTACCAAAACTTACTTCGGTTTTCAATTAATGGTGGCAATTTATCGTTTCGGAACCATCTTCAATGTACAGGAGAAAAATGTTCCAACGAAAAAGCCATAACGCATCGAACGAACAAAAAAACCCCCACCTGCATAGTGCATATCTATAGGCAAGACGAAAGCGTAAAGCCGAAATGGACTCGAATTTTTCGTTCACCACCTCGTGAAAATATACGCAGATGTCGATGCGTCGGACTAACGGCTTTGGGAGAGTAGAAACAATACATATATGTATATCTATAGAACGAGAGAGGGAGAGAGGGAGGGAGGGAGGGAGGGAGGGAGAGAGAGAGAGAGAGGCAGAGGGAGGAAACAAAAGAATAATGCAAGAGGTCTTTTGAAAAAATATCGATGGCCGCTAGGACAATAATAAAATTATCCACCGTTGTGGTATTCTCGTCCACCCTCTCGATCAAATGGTTTATTCGTAGCGACGATGTCATCCCATAACGAAATTCGGAAAAGGAAAAATGATTAGAAGGATAAAAAACTGCATCAAAAGAAGGATGATTGGATTGGGAAATTTTCAAATTGAAACCCTCGAGGGATCTCTGAATACAAGTGAAGCCCTGTATGTAAATGTTCAATTCGAAAATTGAACATTGCCATACAGAAATATTTCAACTCATGCTGGTATATCGCTCGAAATTCTATTTCGACTAGAGACCAATCGAATGAAAAAATCCTCTTCGTTCGGGTTCCTGTTTTCAACATAATTTTACAGTACGCATAGCAATGAGAAAATGAATCGATGCAATTTGGATACTTCGAATAATTAGTTTGGAGACCCAGAGAATGCATAATGGATGTACACAGCTGACGGCAAATACTTGTCTGTGCTTGAGTTCGACATATTTAAACGACTTATTGTATATCCCACGTATCACCAAATCCGCAATAGCAAATATAACGAAACGGCAAGAAGAAAAAACCAAAGTAATTTTACGAAACTAAAGCTTTTTGTACCGTACAATAAAAATGTCAACTTTGGCCAGATTTACCTAAGCAAGAAGTTACACTTGAACCTTCTTGTCGCGTTTTTTTCTTGCACGAGTCTTTTGGTACAGGAATTGTCTTCCAGGTGCACAAAATTTAACGAACTTTCAATTAATAGAAAATGTCTTTGAGTTTCATCGTTGTAAATTTGCGGGAAGTCACACGCGAGTCTTAAAAAAAGTGAAAAATGTATTTATCCGCGTAGCTAATTACGAATAATGAGTGGAGTAACAAGTATGAATTTACAAAAGTGGCTTTAAGGGGTTAGGCGACAGTAACGGGTATAAAATCATGTGCGAATTTAACAATTTTTTTCATATGAACAAGTGATTGACTCATAAAATTAATTACACATCTATTTAGTATGAATATCAAGTTGTTAGAAAATTTATATCTTTTTTCGATGTACAAAATGGCCGACTACTAATATTTTCTTTTGTTATCTTTTTTGACATTTAGCATCCACAATTTTTGACTTAAAAAAAAAAAATTCTCGTCAATCTACATTAGAATACCTATAGAAGTACGTATGGAATTTAAAAAATATTGTTTTATTCAAAAGTTGTAGGTATTTGAACTTAAGAAATTATTTTTTCAGTGAAAAATTTCGTTATAACTGCTCATAAACTGCTCATAAAATGAAAAGTTTTCGATTAATCAGAAATTCCGTACGTACTTCTCTGCGAAATGCAATTAGGAACATAACTTTTAAATTTAAAGTAAATTGAGTGAAAATTGTTGAAGTTATTTGTCACTCCAATTGGAAAAAAGCTGTTTCGAGAAGTTTCGAGTAGTCGGCCATTTTGTACATCGAAAAAAAAACATTCTAACAGCTTGATATTCATACTAAATAGATGTGTAATCAATTTTATGAGTGAATCACTTTTTCATACGAAAAAAATTCATAAATTTGCACATGATTTTATACCCGTTACTGTGACCTCACCCCTTAACCAAAAATCGACGAATATTATTTCCCCAGGTCCAATCACTCAAAAACGATGAGATTGAAGTCTGCACCGTTAGAATGCTTAAAAAATATACATTTTTCGAATTTACAAATTTTCTAACGCACATTCAGGTTACGAAAGTCACTGAAACATTTTTGAGAATCCTTATTAAAAATGTATAACCAAAATCCGCAAAACAAGATTTTAGATCCCTAATAATAGGAATGAAGAAAAAAAAATCAAGAACAATTTTCGTTGCATTCCAACGATGCAAACTTCAAAACCATCCAAAACGTTCATCCCATACGTACAATCAATAGAAGGGTACGATGAATTTATTTGGGTTAGTCTAGGCTGTTTGAGTCATTCGGGGTCCACAGTCCACCCACCCGAATTCGATGTTCACCTTCGTATTTTCAATAGGTATAACATTCTTCAGTGACTTCACGGCCTGACGAGGAAAAATTCCATCAACTTTCCGGAAAAGTCACTTTTATAAATATTCACCCAATAGCGAACCGAGCTGGCCGAGCTCATCCTTTTTGTTGCGACGTTGTGAAGCCGATCATTGAATTTTTTTGCCAATCAATATGAAAAGCACGACATATTGCAAAGGAATTGCCATAAAGTTGCGGGTCTTCTGTAGTTTGGCGTCTCGAAATTGCGTCCATCAATTTGAATAAAATTATTGACATCCCACAAGCGAAAAATATCGTTTATACTTGCAGCGGACGATAAACAATGGATCACAATGCCGCCCGGAACCGTGGACATTGAGAAAGGGTTTCTATACCGTCTAGTCGATTAATCCGTGGCAACACACAACCGCGATTCCGCAAAATGATATTCGACCGCACTACGACGCGCATACACGTATGCACCCACGCGTTTATGTCACACAACGATGCATAGTGCACTGTACGACATACGACGCGAAAAGACCGAATATAAATAAGGAAAACAAAAAAAAAACGGCGGAAAAACCAGTTTACGGATAGTCGAGGGAAAAGAATATAATTTCCATGTGGTGCATGGGCGTGTACGCATGGCCATTTAATATATATATATATATATATATATATATATATATATATATATATATATATATGTGCGTGAGCACAAGAAGCACGCAAGCGTATATTTTTCCATTTATCAGTGAGGTTTTTCAACAGTGAATGAGATTTACGATATTTTGTTTGTTATTTGTTTTTCTTTCTTTTGATGCTCCTGCCTATGCACTATTGCATACGAGCCATTTTCGCTCTCTGGATCCCGCGAACAAAATTTGATTTCACTGAAACTTCGGGTTCTCGAAACTTCCACCGGAATTCGCATTCTGTACATTTTTTTCCAATCCATAGGGCATCGAAAAAAACACTTTCTAACTCATATCGGATGTATACGCGTATGTTTGACTAATTTGCAAAACACAGTAGTTCAAGGGGTCACACGAGTGATGAGAGAGGAATGGGCACGTATGGAAATGTCAATTTTGAAATAAAGTAGCGATACGGTTGCATCACATTAGTAAGTGGCAGTGCGGGAATAGAGTGTGTGGATGCTTGACTTCAAGCATCGACCGGTAGTTTACCTGCAAGGCTACGTGTATGGTTGCAGGTATATGTGTACGTATGCATATGCGTATATCGTTATTTATACCTATGTTACGTACCCGCGAACGGCTGAAATAATGGACGACCGTTCATATGTATTCGGAAAACCTGTAATCCATAAGCTGGCATGCTTCATTGAATGGGCGAATAAATTGGTCGTTTTAATGAATTTATTCATTAAGGGGCTATACCAGTATGAATGCTGAAAATTTGGGTGGTTTTTGGGAATTTTTTTGGAAAAAAAAGTACTCAATTAAATGTTTCGGACAATTAAGAAAATATTTGGCTATATTTGACCTATGTTACATAATTTTTTCATAGAAAAATATTGACATCCAAGCGACTTATGCGCTGCCTTCGGAGGCGCAAAAAAAAGTTCCTCCACTGCTGACATAATTCCGGCCGATTGAGTAGCTGAAACCGAAAAAGGAAAAAATGTCGTTAAACTGGAAGGTATTTCCTGTACAATGACGTAGAATTTTCGAAAAATATCAAAATCTAACAAAATGGCGTAGCTATGAAAGAAAGTCTGTTTTATTGCCCGTAAAATGGTCGTTTTTTCAATGCCAAATCGTCAATTTTTATCCAATCAAATATATCCTACGTCATTGTAGAGTAAATATATTCAAGAGTACTCAGTTCAAATTTCAAGTCAATCGGATAATGCTCTTTGAGTTACAATGTCAGCAAATTTGAAAAATTTCGAGAAAAACGCGTTTACAGATTTAGCTATCAATTTTTGCAAGATAAAATGATATTTATATAAATGATATAAATGATAATGATATTCTTGAAAGTATAAATTGTAGAAAAAGGCAAAAAAAACGATTTTTTGAAAGTGTGACACTGGTATAGCTCCTTAAGGGGTAAGGCCACTGTAACGGCCCAAAAAAAAAGGTTTTTTCACTAATTTTTTGCTCCCGAAATTGAAGGTATTTGAAAAAAAACTTTTAATGGTGTTATCGGGCATACATTAAACTTTATTATAAAATTTTTTTACAGTAAAAAAAAACAAAATGGCGGTTCCACAGCTATCTTCCCGGGACATGTTTTGCTTCCAGGGCTCCGCGGCACGCAGCACCACTGGTGCACTTTTGAATCTAGAACAAAAAAAAAACCATTAATCTAGAGGGCTATAGCTAGAGAATGTCGATCGGATTTTAAAAAGTATCAATTTTTGTGGATTTGGCGTGCGTTTGAAAAAAAAAATTGATTTTTGATGAAAAAAACGGCAAGTTTTTTGTTAATAAAAAATCAATAAATAAAGTTCTTGAAAATTCCGATCGACATTCTCAAGATAATGTAAATGTTCACATCTGGTTAAAATTTCAAGTAAAAAAAATGAAAATTGTTCGAGTTATGCTGCGTGCCATTTTGAAAAACCATGTTTCGAGAAAAACGCGTTTAAAGTTTTGCGAATAGTTTTTTATTGGAAAAAATTAAAAAAAGAAGTTAAAAGGATTTAAACTATTTTTAAACTAGAGGGTTTAAACTATTTTTTAAGCCAATAAAAAAAAATCGATTTTTCAAAAAATTTACAGTGGCCTTACCCCTTAAGGAGTGTGGAAAGTAATAGTATTATCAGGTGTATGTATATCAAGAGCAAACAGCAGCGCTGGGACAGCAAGAAGTTGAAAATAAATTTCGAAGCGTCGGAGACTACGCCGCACACCCGAGTCGAAATTTTTAGCCTCCTCTGAACCCTCGCAGGACCCATTTCTTTTGTAATACATAAGCCGCCAGCCTCCGTTGAACCTACGAAACCTCATTTGTCGAGTTTAGTGCCATGCAGAGACCTCCTCTTGGCCCACAGTAGCCTCTGCTAGACCTCCCAAACCTTCTCTCGACCCCAGTTTCAGTGAAACGTGCAGAGCACAGGCCTCCTTAACCTGCTTTCAACCTCAAACTGTTGCCTCGACCCCACCTAACCTGCTTTCGGCCCAAATTCGATATCTCCTCCATCATCATTCCATTGTGGCCTGGTCGGTAACCCGTTCGATGACGAAATTAATAAAAATACATCGTCCCCTTATCAAATTATTAGTGCAATATTAATATGCGAAAACAATCAAATTTTCTCAATATCGATTTATTATTATTTTATAGGCAATTCATAAAAGAATGCTTGTATATACAGTCTTACTCCAATTCTATCGGATTAATGGGCGTTTTCCTGTCAGAAAAAATCTCACAGGAAAATTCTTAAAAAATGTCAGTCTATCCACTATAAGCTTATGCGACGTTTTTCGTCCTTGACGTTTCTTCTTAAACCCTCTAGTTCTTGAGTTACATTGCATTATCTAGAATTAGTCTTTTTTAGCAAAAAATGAAATAACATGGCGAAAAAAATCGTACAAAACTTTATAAAAACGCAAATGGACTTCTTGCTACCCCGTTCAAGTTTATCATGGATAAACGCAACAATTTTTTTTGCATAAGTCATGCGCCCAATTCTCGATGGTCGAAAAGAAGCCGAAAATCAGTCACGTATAAAAGTGCGTACCGGGGCGAAAAGAAAATTATAAAAAAATATTTCAGAAAAGCAATATAAAGCTGAATTTATTCCCGTCAAAACGCCGTTCGGTAAATTTGGTTATCTTTTTATTTACGAAGCTATGTAACTTTTCGTGCAGCAAGAAATATCGACTATGGTGTATCCAAACTTTTAAGCGACGGTATATATTATATAATATTATATATATATATTATACTCGAAATATGTGGTTGCATTAATATATTCGAATATACACTACCAGTCAAAAGTATTCAGACACTTCAGATAACTGCAAAACTTAATATCACTTTGGATCATTGCAAACTTATGGTAGAATAATAATTATTTTACGAAGATAGTATAAAGCTCTGTATAATTACTTAATTATATAGATCTTTATAGTATGTTCGTGAAATAATAAATGAAATGAATTATATTACTCTAACATTATTTGACAATTATCCAGCGCTCAAAAGTTTTGCGATTATGTGGAGTGTCCGAAAACTTTTGGCTGGCAGTGTAGATCTAAATAACATATAATGTTGATATCTATATGGAACGTTAGGGTGTTAATTATAGTCTATTTCATGTTTTACAGGATTGAAATTGTCGGTTTAGAATTCAACCTCATTCGATTTTTTCTTTATTTTTTCTTTTCGTTTTTGTTCGTTTTGTTTTTTTTGTTTATTCAATAATAAGTTGATAAATGTCGACGGCCGATTACCGTCGATTTTAAATAAAATGTTTGATTTTTCTTTGTTTTCATTTTTAGCAAGTCGAAAATTTAAAAACCATTTCCACGTGTATGTATGAAGCATATTTTTATTTTTTTCCGTCAAATAATTATAATATTAACTAACCGCGTCTATTTGATTCTTTTTTATTTTAGTTAACTAGATTTTTCATAGAACCAAATTTTTCCTATTGCATTCCATCATTAAAATGATTGATTTCAAAAATGTTTATTTATAGAAAATGAATCTATTTAATATCGTCCAATAACTACATATTTTATTTGACCCTAATAAATCTGTGATTCGGTTTCATCAGTTCAACATCTTCATCTGTTCAAAAAAACAATTTAGTTAAGTTCACTGAATGGGTCTAGTTATTTTTTTTAAATTTACCTTAAATAGAATTTTCTTAGAGTTAACCTTTTTTCTATTTGATTGAACTAATGGTCCATCTTTATTGCAACACTCATATAAAAGGAGCGGGGGGTAGAGAAGGTGGAGAGAGAGGAATTTTATATATATGTATATGTATATGTGTGTTTGTTTGAAAAATCTATAGCATGTTATTCGATGAAACTCTCTAATTATCACAATCATATTAACTAATTCACATAGCTTATGTGATACAACTAATAGTTAGAGGTATTCATTTGGTCTCTTATGCCATATCAGCGACCAAAACGTTATAAGCACTCGGTAGCATAGGGGCAGCGGAGCGTAGTTATGAGTAGGTAGGCTAGGTTCAAGGCGCATATAGGGCAAATATTTTCTTCGAACAAAATCATTTCTATAGGCCAGGGAATGAGGAATTAGGATGAAAAATCCTTGTGGTAAAGCTCTGAATTAAGGCGTTCATTTTATTTTCGATTTATGAAATATTTTATACATATAGGACACTTAGCTTTACAGTGTGCATTGTAAGCAAATAAAGATTAATTTAAATCTCATCTTTATTAATATATATAAATATCTTTGAAAGAAATATGATCGTAGTAGGCTGTGAGACAAGGAAAATACCTATTTTATTTAAATAGATTCTATATAAATTCATTTTTTTGTTTAGCAGTGTACAGTAGGCTGAAAAGGGGGGAAGTAGGTTCTGCGGGAGCGCTCGCAGTAGGCCGAACTGAGGTTCCGTAGGTTCAATTGTGAACCTCACTGACCTCCTTTGAGTCAAAAAGTCTACTTTCTGCCATGCCGGAGGTTCATCGGAGGCTCTAACGCATGGTACTTTCAAACATTGTACCCTCCTTTAGATACCCAATAATCCGCTCACGCCGATTTCTGCTCGCCTTCATTTTGTGGGTTGAACGCGGCTCGAAAATTTCGACTCGGGAATCCGCTCACGCCGATTTCTGCTCGCCTTCATTTTGTGGGTTGAACGCGGCTCGAAAATTTCGACTCGGGCACTCTCGTGAAAAGTGAAATAGGCTTTCACTTGTGTGTGTGTGTGTGTGTGTGTGTGTGTGTGTGTGTGTGTGTGTGTGTGCGCGCGCGCGCGCGCGTGCGCGTGTGCGCGTGTGCGCGCGTGTGTGTGTGTGTGTGTGCGTGTGTGTGTGTGTGTGTGTATTATGAGAATGGTGCATATGAATCCGCCGGCTGACAATAGATGGCGGTAGATGCACTATTTTCTCGAATTACAATTTGGCAATCCACATGATGATGTGATCATAGAGTCCCACCAAAACGCCATTGGTGACATTGTTTCGACGCGTTGACATCAGCTATTCCAATTGTGCTTCCAATGGCACGTTTTGTACGAAATAAGTCACATTCGCGGGAAGTCATGCTTCATTATTTCCTGGCAAAGAAATCGGCCGCGGAAACGCATCGTTCACTAGAGGAAGTCTAGGCCGAAATTGCTCCATCGAGTACAGCGTGCAAAGAGTAATTTCGCCGCTTCCAAAGTGGTGATTTCTCTATGAACAACGAGGACGGCGGAAAACTACCCAAACGAGGGGTGTCGTGGATTACGAGCTGCTAAAAGCACTGGAAACTATCACGGGGATCGTTAACGGCTGCAACTAATGGGAGAATCGACATGACACGTTGATTTTGCAGCACGACAACAGCAGGCATGTTGCTCAACCGGTTAAGAGGTTCTTAGGAGTGCACTGGTAAATTGTACCTAACCTGCCACATTCCCCAGATAGTGATTGCTCCGAATACCTACCATTTGCTCCGGTCGATGCAGGCAGCGGTTACGGCTCAGCGCTTCCATCTCGTACGAAAGAGTCAAAAAATTGCTAGATGACTGGATTGCCTCCAATGGACCGGAATTCTTCCTGCGTCCAGTTGTTGGCCGGAAGATAGATGGAGGTTGCCCGTTGCGATGGGCGATACTTTGAATAAACCAGTTTATTGATTTGCTAACTAATCACTATCTTCTCTTTCGCCGAACAATAGATGGTTCCATATGCAACCACCTAATATGTACAGGAAAACATCTTCTATCCTTCAATCCTCCATTCGTAAACCCTATTCTCCTTATCAGATATGTTGATCGGTAATATATCTCGTCAATTATTAATCTAAGAAGATTGCTGACTATTGCTGTGATTTAGGTATCTACTAGAGGACTAGCGCTAGGGAGGTAGCAATGGGGCAGCCTTACGCTAAACGGATAACAAAGGAGTAGCTTTGGTTAACCCTGGCAGATTTCTAATATGTTTCTTAATCAATTCTGACATACAGCTTTTTAAAGCGGGACACGACTGTAACGGGTGAAAAATCAACTTTTTAGCATTTTCTCAAAGCATACATTGTCAAGAATATACATAAAAATGTTCAAGTTCAAATATTGAAAATTGAACAAGTGACAGACGATTTAGTGAGAGGAGGTAGCGCAACGATATACGCATATGAAAACGATCAATCGCGTTATTTTTCGATATGAGTTTTCCCGACTTGCCCCGAATCTTAACTCGGGCTACAATGGTCCGATTTTCAATCAAAAATACAGAAAGTCCATAATTGCATTAGCTGTCATTGTGCGTAGCCGTTTTTTTACTTAGTATTTTTAAGCTCCAGAATATGAGTTATAATTACGCCAAAATTATACTTTTTTTAACACCCACCATTTTGTGAATTTTTTTCTCGAAAAAGAAAACGGCAACGTACTACGAGAACTACGTTTATATCAATTATAAAACATTTTTATTTTTCAGGCCAACCATTGTCAAGTTATCGATTCGGCCGTTGGACCACATTTTTCATACAGAGGCTCTATCATACCTGAATAACGTTGTCAATTTTTTTTTTAAGAAGTTTTACACGAAAGGCTTTAAATTTATGCTTAATAGCAGATTTTTCTTTCAAATCACAAATAAATAATCTAGTAGTCGAAAAAAATTGGAAAAAAAATACTTTTTTCCGGCTGGTCACAGTCATCGCTTAAGTTATATTCCGAAAGTTATAACATTGGAATATTCAGAAGATATAACATTAGAATTGCCAAGTTCAACGATACAAATTCTTTTTAGTAGCAGTTCTTCCCTACCATAGACTCAAAACTATTGTCACACATGCCGTCGTTTCCGATTCACAATTTTGCATGCATTCCACAGAATAGTAACGTTCGTGTCAATGTAATTTGAGAATTAAAAAATTCAAAAATTCGAGAATTCCAAAATGGTAAAATTTGAGAAATTCAGAATTCCAAAATTTGAGAATTCCAAAATTCCAAGATTTTGGAATTCTAAAATTTGACAATATCAAGTTTCTAAAATTTGACAATATCAAATTTCTAAAATTTGACAATATCAAATTTCTAAAATTTGACAATATCAAATTTCTAAAATTTGACAATATCAAATTTCTAAAATTTGAGCATTCCAAACCTAAAGTTTGAGAATTCCAAACCTAAAGTTTGAGAATTCCAAAACTCTAGAATTTGAGACATGCAAAATCGTAGAATTCCAGAATTATGATTTTTTTAGAATTCTAGAATTATGAAATTTGTAGAATTCTAAAATTATGAAATTTTTAGAATTCTAAAATTGCGCAGGTCATGGGGTATGGAATTCGACGAGTGGTACTTCAACTATGCCTATTTATAACTAATACTCACAACTGTGCACAATTTTTACATTTTTGCTTCGAAACCCATATTCCTAAATTGGGATTCACTAAGCGCCGTGCCGTAGAAAGCGAAAAATCATTCCCCTCATCGCGAAACATTCCACGGATAGGGTTGAAGGTGAAAACGACGTAAAAAAAAAACGAACGAGAATTGTGATTACGACAATTATACACGTACGCGGAGAATTTCCTAGTCAATTTACAGCTGTGTGCCGGATGGTCCGCGTTTTTTTCCGAGGGACACATACATTTTCCCAATTGCAAATCGAAAGCGCCGCGCCGATCCCGTCGCGTTCCATCTGGTAGCTTCGTCCATTTTTTTCAAGCCTCAACGAGATTTTTCCCTCTGGTTTTTTTGGCGTCGACTTTCTCGAATCGCGTTACCATTTCCGTTAATTGGAATTTTTCTGGACGAAGCTATTTATTGCTTATCGTGACGCAAGTGCCAGCTTGCATCTGGTAGGATGTACCCAGGAACAGTAGAGCAAGTGGTGCAAGAAACATACCCGAGTGTGCATGTACATGGAGAACGTACAGCTCGGCCATCGGCGTCAACCAACGAAGCGAATATCTGGCGATTCATCACAAACGCCAGCAAGATCCATCGCGAATTATATAGCAACTGTTCTCATCTCTCTTTCTCTCTCTCTCTCTCTCTCTCTCTCTCTCTCTCTCTCTCTCTCTCTCTCGTATCTTTTTCTCCCTCTTTGTCGCCACCTTCCTCTCGCCCATTTACTATTTCTCTATGACACGCTTCGCGGTTCGCAAGTTCTGCGTGTACGTATATTAAAATAGAGTGATCACAGCGCCCTCTGCGTCAATGTTAAGCACCGTCGATGTCGTCTGAATCGACTCCAAATACTTCCGGCAACACTTGCATCAACTCCGAGCACGTTTACACAGCCTCCACATTGACTTCGGGTTCTTCTAGTTCTCTCTGCGCTCATGAAAATTAGTAAAAGCGCCCTCCGCATGAACGGGACATACTGTCTGCACCAATGGGGCGAATGGGGCGCAGTCTCTGTATTGAAATAACGAGTTCGCAACGCCCTCTCCATCGCCCATGCTTACTTACAGCTCACAGCGTAATTCCGAATGATCTAGGTGCAGTCTATATTGCGATGAAATTATACCAGAATTCTTTGTGCTGCTTATAACATCGTTTTATCGCTTGCTCTGATGTGCCTTCGATTAGCATGATTTTCCAAATTCATCTCGCGTCACGTCAATATGTGCGCTATCGTAGGTAATTTGATGTATCCGCCATCCTCTGAAAAAATCCACTAGAAAATAGATCCCCGCCGACCAGTCTCCCGGAGAATAGATGTACAGATAAAAACAGCTTGCCCTTTGGACAGTTCTACCAGAAAGCAGATATATCGAAGGAACATGCCAAGTGGCCACTTTTACCGTGTGAAACTCCCACCCCGTGATAACGCTATCAGGCATGCTTGATGACGGACATCTCTACCACAAAATATCTGTACCGAAGCACAATCTTCCGGGAACAAATCTACCCATATAAAACCTTTGAAGCAAGTACCTTTCGAAAAGTAGACAGCTACCAGAAACCATCTCTTCAGATGAGTTCTCCACAAGGCAGAATGCGTTGTCATGTCAGTAAGAACGCTTTAAAATCATTCTGAGGCCTTCGAACGGCTTGAAACACGCTATAATGTAAGCCAAAGTGATTTTGACACGATCTGACTGACATGATAGCGCGTTCGGGCGTGCGAAGTAGTCGTCAACAGGTCTCCGTTCGACCTGTCATCAATTCTCGAAAGTTTCAAGGTTAGGAACATGTTACTCATGTTAGGTTGCAAGGTTAGGAGCATCTTCATGTAGATGTTTCATAGTTGTGAGCAGTGGGCCCTAATTCAGCTGCTTGCCAATTTAAAAAAACGATGTACACGTGCGTAGAGGAATTGTGCTTGAGATGACATAGTCAGGTAAGACGATACACCCTCAATATCTTTTTAACTATCCGCGCTATACGAGTAACGATGACGTTCCATGGTCGGCCAATAAGTGCTGCTAGTAGCGAAATCTAGTACAGCCGTCAGTCAACCAAAGCTTTTACGTAGTAAATATTTTTGTGATTTTGGTAAGCAAAAAAAAACTGACTACGTTATTGTCTGATGCTAAAAATACCTGTGGGGTAAGATTTTTTTTAGTTGAACTAATTTATCCATAATCTAGCGTTATTGTACTTCACAAACACTGCACAACGGATATTCTAACTGCAAAGTTTTCGTCACAACAAATAAACGCAATCTGCATTCACTTATGGGTAAGTTGACATACCAGACGTCGGTGTAAGATGACACACTATGTCATCTTACCTTGCTGCGTATAAAACCGGATATAAAATCAGATTTTTTGGCTCATCGCAATCTGATGCCTGTAATCAATGAATTTTACTCGTAAGAGCTGGCCACAAGGACACATGACTAAGCCATCGAAGCTGTAAAGAAGAATGGGATGGGTTGGCTTTTAGCATCCAAACATTTTAACGTGCCGCAGGCAACACTCCACGATCACTACAATAATGTACCAGTAAATATTGGTTGCTATAAACTAACCTTTAACCCAATATTTAATGTATCTGATCATAAATCGGTGGACTTGTGTAAGATGACATACATGTGTCATCTTAGACTGAGGTATGTTGTCTTACATACGTCGACCTACATGTGATTTTTTTTATTTTTCATTTAAGTAACTTATGTCCTGAAACTCATTCTAATTCATGGTAATAATAAACCTTTATACGCATACGCTTGGTTTTGAATTTTTACGTCGTCATTTATTTTTATTCTTTATCGTAAAGAAAAGGTATGTCATCTTAAAGGGTCTTCTCACTTTAGACGCTAAAAAAAGGCTATTTTCATGCATTTTTTTGATAGGTTTATATCATAGATATTGATATAAAAGTTGTTACACTTAATAAATACACTTTCGAAATACATCAAAAGAATTGTTATGTATTTATGTAATCCAAACAAACTTTGAACGCGTTTTTCTCGAAACAACGTTTTTCGACGGCTTGTTGATAAAATCTTCGAAACTACTGAACCGATCCTTATGATATTTTAACCATATATTATTTACAACTATAGCTATAGCGCATGTCAAGAATTCTTTTAAATTTCGATATTTACTATTTTTTCCCAAAAACGGTGGACAAACACGTTTTTATTGATTTTTTTCCTAAAAAATGTCCGCCATTTTGTTATTTTTGCATATATCAAAAATCGTACGATATGCGCTATAGCCATTGATATACTGAGTCGAAAACCGTTTGATTTTTTTTGTTTCGGGTGATATATCTCCGAGATTTCATCAACAGCGCAGACCTACACTTTCTTTAGGACATTTTTTTAATTACCATTTTCGTCTATAAATAGTAACTTAAATAATTTCTTTTTAAATGTATTTCGAAAGTGTATTTATTAAGGAAAGGTTCTGCCTTGTTGGGCCAAAAAATGTTCGATTTTACACCAATTTTTTATGCGAAAAGTATTAAATAAAGAATGTTGATATTTGGTATGTTGACTAAGCGGTCTTTATTGAACATTAAAATATTTTTTAAAGTTTGACAAAACATGGTGGTTGGAGTGGGAGGCGCCACGTATTCCGGTGCGCGGGCGATGACATTCTTCGCTTGCGGAAGTCCTAAGTCCCGGACAGGTGATCTGAAGCAAAAAAATCAAACATATTTATACTGTGCACAATATTGTGTATAAGTTGACCTAGAATCAAGAAGAAAAATCGGAAAATAAAAAAATAGTGAGCAATTGCGAAATTTTTTGGAAAAAAACAAACTTCCTTCCGATCGCTCACAATTTATTTTCTCTATTCTTCTTCTTGATGCTAGGTCAACTTATACACAATATTGTACAAAGTAAAAATATGTTTGATTTTTCGCTTCAGATCACCTGTCCGGGACTTAGGACTTCCGCAAGCGAAGAATGTCATCGCTCGCGCACCGCCATACGTGACTTCTCCCACTCCCACCACCATGTTTTGTCATACTTTAAAAAATAATTTGACGTTCAATAAGGACTGCTTAGTCAACATACCAAATATCAACATTCTATATTTAATACTGTTCGCATAAAAAATTGGTGAAAAATGGATCATTTTGTGGCCCAACAAGGCAGCGCCTTCTTTTGAGTGTAACAACTTTTATATCAATATCTATTATATAAACCGATCAAAAAATGCATGAAAATAGCCTTTTCAGCATCTAAAGTGAGAAGACCCCTGAAGCACAACTCCCCTACGGCATCCTCAAGCCATGTCACAGAAGTTCTGCACGATCTACATCCCATTTTTCCACCACGTTGTGATTTGGTCAGAACGGATAGTTCGGGCTCCTGTTCTCCAGTGTCTTTGAATGGTGGTTCCCGCTCTAATTTCAGAAAATGCGAGTACCACCTATGTTGATTGAGTGCTCTCAGATCGCCCTCTATATTCCCTATACTGCCACTCAGTAGCTGATACGGTTTTTCCATGTATGCACGCAAAAAAGTGTAAAAAAATCAATATACGAGATACGAAGTGTTTACGGACACGCTCGTGTCCATACATCGAAAGGTCGTAACGCCTTTTATACCGACGGGCAACGATAGCACGCCCTCTCAAGGGCCATATAAAGTCGTTGACAATTTATTTTCACTGCTATCATCCGACGGCAGTGCCATTCACATCCCGTTATAAAGTGATTGTTCATATCGTCGTCGAATTACCCAAGTTCCCGTTATCAAGATAAACGAGAAAGCATAGCCCAGCGTAAATCTTATCATCAGCTTTTCCGTCAGGGAGGCAACTGTTTTGCTTCTTTAAAAGAACATTTAGCTTACAAAATAAAAAAAGCAAGCCAGCATGGAAAAACTGACGGCTCTGAAACAAAATTAGGCAACGTTTCTATTGCTGAAATCAATATATTATTAGGACGTTGAAAAAGTTCTCACCGTCTTCTAACAGATGGCGTTTTAAGAACTGCGTGCGTGTAGTTTAAGATGGTAACGCATCTATAAAGAAGTACTATAAGCAAGACTGAAATTCATTGTGTGTCGTTTCGCTGATAACTTTTTTTTCATAGTGCTAAAGCGGAATATACATTTCGACAGGAAAAAAATAAGCAATATTGAGGGATTTTTTAAACTAACACATAATTATTCTACAATTATCAAACTTTAGGTATACTTTAATAGTATATTTAAGTATACGAAACAATGTTTCAGTTAGAACATGTATAGATTCTGCGTGACGGTAATTAAAATGAACAAAATGCAAATTTGAGAAGATGGCACGCATTTACAAAAAAAATCCACATTTCACGCAATATTTCTGTAAAATGTGGATTAAAAAAGTCGTTTGGTTTTCCAATTTGTCAAAAACAATTTTCGAAAAGTAGAACGTACCAATATTATCAATATTCCTACCAAGCTTCAACTCAATCGGTTTGATAGTTTTTGAGTAATCCTGCACCCCAATTTTGATAATGCAGTTTTGAGAAAAACGCGTTGGAAGTTCACGCCCGCGCCAAATCCGAGCGGTGAGGCACAACGTTGACGGGCCGTAACGTTTGAAGTTTTTCAAATTTCGCTTTGAAACTTTGGAAAAATATTCTACATATATAGTTCTATCGTTTGAGGGGCTATACCAGTGTGTAACTTAAAAAAAAAAATCGATTTTTTTCTGTTGCCTTTTTCGACAGTTTATACTTCCAAAAATATAATTATCATTTGTATCAATTAAATCAATATAATTTGATCTTGGAAAAATCGATAGTTAAATCTTTAAACGCGTTTTCCTCGAAATGAGATTTTTCAAATTTGCTGACATTGCAACTCAAAGAGCAATTATCCGATTGACTTGAAATTTCACCTGAGTACTCTTGAATATATTTACTCTACAATGACGTAGGGTATTTTTGATTTGATGAAAACTGACGATTTAGCATTGAAAAAAACGACCATTTTATAGGCAAGAAAGCAGACTTTTTTTTCATAACTACGTCATTTTGTTAGATTTTGATAGTTTTCGAAAATCCTACGGCATTGTACAGGAAATACCTTCTAGTTTAACGACGTTTTTCCTTTTTCGGTTTCAGCTACTCAATCGGCCGGAATCATGTCAGCAGTCAAGGAACTTTTTTTTGGCGCCTCCAAAGGCAGCGCTAAGTCGCTTGGATCTCAATATTTTTCTATGAAAAAATTATGTGAAATAGGTCAAACATAGCCAAATATGTTCTTAATTTTCCGAAACATTTAAGTGAGTACTTTTCTTCCAAAAAATTCCCGAAAATCACCCAAATTTTCAGCGTTCACACTGGTATAGCCCTTAAAGAAAAAAAAAAGAAATCGATTTTTTGATCGTTGTAAATGTATATCCCGCCCTAAAAAAGAGTATTTGCGAGGAATTTCATTGCACTACTTTATTACAAATAAAATCTGCAGCTAAGGGACTTGTTTCTTTCGGAAACAAGAAGCTGATATTGATTAAGACGCTTCAAAAATAATGATTTTGATGTGTTGAATTGGAGGCATTACTGTATGAAGACTCATGTCAGACGCTAGCTGAACTTGCAGAATCATTAGCAATTGGTCATACAACAGTTTCGAAACATTTGAAGGCATTAGGAATAATTTTTTTAAATAAAGTATTAATTTTCACGAAAAATCAGCGAGAACTTATTCAACATCCCAATATTTTTATTAAAAAGTGCCTTTCGCCTCATCGCAGTGAGAATATTCAAACCTCGCATTGTTGCGAAATGACCGAAGGCCTATTTTATTTGCCGAATAGAGAAAAAAAGAGACTGCTGACCTCGGTATATGTTGAAAACGAGAAAGCGATTTGGGTACGATCTCCGGTTCACCCCCGCTGTTTCGTTTCGATGCTTGATCGACTACCACAAAAGAAGTTCACCGCGATTTATTCCTTTCACGCTTATTTTCCATATTTCGTTCACGATGTGTATACTCCCGCTCGACACTCCATTTATTATTACATTTCGGCGTACGTGTATACGTATATTAATATCACCAGAGACGGAAATCTCGTTCGCTTTTCTTTGCACCCTATCTTCGAAATAAATTGAAGGTGGAAAAAAATGGATTCCAAGAACGAAGCACAAAAAAAAAGATGAAAAATAAACGAAACTGTATACATCGTCTATAAAGGCGAAGCATTACACTCCTCCTCTCTCTCCAATCCCGTTTACTTCCGCGCTGTATTATTACGATGTTACTGTCGTTTGCGCTTTTTCTCGTGCGAAGTGTTTTTACGGATCTAAGTTTGCCGCAACGCTTGTACCTCCACTCCTGTCTGCCCTCCCACATGAACGTAGTTGCATCAGACTTCATACGATATCGGAACAACTCGATAATCGATGAGAAAAATACGAGGAAAAACAAAACATTGATCGACGGTGAAGAATTTTTTGGATCTCATCTTTGTGTTCTGAACACCAAAACATCCCAAGCTTATTTTCGTTCCCGAAAGTCCATTTTGACAAACTTTTATCGTTTGCTATGAGCACATGATGTGGGCGGATATCAGAGAATTTATTTGTTGCGATCTGAAACGATCAAGAAGTATCGCATTCCAATTTTATCATGTAGATTGAAATTGGAAACTCTGAACATTCATATCGTACGGATTATCTGCCGGAACTTAAAGGGGTACACTCCGCAGGGCAATGTTGGGCGTTATTCAATTAAATTTCTAAACATTCCATGAATTGACTAAAGAAGTAATTGCATTTAATTTAATTGCAATTAGACAATTGATGGCACGTTGCAATTAATTTATTTGGATTAATCTATGCTAATTGCAGCTCAAAATTGAAACAATTGTAATTCACGCTTTTTATTGTTCTAAGAAACAATCAAAACTGACAACTAACCTATTTAACTTTACAGATATCTGTTTCTTAATTTGCTACTCATATACGTACTTCAATAACTTACATATTTGTTCTGAGGCCACTCCGCGCCCTATACAATAATCAGTTTTAATTGTTGGTTTGTAATCAATTACATTAAAAATATTGACAATCGATTAGTATCCCATTGTGGTGAGTCACGATTAACAATTGGATAATTGTTAATTGCGACTATAGAGATTAACACTTAATTAATTGTTAGTCGTGAGTTTTCACACCTGCAATTAATTAATTATTAATCTTTAGTTCGCATAGCAATTGAAGTTTGACCAACACTGCCGCAGGGTCGAAAAAGGGTTGTTCGTAAGATGTTATTCTGGAAAACTACTGAGTTATTGGATCGTGATATTTTTGTTCAAAAATATACATTTTTAAAGAACTTTGACTTTCTTTATTACGAAAATTCGTTAAATCGCAAAGACGTGGCGTCGTCGGAAAAGCAGTCTAAAAATTCTCCAAAACAGTAAAAGATCTAACTCGCCAAAAATAAAATGAAACATAACGCCAAATTGGATTTTAAAGTAGATATTTGAATCATGACTGATTTACAGAATTCTAATTTTTGAAGTACAGCAGACATTTGAATTGTAAAGCATCGATTAACAAAGCAAAATAAATTAGTTTAAACAAACGAGCACATCCCTTTATCGTTTTTAAACAAATTTTCATCCCACCCTTAAGCGGAGCTGGATACGCAACCGCCCCCCCCCCTCCCTTCAACAAAACGAGCGATGGGTAATTGCAGCACAATCAGAAGAAATTTCAAGCGAATCCGTTCAGTGGCTTTGAAGATATTTCTGGTACCAGTTTTTTTAAGTTTCGGAAAAAACGCGTTCAAATATGTTTTGACTGTTAAAACTTAGAAATTATTCTCGATCGTTCTAATAATAAAATCCATAAACGGTTTTTAAAGGTTCTTGATTAAGGGGTCTTCTCCCTTTAAACGCTAAAAAGGCTATTTTCATGATTTTTTAGATAGGTTTATATTATAGATATTAATATAAAAGTTGTTACATTTAATGAAGACATTTTCGAAATACATTTTTTTTAAATTCGATGTATTTATGTAACCCAAACAAACTTTAAACGCGTTTTTCTCGAAGCAACATTTTCCGACGGCTTGTTGATAAAATTTTCGAAACTACTGAACCAATCCTTATGAAATTTTAACCACATGTTATTTACACAATAACTGTTGAGCATATCAAGGATTCTCTTAAATATTGACACTTACTTTTTTTGCAAAAAACGGTGAAAAAAACTTTTTTTGTTTTTTTCGAAAAGCGTCCGCCGTTTTGTTATTTTTCCATACATAAAAAAATCGTTTGGTATGCGCTATAGCCATTACATACTGAATCTAAAACCGTATGGTTTTTTTGTTTCCGATGATCCATCTCCGAGATTTCATCAACAGCGCAGACTCACCATTTTTAAGGACATTTGTTTACTACTATTTTCGTCTATAAATAGTGACTTGAATAAATGTTTTTTCAAAAATGTATTTCGAAAGTGTATTTATGAAGTCTAATCACTTTTATCTCAATATCTATAATATAAACTTGTCAAAAAATTAATGAAATTAGCTGTTTTTAGCGTCAAAAGTGAGAAGACCCCTTAACCCAATAGTATTGAAGTTTGCATCGTTGGAATGTAACGAAAATATTTTCTTCTTGTACTGCCCACTTTTTTCACCACATTTGGGGTACCAAAATCACTGAAACATTTTTGAACCTTCTCCTTTGGGATCCACAGCCTAAACCCGAAAAGAAACGAGTTTACATAGTAAAAAATGAAGAGATTAAAAAATAAAGAAAGAATTTTTGTCGCATTTCAACTATGTAAGCTCCAATATCATTCAACCGTTCCCACTTTCTTGTGGTGTTGAAGAGGCTCTTGTTTGAGAAAATAAAAAGATAATTGAACTTATTTTCATAGACTCAAATTAATGAAATAATAATTCGGTCATTGTTTCTTCCGGTTACATGAGACCGTTCAATTTTGTTTACATTAAACATAAAAAAAATAGTCCTTTTTGCACGAATTGTAAACATAAAAAGTCTTAATGAGAATTGGAAACGTGATGGGGGAAGTGATAAAAAATATTCAAAAATATATCTGTGTTGACACGGCCATATTTTGATGAAATTCATATAGAGAATTTAATTGAAGAACTCTTTCCCTAGAACACAAATGTTTTTACTTCAAAACACAAAAATGTTCACACCTACCAAGGATACGATACGAAGATTTTATTTGAAAAAAAATATACATTTATATGCGTGTGTGCGTCAATTCGAAACTGTTCGAGAAATATTTGTATAACTCCAGCATTATAAATGACTAGTTTCCGCCTGTGACTTTGCCCCTTTTGATACGCACAAAGAATACAATTTTCCATACAAACTTTTTCAACCCCTTAGGAGTTGATTTTCGAAAAATTCTTTCTTAGTGCACCTCTACACCTTCTAGGGAACATATCTTCCAAAATTTTAATGTTTCTCTCAGCAGTTTAGGCTGTGCGCTGACTATATGTCAGTCAGTCAGTCACAGAACTGTTTTATACTCGTAGTATAGATTACTTACGTTTCGGTTGCTGGCTCTGCGTATTGTGATTTACTTGGCAACGTCGTTCCATTTTCTCGCCACGCCACCCCCAAGGTAATCTTTCACCCGTCGTTTTTTTCTCAACCACCGGAGTGAAAAAAAGATTGGATAATGGAGGTGAAGTATTCAGAAAAACATATATGCACAAGTAAACCCCTCTCTTAATACTGCAAATTCATCCCCGTCACTGTTTATCGCCATTCTATCAATTCGTCTATTTTTCCTGTTTTTTTTTAAATTAGCAATAGCGTATGATTTTTCCGAAGCGTAAAACCTTGCACATTGCTTCCTCAATAATTTATTTTACCTACTTTTGAAGCCGAACATATGAGCAAATTTGCAGTACCCTGAATGAGCAGTACCCTGAATACGTTTGCCTTTCAATTTTGGCTTCCTCATCAACGAAACTTTGGGTGAAAAAAAAACTATACTTGTACATTGCCATTTTGGTAGCAAAATACAGTACTGAGGAAAGGACGTGCAAGTTCCGTACTTGCGCAAAAGAATTTTGTACAATAAAATCGAACAATATTTTTCTATGAATTAATTTCACCATTATCCTTCTTGAGAAGAGTTTGTGGCTTCCGGATGGAGGCCGTGTTGAGGATCAGCGTTGTGCCGACGTTTCGCAAACGTTACAGTCTGCATCATCAGGGCTGAGAGCTCCGATACTGAAGCTCTCGTGTCTCAGGTATTCCTTATATAGTTGCAGTCATCGTTCCGGATCGCTGCACCAGCCAATCAGATGTTTTAATTGATCAGCTGGTCAATTAAAAAACCGGGAGGACGGTGTGCCAAATAGGATTGACGTGATATCCTCCATCTCTGTTTAGGTTGTCCGGATGTTTTCGGATTTCCAATCCTTCTCGGTGTTTCCTGGAAAAATAGCTGTTTGATGGGGCCAGACTTTGGGCTTTGTCGAACTGGATGGCATGACCAGTCTCCATCCAATGTTCGGCCAGCGCTGATTGTGTAATATGGCCATATTTGATACACCGTTGATGTTCTTTGATCCGTGTACTGATCTTCCTCCCGGTTTCTCCTATGTACACTTTACCGCATGAGCAGGGTATCTTGTATACTCCTGGTGCACTTAATGGTGGCCTTTGGTCTTTTGCACTCGGAATCACTTGTGCTAGTTTCTTCTGAGGTTTGAAGATGACTCGCACGTTATGTTTTCCAAGGACCCTCCCTATGCGATCGGTTATGCCCTGAAGGTATGGAAGGGAAGTTGTTACGGTTATTTGTCCTTCATTCTCCCTATCAGGTGCTGTAACCGTTTTCGGATCAGCTATTTTTCTTTTTAGATTTTTGATCGTTCTTTCGATGTTGCCTGGCTTGTAGCCATTGTCTCCTAAAGCTTTTCGTAGGTGTTCTAGTTCAACCTCCAAGGAGTCTGGTTCGGAGATCGCTAGAGCTCTGTAGACCAGAGAGCTTATGACCGACTGTTTTTGGGAAGGGTGGTGGTGGGACGTAGCATGGAGGTATCTATCCGTATGCGTTGGCTTCCGGTAAACTTTATGGCCCAAAGTGCCATCGCTTTTCCGTTGAACCAGTACATCCAGAAAAGGGATTTGATTTTTCTGTTCTATCTCCATGGTGAATTGAATATTGGGGTGCTGGGAGTTGAGGAAGGTTAAGAAATGATTGAGGTTTTCTTTGCCGTGACTCCAAATGACGAAGGTGTCATCGACATATCGGAACCAGGTGGAGGGTTTGAGGGAAGCTTCTTGCAGAATTCTGTTCTCGAAGTTCTCCATAAAGATGTTGGCGATGATAGGAGAAATAGGGGAACCCATGGCTGCGCCTGAAGTTTGTCCATAAAATTGGGATTGAAATTGGAAATATGTAGAGTTTAGGCAATGTTCTATGAGGGGCAGTAGGAAATCCGAAAACATCCGGACAACCTAAACAGAGATGGAGGATATCACGTCAATCCTATTTGGCACACCGTCCTCCCGGTTTTTTAATTGACCAGCTAATCAATTAAAACATCTGATTGGCTGGTGCAGCGATCCGGAACGATGACTGCAACTATATAAGGAATACCTGAGACACGAGAGCTTCAGTATCGGAGCTCTCAGCCCTGATGATGCAGACTGTAACGTTTGCGAAACGTCGGCACAACGCTGATCCTCAACACGGCCTCCATCCGGAAGCTACAAACTCTTCTCATTACATAAAGAGCCGTGAAAGCCTTAAAACTAAAATTATCCTTCTTTTCCATTGTCGAAGCATCCAAAACATTCGAACCCCCTTAAAATTTGAACTTATTCGCTGATTTTCGTTGAAACATCACATTTCTTTTATAATACTCTATGTGTCACTTATTCCTAAATTTTTACATTCTTTCATGGGCTGTTTATTCTTTTATTTCTGCCGCTGTATTTACATTCATATAAACATTTTTACATTTACTCATTGCTGCCTTCCCCCTTCCATGTTACCTCGTTTTTCCCCGCCCTCCTTATCTATCTTTTTTTTTCGCAATGTTTTCAAATTGTCTCACTATTTCGCACATCTCTTCCACTATCTCCTTCTCCTCTGATGCCTTCCCAGTGTTGCCAGACGGTTCGCGTGGCGTTCCCCTAAACCAATTTCGTTTCCCCCTAAAAATCCCCTAAATTTCCCCCACCAAGCGGTACAGCGGCTATTTTCATAGTATGGAAAGTTTGAGTTGGTTGACATCTATGAAACCCCAACAAATGCATTTATTCGGTACCTGCTTACAAATTCATTATTCACATTGATGTTGTACTTTTTCTATATTTATTCTTTAATGTAGGATTTTTACCGACTGGACGTGTGAGCCATGTCCTTAACAACTCTAGATATTAGTCACTCTACCTGACCGATAGAGCACTCGTCCGTAGCCTCTCCCTTAAACCTAGATGTATCTCACCTTATATGACTAGGCGTCGTTAGCTATAGGAACTGTCGTTATGCATTGTGCGTTTTCCAACTATGGCACAGTGCGACACAGTGTACATATTTATGGCATCAGCAGCCAATCCGGGCAAAGGAATACCCAGAAATAGGTGCACTGTGTTGCACTGTGTCGTAGTTGTAAAACGCACATTATGAGTTATGTGCAACGGGTGAAAACAAGCCACGACATCTACTGGCACTTCACCTATACCACACTTACCGCCACCTTTTTAGTTATAGCCTCCGTACGAGGGGAATTACTCAGTTATATACGTAGCGAACGATAATCTCAAATCTCATCAACTCATCGAAAGATATTTTCCCGCGGCGATAATTGATTAAGTGCTCAGATTATATAACGCCGTGATCAACAGAATGCCTAAAGCTTCTTTAAGAAAGAAGTACGTACAAAAGTACGTATCGAGCTGGGAGCTGGAGTCAACCTTCAAAGGTATGACAAGGATGCAATGTAACCGCACAAGTACAACGGAATCTAACCTATTTGGACAAAAAGGAGAACAACTTAATAGAATGCGATGTTCATACACACCCATAACTATCCGATCTTATGAATGAAATTAAAAAAATTTCCATTCCTTTTGTCGATGTAGGTTGGTTAAAACCTTCGCCGGATGGAGATTCCTGCAAAGCGTTTTGTTCGTTTTGCAACTCGGTTCTCGTCGCCCACAAGAAAAGTTTGACAGAACACTGTCAATCAAAAAAACACGAGCAATGCATAAAAAATCGGAATATTATCTCTCAATTGCCGAAAATTGACAACTTTGCAAAAGTAACTCTGTCGCAAAAAAGAAAAATCGCGGAGTTGAAGATTGCTGTCTACGTGGCTGAGCATTCTTCTATAAAAGCTATCGATCATCTTTCCGTCGTGATCAAAGACCTCGACAAGGATTCTGAAGTCCTGCAAGATATCAAATTGCACAGGACAAAATGCTCTGCTCTGATAAGAAATGTTTTATCACCGTGTATCGCGCAAGATCTTCTCGAGGACATCGGCGACTCGCATTATTCTCTGATTATCGATGAATCTACAACGATAGATACGAAAAAGATCCTCTGCCTCATGATCCGCTATTTCAGTCGGTTGAAGAAGAGAATAGTGACGACTTTTTATCGCTTAATCGAGATGACCGCAGGGACTTCCGACGCTATTGCGGAAGCGATCGTGCAACAACTGAAGAAGGATAATCTCAAAACGGAGAAGCTGTTAGGTCTAGGGGTCGACGGAGCCAGTGTGAATGTAGGCGTACATCATTCAGTGACAACGATACTGCGAGATATTAACCCCGAGCTTGTCGTGATAAAGTGCATTTGTCACTCATTACATCTCGCTGCCGAGGAGGCTTGTAAAGTTGTACCAAGACATCTCGATTTTATGGTGCGCGAAACCCACTTGTGGTTTTCCGTCAGTACGAAACGCCGAATAGAATACGCGGATGTTTATCGTACTCTCGAAGGTAAAGTACCTACAAAAATTGTGAAGCTTTCGAATACTCGGTGGCTAGTGAGGCTCCAAGCTGTTGATGCTATTCTTGAGCAATGGGAGGCTCTACAGCTGCATTTCAAAATTACGGAAAGTAATAAGGAACGGTGCTATGTCGCTTCTCAATTGCACCGCATGTTTTCTACGCCGGAAAACAAGTTGTATTTGACTTTCCTCAGCTCAACGCTAAAAGGTATCATGGGACTAAACAGATTGTTCCAATCAGATTCTGTTGATCCGATAAAACTGTTTAGAGATTTGAACGATTCGATATATTCGCTCCTCCAAACGTTTGTCGTTCCGGCGCAGCTGAAAAAAATATCGCATCACAATCTGGCGGGATTCAACTTCAAACCCTTTTGCATGTCCATCGACTGCATCAATTTTGGGTATGAATTCAACGTCCTAACTGCTAACGTTCATCGGGATTCGATTGTGGAAGTCAAAGAGCGTTGTAGAGATTTTATGATCGTCCTCGTCTCTGAATTGCAAAAACGAATTCCGGATAACATCAAAATTCTAGACGAAATATCGACTTTCTCACCGCAATCAGCGTCATCGCAAGTGAAGCCGGATATTACGAATATCGCCGCCAAATTCAAGCGTAGCCTATGCAATGATATCGGTTCAACTGTGAGGGAGTGGAACATACTTCACAGAGCTGAAGTCACCGATATCGTTAGCACTGAACGATTTTGGGCAGAGATTAACGAGCTCACAGACGCGGGCGGAAACCAAAGATTCGGCAGTATATCGAAGCTCGTTCTGGGCCTACTTAGTCTTCCCTTTTCGAATGCAGCGGTAGAACGCGCGTTTTCTATCGTGAATATCGTTAAAGACAAGTTGCGAAATAAAATGTCGGTGGAGATGGTGGAAGCGATTCTACATGTTCGGTGCACCCTCGACATTGAATGCTGCAAGTTTACACCTTCGGTAGCTATGCTGAAACGATTTAATTCCGAAACGATTTACACAATGGCGGACGACGCCGATTTCAATGTACTTGATATTCTGTCTAGCGAGTGAAAAATCGCAACGAAAAACGAGAGAGAAGCCACAAGACCTACATCGTTCAAGTCGAATTGTTTTTTCTCGCTTTCTCCATTCTAGTATAGACTTTAAGTATCACTCGGTTATATAACTTCTCATAGTTTATCTGTACATGAACATTGTTGTTAAATAAATATTTATGCTGCCAAGTTTATTCACGTGTAATTGTGCAAGGCTGATTTGATTCATGGAGAGTGGTCAATAGTTATAATTGTTTCATTCTATTGGTGTTCCATTTTATTCTAAATGAGTGGACTTGCTTGCTGAACTTGCAAAAAAACAGAAATTCGGCTTTGGATTCCTCTGAAAAATGTTCCCCCTAACGCTCCCAAAAAACCAGAGGGGGAAATCCTAGGGGGAACGTAGGGAGAAATCCCCTGGTCTAGCAACACTACGAAACAGGATTAACGGTCCTAGGAATCTTCCCCTAAAAAATACCCCAAATAATTTTCCCCCCCGTTTACCCCTTGACGAGAGCAAAATAACCCTAAATCTAGGGGGAAATCCCCTGATCTGGCAACACTGTGCCTTCCTCCAACCCCCCCCCCCCCCATTTGGTTTCTTTATTCGCTGCTTCCCCCACTCCTTACAATTTCTAAGGCCCTGCTCCCCCATATGTTTCCTAGCCTCCTACATTTCCAAATGTGTGCTAGTGTTTCCTCCGCGTATTGCTCTACAACCTGTCAAAGAAAGCGTCAACAACTGTATATTCTCGTTCGTCATAGTTAATCGCAAATTTTTAAATAGTTATCTGTACTTCAAAAAAGAACAAATGTTTTTTTTTTCGGTCTATGACTTTGGATCCCTTTTCGCAAGTTTTAACCAAGTCTTCCTCATATTGATATCAATTGGCATTTTAGTTCACAACTTTCCCGGTGTTTTTACATTAGTATTCTTACATTTAGGAACAACACACCAATGATAGGGATTGTAACTCACTTTTAACAAAAAAAACGTACGTATTCACAATTGGCGCAGCGTCGATGTTTACTATGCAAGTGACGTCACAAACCGAAGCAGCATGGCGGTTAGGGTTTTCGCGCGAAAATTTGAAATGTAAAATTTAAATGCATTTTTAAAGCACTTATCGATTTCATAAAATAGAAATAAAAATTCTAGTACTTTATTACCACCAAATGCTCAAATTGAGACACCTTTCAAAAAAGTTAGTAATATCCTATTCGCAACACACTCTAAAAAAGCAACTTTAAAAACAGCAAACAAATAGTGGTTATTTTCATAAATGTAAAAGACATCGAAAATATAAATAATATTGGATATATATCCAAATTTCGGATATTTTCGATATATATATATATATATAAATATCGGATATTTTCAATATATATGTAAAAATATCGGATATTTTCGATATATATATCGAAATATCGGATATTTTCGATATATATATCAAAATATCGGATATTTACGATATTTATAATAAATATCGAATATTTACGAACCCTGGTATTTTTTATTCAATTCCTTTGTTTGGGTTTCGCTATTTACTTTTCACCCTGATAAATAATCGTGACTATTTCCTTTGAAAATGAAATATTTTTTTTCCGTTTCGAACCATGCTCGGTGGAGCACGATCGCGGTTGAACGGGAATAACGTTTTTGTTTGTTCGAAAGCACTTGTTCACTCGAAAGCAGTTCACGACACAGTATCGCTCGCTAACGAATTGACGCTCAACCACGCATATATTTTCCCTTCTCGCCACGATCAGGTCCCGATTTTGAGCGTGATTATTAGTCCATCGTCCGCCCGCATGGCGCGCACGACAATGACAAGCGTACTAACAGAATGGAGGAAATGTCGCCCAGCGTTCCGCGCCGAAACGGAAAGCTTTTGAACTTGCAATAACAACGATAGGCAAGTAACGTTGTTACCAATTACCGAGGTATCGCGTTCAATTTGGAAAATGGATCGGTCGATGCATTATGAATAACGGATTTTCAGTTGAAAACGAACATTTTCGATGTATAATTTATCGCGCTCGACTCACTGACCGCGGTCGACGTGTCGCCGATATTGCTACGACTGGCCCGAGCGAGCACGCCGGTGTGCCGGACTGTTGTGCCATTCGGCTCAGTCGCGCGAACGGGTAAACATCGAGTTAGCCCGCGAGCAGCCCATGTTTTGTTTGTGTTTTGTGTGCCGGTGATGATTTCGAGAACTGTATAAAGCCTACAGACGAGCGAAGAAAAATTACATTGATCATTGTACGGTGAGCGCATGGGTGTGGTAAAAACCTCACGGAATTGACGACGGTCGTGTTAAAAAAAATTGACTTTTAAGGGGGTAGATACCTTTAGGCGAGAAAAAAATGCTGGTTTTCATGGCTTTAACCCTCAATCCGTGAACCTGGGTCGTTTTCGTCCTGCCTAAAATAATTTTCTTCACAGGTTGCTCAATATTTAACGAAAAAACACATCTTTTAAATAAGAAATAAAAAACCATATTTTCCATTGAGAAGTACGGCCTAAAGATTGACAATGATATTTTTTTACATTTTTTTGTCGACAATCGTTGGTTCGGTAGTGCAAAAACGAAAACGACCCAGGTTCACGGGATTAAGGTGACTCAAACACATTCACAGATTGAGGGTTAAAGGAAAAATGTTTCACTATTTTCGAGACTTAGGCTATGTTTTATTACTTCCGGCTGTTACATGGTATTTTTTTAAATTAATATTGAAAAATGGCAATGGTATGGCACGGTCTTTTAGACTCGTTGTGACAAATGTCGTCGTCAAAATGTTAAGTAATTGATCAAATTTGGTGATAATGTTGTTCAACATTAAGTGCGAAAACACATTTTTTTCAAAATTTTCTTCTACTTACACTAACACTACTTCTACTTGACACTAAAGAATATGTTTACCAAATTTTATAAAATTCTGAACTTTTTGAAATTTTTTATGTTTTTAACATGGTTTAGCATGGCAATATTATATCGCCCGTACCGAACATCCTTAAGAGGTCTTCTCACTTTAGACGCTAAAAAAGGCTATTTCCATGATTTTTTTTATCGGTTTGCGTTATAGATATTGAAATCAAAGGTGCATTTAAAAAAATATTATGTATTTATGCAACCCAAACAAACTTTAAACGGTGGACTTTTTCCCTGACCCCCGCCAATCCGATTTATTTGTTTTTATCTGATTCCATTGAATCTAAAAGACACCCTGATTTTTTTCACATTTTTCGAAACAATCCTTAGTCAAAAAATTTTTTTTTTTGTGGAAGTATGATTTTGTCTGTGCTTCCTGAGCGATTAACGTTAAAACAATCCAAAAAAATCAAGAACCACTTACTTCGGGCGGATACTTAAATATTTTGATACCCACAATGAATTTGTCGGATTTTTTTTATCGTTAATCGCTCAGGAAGCATAGAAAAAATCATACTTTTACTGCGGGTGATAGCTTGAATTTTTTTACATATAATCACGCATTTTTGGGAATTTTTTCCGATTTTTAAATCGGCGGGTTCTTTTCGGAGAATTTTTTTTTACTACGGTTTCGAAAAATGTAAACGAAATCAGGGTGTCTTTTAGCGTCAATGAAATCAGATTAAAAAAATACATCCAATTGGGTTTGTTTGGGAAAAAGTTCACCAGATTCAGGTGGAATACCTCATATATAAAAAAGTCGTATGATATGCGCTGTAGCCATCAGCATACTAAATCTAAAATCGTTTGATTTTTTTGTTTCGGATGATCCGTCTCCGAGATTTCATCAACAGCGCAGACCTGCAATTTTTTAAGGACATTTTTTTAACTCCCATTTTCGTCTATAAATAGTGACTTAAGTAAATATTTTTTTTAAAATGTATTTCAAAAGTGTATTCATTAAGTCTAACAACTTTTATATCAATATCTATGATATAAACCTTTCAAAAAATTGATGAAACGTATAGCCTTTTTCAACGTCTAAAGTGAGAAGACCCCTTAATCGAAAAAAACCGACGGTTTTTTTTCTCGTCAACACATAAGCAGAATATGTGAGAAAAAGTAAGAAGTGTTGAATATCGATGAAATGGTACGCTTTAAAACAAAAAGATTGATTTTTTTAAATTTCGTTTGGCATGGTAACATTTCGTCAATTGTCCCGAAACTCCTCCAGGTACCTGTCCTCGTGAAAGTAAAACTGGAGAGTCGCTCTCGAGAGTAGCACTCGTCAGTAGAGACGCTCCTGAGAGTAGCTCGCAGACAGTAACGTTAAACTCGCCGTTACTACAAGCTAAACGTTTGTTACGACTATTGTGAATTGTATTCTTATGTTTTTTGCTTTAATTTGCTTTTGTATTAGGCTATATATATAGCCTTAATATTTTCGTAACAAAAAATATTAAGGCTATAAATAGCCCAAAACTGGCCTACCACAACGGGTGGTGAGATCGATCGGTGACCCTCCCTCGTTGCCCAATCGATCGAAGATCGAGTATCGCTCGGTTACAGAGCTTTGCAATTGTTACGTGAAAAACGAAAAAAAAATTATATATTTTCGGTATAACGAATATCGTTTATTCATCGAGATGCGTACATTCGGATTGTTCGTTTTATTCACCGAGTTTTTTTTTCGTGCGGCGTGTCGGTAAAATGTCACGAGTAAACGAACAAGAGAAAAAAAGTGGAGGCGAGGAAAATAAGCGATGTTAAAAACAGCACGGAGATGTGGAGTCATCAGTCAAATGGGGAGGTAATACTATCTTTTTTTTTCGCTCAGGGATTTCCACAGATATGCAAAATACATCGAAAAGACTAAGCTATTTTCCGTCATTGTTATTATTGTTATTATTATTATTTTAGTATTGAACGTACCCGGCGCGATTTATTTTTCCCTCGCGCTTTTTAGCGCCGCGATTCGATATTATAAAAAATAAAGTAAGAATAATTCACATATGCTGGATTTAAATATTTTTCGCACTGCGTGCTTTTTAAGGCACTTTTCACAGTGGATGTAATCTACAGTGCACCATGGCCACAATGAACTGAACATAACTTGAATGAATTATTACCTCACAGAGGAATATTTCCATCCGTCACAAGCTCGATAGTATATCCACTATATCTATGAAATGTTTTTCATTATACACTGACGCACGGGATTTAAAGGGTTTAAAACATAAAAAAAAGAAAAAGTTCTAAAGCATCGACCAGAGTTGCGTATAGTGAATTATTTTTTTTATACTTTATTATATAAGTTGACTCGTTTTTATATTCTGTATGTCAAAAAAGTTATTTTTTCGAACCTAACATGTTAAGCCTGGTCATTATTCCACGTCGTTGCGTTGAATTCGAAACAAGGTTTTTCGCTGCAAGACATACAAATAAAAAAGATAACGAAAAATAAATTCGTTAACACTAGCAAAGAAATGTGACGAATTATTTGGGTACATTATCAGCTTTTAACATTCACATTTCTTGGTGAAAATCATTTTTTGCACTTATTTTGTTCTTTTGCGTTTGGGCGAAAGAACTGAAATGAATGACGTTGAGGCTTGCATCGCTGGAATGCAACGAATTTTTTTTTCTTTCAATTTCCCAAATTTCGTTTGGCAGATTTGAGCTACAAAAATCACACAAACACTTTTTAGGAATCTTATTTAGCGATCTACCTCAAATTTACGGAATATGACTGGATAATAATGAAAATAAGAAATCGAGAAGAATTTTTTTTTCCGTTCCAACGATGCTAACTTCAACCCCATAAAGATGGGACGAGCATTAGAAAAATTAGAAGACGAAACATATAATTTTTAAATAATATACTGCAGGGATTATGATTTCGTGTTCCGTATAATATACTATTCAATAAAAGTTTGTTCCTATTTCCTATTCATAATTTGTTAAATTATTATTTAAACGTTTGACAAATCATGAATGATTTAGTGAGAATTACATTCATGATTATTACCCAATTATTTAAACGATTGTTATATTGAATCATTTAATTAAAGTTAACCATTATTCAATGATCGAACTGAAGTTATTCAATCAATTCCGCCTCAATACACGCAAAAAACCCCATGCGTTTTGCTGAAATCTGCACTGCAGAAAGAAAAGATACATTAAAAAATAAAATCACACACTAGTGCGTGCTCTATCCAATTTTCTTCACAGACAGATTATCAGCGTGCGAAAACCAGTCTCGGAAGAGTAGAGTTTGTTCTATACGGGGCGAGTCCGCCGTTGTCAATGTGATTGAAAAATATATAGACCCGTCGAAGTTTTGCTGGTGATAAAAATTAATGGTCCTCCAGCGAACAAGCTTTCTCTCCCGCTCGCAACACCATTAAGAGGGCAATATATATTATGTGAGAGAAAAAATGGATTCACCTTTTTCACAGTGAAAGGTTTCACAAAAAAAGGCCTGTTTTTGTTCCCAGAGTTTCAATTTACATATTTCATCTCCTTTTTTCACGCAGAACAAAAAACCAAAAAAAAAAAAAACTGGATACAAAAAATTGAGCTCATGGAAATTTAATTAAATTGAAATGAAATTTTTCATTTCGCGCCGACTTTTCGTTTCTCTTTGATTTTTGCAAATTGTGACAAATACATCTTCACACCGGAGAAGGGTAACCACGAGGTGACTTATTCGAAAAACCGAACCGTGGAATCGCCCTTAATCTATGCACAACTGCGATGCATATTCGACTGCTGCGATTGCTTCAGAATCCACGTTATATATTAACAGATATTACAAAAACTTGATTAACGACAATGACGCTCCCGTAGGGTGACTGGATCCTCGATGAAAGAAAGAAAGAAAACAAGTGTACGAAGAAAATCTTGAGAGTGGAGCTGAAGGGGCACGAGCGGAGAAAAGTTCAACGTTACTTTTCGGCCTGCGGGTATAAGTTTAACGAGTAGTTATCCGTTTCATAAATCTTGCCCTTTGTTCATTCTCCATAGCTACCCCACCGAATAAACGTGTCGCTTTTCTTGAAAAAAATTCTGTTTCTCAACTTTTAACGTATTGTTTATTGGCAATTTAAATCAATTAAAATACGCCTTTTTTATATTTTTCGTAATGAATATATCTGTAATCCGTGACATGCTATCATTTTTATTGCCATTATCATGGTTATCATTACTATAAATATTTTCGAGGGAAATCGAATATTGATATTGTTATTAATTTTAAAAAATGATTATTAATTTTTGTTGGCGTAAATGCAGATAATTTTTTGAAGTGAATTGTATAAATCGTAAATCGTCTTAAAGAATTGATGGCAAATCCGCTCAACTTATGACCAAGTCGGAAAACAAAGTGGATTCGTGTTTTTCAAAATGACAATGAAAAATGAGGAATTAACAACATCCTCATTAAATGATTTCACGGTTACAATAAAGGAGATATTACGATATCTGTGGCCCCTAATTATGACCACGCAGCCTTCATATTTGACCCAAAATAAGAACATTTTTCAAGAGTGGTAAAAACAAACATTCGCCCCTTGAGGGGGTGAAACAGGGGTTTTAAACTTTGCATGAAACGACATATTTACTTGAAACTTGGCATAAAGACACTTAAATACAAACAATTAAACATGTATTTTAAACATAAAACTGTATGTTTTCTTCGCTGCTCGATGCGTGTAGACAGTCAAGTAGTATTAGGAGTACAACTTTGCAGTGACCGTTTTACTTAGAGAGCCACTGCGGCCGAAGTAGTGGCCCTAGCTCAATAAAAAATGGCATTTTAAACTAGAGGCTCTGCCAATGTAAACAATTTAAAAAAGCTAACGGATACGTGTATGCATTATAAAGTTATAGGCACTCAAACATGGCAACCTACGAGCCGTATTCTCAGCATTTGCGGGAGGTTATGATTTACTTCTTCAACATCAAGAAATCTGCGGCTGAGGCCCACCGTTTGCTTGTAGATGCTTACGGGGAGGATTCTATTAGTGAGAAAACGTGTCGGCGGTGGGTCATCGACGCCCAAACCGAATATTCACGGATCCAAAGTGATGCTGTGTATCTGGTGGGACCAGCTGGGCGTTGTGAACTATGAGCTGCTCAAACCATCCGCAACCATCACAGGGGAACTCTACCGACGTCAGTTGATGCGCTTGAGTAAGGCACTCAAAGAGAAACGGCCACAATTCAACGAAAGACATGACAAGGTGATACTGCAGCATGACAATGCCCGACCCAATGTTGCAAATGTCATGAAAAAGTACTTGGAAACGCTGAAATGGGAGGTTTTATCCCACCCGCCGTACTCTCCAGACATTGCCTCTTCCGACTATCACTTGTTCCGGTCAATGGCACACGATTTGGCTGACCAGCACTTCGGTACTTACGAAGAAGTCAAAAATTCGAATGCTACCTGAAAGATGGGCCGAGGTCGTAGTTAGCGACGGGCAGTACTATGATTAAAAAATATGTAGCCACTTTTTTATAATAAAGCCTTAAACTTTTGAAAAAAAAAACGGTCACTGCAAAGTTGTACTCCTAATACTTTTAGCCCCCTAATTGTTATCATTTACGTTTGTTTGGGTTGGTTTGGGCTGGTACAAATGGACCAAACAAAGCCAACCAATACATGTTTAATTATTTGCATAGGAGTGTATTGATACCAAGTTTCAAGCAAATCTGACGAAAAAATATGTAGTCTTGTATAAATTCTAAAACCCCGTTTCACCCCCTTAAGGGTCGAGTTTAGATTCTTGCCACTCTTGAAAAAAGTCTCATTTTGGGTCAAACATAAAGACTGCATGGTCAGAATTAGGGGCCACAGACATCTTAATACTGCCACAGTGAGAATGCGATATTAAGGGGTTATAGACAGTCAGGAGCCCCAAAAAGATCGAATTTTCAAGAATTTTTCTTGAAAACCTTTAAATCTATTAACGTAAAAATTTGTACACATATGGTAACTTTTAACTGTATTTTGACATATTTTTTATTTGTAAAAATAATTATTTTGAAAGCTGCCTATAGCTGGTCTCCGGGAGCACCTCTAAAAAAGGCGTCTTGCGGTGAGCACGATATCTGTGGACTACATCATCTAAAATGAAAAAAACCAAAAATATTTCGTTATTATAATGGATTATCTTGTAATTGATCGAAGGAATGAGCAGAATAATATGTTTTGACAAAATGGCGGCTTTGGAAAAAAAATCGATTTTTGACAAAAATTTAAACCTTAAATTGTTTATAAAATGGAAAATATTCATCGGTGAGGAAAAACCTTCGATTGATTACTAAAAAATATACTTGAAAAGATTGTGTAAAAATTTGAGACTGATCGATTGAGCCGTTTCAGCAAGTTTTTTTCGTATGAAAAAGTGATTCACTCATAAAATTAATTACACATATATTTAGTATGAATATCAAGCTGTTAGAAAATATCAAAATTAAGGGGTTAGGCCATAGTAACCGGTATAATATCATGCACGAATTTAACATTTGTTTGCGTACGAAAAAGTGATTCACTCATAAAATTAATTACACATCTAGTCAGTATGAATATCAAGCTGTTAGAATATATATATATATATATATATTTTTTTCGATATACAAAATGGCCGGCTATTCGAAACTTCTCGAAACAGCTTTTTTCCAATTGGCGTGACAAATAGCTTTACCAATTTTCACTCGATTTACTTCAAATTTAGAAGTTACGTTCCTAATTGCATTTCGCAGAGAAGTACGTACGGAATTTCTGATTAATCGAAAACTTTTCATTTTATGAGCAGTTATAACGACATTTTTCACTGAAAATTCATTTCCTCCGTTCAAATACCTACAACTTTTGAATAAAACAATATGTTTTAAATTCCTTACGTACTTTTCTAGGTATTCTAATCTAGATTAACGAGAATTTTTGTTTTTTTTTCTAGGTAAAAAATTGTGGATGCTAAATGTCACGCCGCGGAGCGCCTAAAAAAAGATAACAAAAGAAAATATTAGTAGCCGGCCATTTTGTACATCGAAAAAAGAAATATATATTTTTTCTAACAGCTTGATATTCGTACTAAATTGATATGTAATTAATTTTATGAGTGAATCACTTTTTCATAAGAAAAAAATGTTAAATTCGCACATGATTTTATACCCGTTACTGTGGTTTTACCCGAAAAAAAACGAGGAAACTTTTACAGCGGGTATCCCTCAAATAATTTACGGAAGTCGTTCTCGCATAGCAGAATATGCATTTGAACAGGTGCCTCATCAATAACGATTAATATTTACATTATATAAAGCGAATTGAAATACCGTATTTATAAGTGTATGAGTATGTACACTGTTTGTATAGTATGTCAAAATTTGCACCCATGTATCAGCTCTTCATGCACTTTATCCTATAATGATCCCGCCGAGTATTTATGTTACGAGAGTGGAAAGAGACGCAGGATGGATAGCGAACTTGCTTTCTGTTGCTTCAACTCGTTCCGCGTTTCATCCCTCTATTCGTTAATACAAAACGTACATATAACTATACGGATAATACGATTGAGTGCCCATTTGTGTATGTGTGTCACAGCGATAATGCAACGTATTGATAACATCAGCGTGTTATCACGAGCTCCACAATACTGTGTTAATTATACCAGGTTGGTCGTTGTGGGCGATAAATTAATATTTCAATTACGCATTTCCTGTATACATAATATCCGCATCACTGCGTTACCTTTGTGATCCACGATCGTTGCATTGGGCTGCAATTCATCGTACGGGGATATTATGACTCCTCTCGTAAATTCTCGTATACGTGGCATCGTGATCTGTGCGCTTTCCGGGCAACCGAAATGAAATTATCAGTAATGGCCCGCGTAGAAATATTGTCTAACTGGCCGGACATTTGATCCGGGCCTGATCACGCTGTAGTACGGAGGTCTTACTTACGGCGTGCTTTGAATCGCTTTATTTGGCTGGTTTCAGACGATAGTCAGGCAACCGGATTCACTGTCATCTCCAGTTGCCTGAGCCGGCGAATTTCAGGCGATGGTCAGGCAACTGGAACTATATAGGTTGTCCCAGAACTGAATGCGTTCCCTGAAATGGGGGGTTGAGGGTGAAATTCTGAGTCGATTGATATAAGCATGTGTGGGTCTTGGATCAAGCCCTGAATTATTATTAGTTTTTAAAGGCGTAAGTCGGTGAGCGTTGCCAGGTCTACATACACCCACATATTTTTTGCGATTTGTAGGAAAAAAAATATTTCCGATTTTTTGGACCTGTCGGATGGGATGACCACCTAAAGAACATGATAGTGACGCTAAAAAATTCGATGTTTTTAACGTAATTTGCATCCTTGAAGGGCTGTAACAGTGTGAACGCTGAAAATTTTGGTGATTTTCGGGAATTTTTTGGAAGAAAAGTACTCAATTAAATGGTTGGGTAAATTAAGAATATATTTGGCTATATTTGACCTATATTGCATAATTTTTTTATAGAAAAATATTGAGATCCAAGCGACTTATGCGCTGCCTTCGGAGGCGCCAAAAAAAAGTTCCTCCACTGCTGATATGATACCGGTCGATTGAGTAGCTGAAACAGAAAAAGGAAAAATGTTGTTAAACTGGAAGGTATTTCCTGTACAATGACGTAGGATTTTCGAAAAATATTGAAATCTAACAAAATGGCCTAGTGATGAAAAAAAGTCTGTTTTCTTGCCTATAAAATGGTCGTTTTTTTTTTCAATGCCAAATCGTCCATTGTCATCCAATCAAAAATATCCTACGTCATTGTAGAGTAAATATATTCAAGAGTACTCAGTTCAAACTTCAAGTCAATCGGATAATTGCTCTTGGAGTTACAATGTCAGCAAATTTGGAAAATCCCATTTCGAGGATAAAGCGTTTAAAGATTTAACTAACGATTTTTGCAAGATAAAATGATATTGATATAAATGATAATGATATTCTTGAAAGTATAAACTGTCGAAAAAGGCAAAAAAAAAACGATTTTTTGAAAATATCACACTGGTATAGCCCCTTAAAGTGTTCAGGAAACGTGGGATTGTTCGTTTGGGTTGTCAAAAACAAACATTAAATACGATTTTTTATAATGTCAAACTTTAAATGCGTTTTTCTGGAAGAAAAGCGTTTTTCAGCGCGCGGAGGGCTCTGCAGCTTTAACGGATGAACCGATTACCACAAATCTCTGCGCAATTTAAAGGTAACTCAACTTGCGGGGCCATCAGGAAGCGACTTTTATTAAAAATTGATTTAGCAATATTTTGGTCGCCCGTTGCAGCAAAAAAAAACCGGGAAAAAATTGTTTTCTTTTTCAAACGGCTGCCATTTTGTTATCCAGGGGTTTTACAGAAAACAAAAAAAGAGAAGGCTCCTTAAAATTTAGTCTAGTTTAATCGTTTTTGACCCTTTCTGTTTTGTGGCTTTATTTCACGGGAGCTAGAGCCGCCATATTGGATTTATTTAATGAATACAATTGCGCCTTACTCTCCATTGATAGAAGAATAAAATACGTTGAAACCCATTTCGAAAAATATTTATTTTGTATAAAAAAAATTCCCGAAGTTCATGCATTTTTAATGACTCTTGACTCTAAATCCCAACGTTTCTATATACAGGGTGATAGAAAAGTCGATGCAAAGCCTTAAGGGGGTGATAGGTCACCTCGTTAGGAACGTATCTAACCGAGGTTATCTTGGAAAGTATGATTTTTGGACAATTTCTCAAAATTAGGTACTCATTCATTGATTTTTTGACAAGTTTTGACTGACGCATTTTTTTTTTGACAAGCTTATTTAGTTTAGTTTGCCAAGTTTATTTTTGTTTAGTTTGTCAAGTTTATTTTTGTTTAGCTCGACAAGTTTATTGTTTAACAAGTTTTTAATTATTCAACACATCCCATTTAGTTGTGTGGATTGTATTGGTGTTTGTCGATTGAATACACATTAAGCTAAGACGTAAATAAGTTTTTAGTTACCAAATATTGTCTGTTTGAACGTTATAAACAAGTTAGTACCTAATCTTGGGAAATTTTCCAAAAATCATATTTACCATGATAACTCGAAATCCTTAGACATTGGACTAAGGTAACTTACGTTAGATATGTTCCTAACGAGGTGACCTATAGCCCTTTTAAGGCTTTGGATCGACCTTCCTAACACCCTGTATAGATTCGATAGACGACAATCGAAATGAATTGACCCTTTACGATCAAAGAGGCCTACTGAACGTGCGTGAAATTGTTCGTGGCCGCAAACTCATTCGTTTCATTGTAGAAAAATTTAATAGCAATGTCCGAATAGGAACGGAAAAAAGCAGATACGAAACGGTAAATGTGGAGGGAATGAAAAAGTACGAGCAGTTTTTTAATAAGTCCGGGACATGATATCGGCCGGCCAGCCGGTGTGTCTGCCGCCTCCCCCCCCGACCAAACCCACTCCTTATCCATTGCTTTCCCTTACTCTCTCTCTCCCTCCCTCCTTCATCCCTTATGAGAAAAACTGTTCTCCCGATTCTCTCGCTCTCCTCGCAAAAACGGAGAAGCAACTTTTTCAGTTATTATATAATATTGAACCACTCTCCCTGGCGTTGAAACCCTTGCGAAACTTTTCTCAACGAACGACGAGTTATATAGCAAGTGATATAATCAATAATGTGTGCCGAATGAGAGAGGTCGCTTAAGACTAGAGTGAAGCCGGGAGGACGTTGAAACTTTCAATTGATACGTAATCTTCATCACTTTCCTTATATATATATATATATATATATATATATATATATATATATATATATATATATATATGTATATATGTATATGTGTGTGTGTATAATTTTCCATGGATATTCCTTCCCTCAGGATAAAAGTTTTACATCGCTCCGAAGGTTCTTAGGTACCATCGCCTTGTTATTGAAATAAGTGCTTCGGTTGCCACTGTAATTAGCGTTCAGAAAATAACCTACCATAGTTTCGAAGTATATACAATATGTTAGCTATATATTATGCCACCTACAACTCATTTCAATTTACATATTGGACGACTGACAAGAAAAAGATTGATAATTGCATTTTTTTCGACTTTTACACCGTTTCGGAATATCATGCGATGGGAAATTTTCTGCCGATTACGAATATCCCGAAATTTTGGCCGAAACGACAAGATTACGCCGCGTAAACGCGAAAAACGTGTTCCCATACATTTTAGACGATTTCTACACTGAGAAAACAATATATTTCTATGTACCAGGATTTGTTTACTATTAACAAATGGTAAAGTTGGATATGGCGAAATAAATATCTTCTTACAGATAATCAATCATTCATTTGAGCCTCTGAATTGTCACGAATAAAGATTTGGTAATAGTTAAAAAATGGGTACTTTAATGGAACATCCTCGTTCTTAACAGCCAATAGATTACAGTTGGTCTAACCCAATGCTTCGTATTAATATACTATAAGTACTCGTTTCCTATAACTGAGGCGTTTAGTCAATGAGATCAGTGGACAAGTTGTCCCAGATGTAAAGGATAATTGAGTGAACGATATTTTATATTCGCACAAATCAAGATTCGTGTATAGTCACCAAATGAATATTTGGACAAAGTCATTAATTCATTGTCGGCAGATGAATGTGCAGTTGAATCAATGTAGCACCATAGTGCTAGTGGGCAAGTGTATAAGGAACAACTCTCATAGAAAATGAGAGTTGTTCCTTGCTACTTGTAGAGGACAAATCGTTGGACAACGATTTCTCCTTTACAAGTAGCAAGTCCGTTAATCGGAGGACAATAAAGATGGAGGACAACAAAGGTCCTAGCATCAATACTTCGTAGAGCAAGGAACAACTGTCATAGAAAATGGGAGGTCGACCGGCCCCGCGGTCGAGGTCTTGGCCACCCCTGCTCTAATGCATAATTTAATATTTTCTATATATATGAGGGTGGGGTGAAAAGTTACCGGCCTGACCAAGAGATGGTGCCACTAGGTCTAGTTTTGGAGCGGCGTCCTACAGTACCATTCCTACCGAGCTTGTATGTACAGTTTCAGCCCAATCGCTACGTTAGTTTGCGTTTGAGACCACATTGCGCGAGACGCTTCCGTTGTTTTCGTAAAAATGGAAAAATTGGAAAAAAGTGCTGTCATCAAATACTTCCATTTGAAAGGTTGTACACCAAAACAAATAAAAGAAGAGATGGATTCAGCACTAGGAGACTCCTCCCCATTATATTCAACTATTAAGCAGTGGGTTTCTGAATTTAAAATGGCTCGTGTGAGCACCTCTGACGAGCCTCGCTCAGGACGGCCCGTTGAAGTCACAACTTCAGAGATGACTGAAAAAATCCATAAAATAGTGTTGGAAGACCGCAGGTTGAAAGTGCATGAGATAGCTGAGACCTGTAGGATGTCAGCTGAACGTGTGCAAAATATTTTGCACAACCATTTGAATAAGGAAAAGCTGTGTGTAAGGTGGATGCCGCGTTTGCTAACGCTCGACCAAAAACTGCTTCGAAAAACCATTTCTACCGACAATTTGGTGCTGTATAGGCGTAATCCAAACGAATTTTTGCGTCGATTCATAACTGTTGATGAGACATGGGTCCACCACTACACTCCTGAAAATAAAGAACAGTCAAAACAGTGGGTTGGAAAAGGGGAACCAACCCCAAAGAAGGCAAAAACAATTTTCTCGGCAAACAAGGTTATGGCTACTGTTTTTTGGGATGCGAGAGGAATTATATACATTGATTACCTTGAAAAGGGTAAGACTATCACTGGTCAATACTACGCAGAGTTATTGCAACGTTTGAAGCACGAGGTGCAAATTAAACGACCTCATTTGGCGAAGAAAAAAGTTTTGTTTCATCACGATAACGCACCAGCGCATTCGTCGATTGTTGCCATGTCCAAAATCCACTAATTGAAGTTTGAATTGATGCCGCATCCTCCCTACTCTCCAGACTTAGCCCCCAGCGACTATTACCTGTTTCCTAACCTCAAAAAATGGCTTGGCGGAAAAAGATTTAAGAGCAACGAAGAAGTTATCAAAGCTGTAAATCAGTATTTTGAGGAGCTTGACGAATCTACGTTTAAAACTGGTATAACTAATAAATTAGAACACCGTTATGAGAAATGTATCAGTGTTGATGGAGATTATGTTAAAAAATAAAGCAAAAAAAAATTTTTAAATATCGTTTTTCTTGATCAGGCCGGAAACTTTTCACCCCACCCTCGTACCTTCGAAAGTTTCCTAAAGATTTGGCAGGTCCCACAAAACAAGCAAATCGTTAATTGATACCATCGGCGCAGAGGATAAATTCACGTTTTCACGGTCACAAACTGATGTGCTCTAGGTAAGTGGACATGCGGTCACGCACAGTCTCCAGTGTACCTCGATGGTATCTACGTCGCGTCTGCGCACGAACGAGCTTGTGCGATAATGGGCCATGGAAGCGTACAGAGGAAACGGTCTTGCCAAATGTACGATACTTATCTCAAGGACAGATTTGTTAACTATCAACAAATCATTATTCGAGACGAGTCGTCGATTTTTTAACAGTTATTTGCTAACTATTAACACGGCTATATTTTATTCAACTGAAGATTTTTTAATTATTACCAAATATTGATTTTGTAATAAGTGTACGACTGTTATCTCAAAGAACTACTCGGCCAACATCTTAAATACAGATTCATTAATAGTTCATAAATCCTCATTTGCGTTAAATAGAGAAGTTGTCGCGTCAACTGTGTGACTCTTGGCTCAAACGCGGCCGAGATAGTCGTTTTGAATGAAGATCAGTTAATTGTTGTGACATGTTCATTTGCAGTGAACACAGGATAGTCGCGGCAACTATACGTTAACGGCCCCAAATAGAAATATATTAACTGTGAACAAATCTCTACTCCTTTTAACTGTATTATCATGTCACAATTTCAACTTGTTATTCGATGACCACAAACATCTACTGAGTTAAGGGAAATGAAAGTCATCAAATAAAGCATTCTTTTCAAAGAAATACTATGGTTATCAAATGTTTTCATGAGAACACGAATATCTCTTCGACTAACAAATTTTGTAACAGTTAATGAATATTTCAATGAAAGTGCTAACCAAATGTTGTTTCTTTCCTATAAATCAACTGTTTTCTCAGTGTAATAGTATTTGAGGGTTCGGAAGAATGAATGGTGAATTCGTATTCTGCGGGTAAAAATATATCGCGGGACTTATGAAAAAGACAATTCAGAATTAAAATTTGTGTAGCTCGCGACTAAAAATAGGTTTCTTTCCTCAATGGCAGCTTATTTATTTTCTGTTCCGATTTGAAACTCCGCACAGCGCGCATCCTCTTCACAATCGATTGCTCTAAAAACTGCCGCTTGAATAGCCGCGCTTCTATTATTTTTCGAGTTTTGGCTGAATTTCAAAGACGAACTATCGGTTTTTGTTAACTTTTCCATACCCATTTGTCTATTTGGCGGCCATTGTTCGAGTGCACTTAGCAGCAAAACTAATGGAGATATCAGGATTAATATAAAACAGCATTTTCTGAGTCTACCAAAATCCTTTTCGAAAATCCCTCAATAAGCCTCCGTGACTCCAACAGGACCGCTGCCAGGGCTGTTTGATTTTTTAGGACTTTGGTGATTCTGAAAAAGTGACGAAACGCGTCTATACATTATTTCGACTTTTACACCGTTTCAGGGGTTCATCCGATGGGAAATTTTCCCGCCGATTACAAATATCGCGGCGTTTTCTGCGGAAGTTCAAAATTGCACCAGCTAAATGTGAAAAACGTGTTTACAACAAGTTCGAGAATATTAAAAAGAAGTTGAGGGTTTTGGGGAAATAGTTGGTGAATTCGTACTCAGGGGGTCAAAATACATCGTAAGGGACTTTTAGAATGATACATTTTAGTATGATAAATTTCGGTTACTTTTTCTCGGGCTTATATGTTTCATTCATCCGTGAATTAAGGGGGGAGATATCTTTAGGCGAGGAAAAAATTGCTGATTTTAATTATCTTTTTTTAAGGAAAGATTTCTTCACAATTTTTAAGACTTAGGGTATATTTTATTACTACTTTTAGCTGTTCCGTGGTATTTTTTTCTATTAATCTTTAAAAATGAAGGAGGTATGTCACGGTCTTCAAAACGGATTGCGGTGGATGTTGTCAGACGACGTGACACGTAGCGTCAGCGGGGTTAAGCTGAAATAAACCGACGAAGATTTTTCTTCCCTTAACACTTAGACGCATAATATGAACAAGGAAAAAAAGAAGAATATTGAAGAACGAAGCAGTGATACGCCTTGAAAAAAAAATTGAATCATCCGAAAAAATAGCGACATATTGCAGTAAAAAACTTTTTTTTTTTCAATTTTCAACAGCCGTGAGGTTTGTGTTTTGAACAATGAAGTTGGAATGATTTATACCAAATTTCATCAGAATCGGTCAATTAGTTTTATAGCTATACGTCACGCCAGTTTTGAGAGAGTTAGAAGACCGTGCCATACCTCCGCCATTATTATTAAAAATCAATTAAAAAAACGATCTAACAGCCAAAAGTAGTAACAAAACGTACCCTTGGTATCAAAAAGAATAAAGAAATCTTTCCTTAAAAAAAAATATATTAAAATCAGCATTTTTTCCCTCGTCTAAAAGTATCCCCGAGTCGAAATTTTCGAGCCGCGTTCAACCCACAAAATGAAGGCGAGCAGAAATCGGCGTGAGCGGATTATTGGGTATCTAAAGGAGGGTACAATGTTTGAAAGTACCATGCGTTAGAGCCTCCGATGAACCTCCGGCATGGCAGAAAGTAGACTTTTTGACTCAAAGGAGGTCAGTGAGGTTCACAATTGAACCTACGGAACCTCAGTTCGGCCTACTGCGAGCGCTCGCGCAGAACCTACTTCCCCCCCTTTCGGCCTACTGTACACTGCTAAACAAAAAATGAATTTATATAGAATCTATTTAAATAAAATAGGTCTTTTCCTTGTCTCACAGCCTACTACGATCATATTTCTTTCAAAGATATTCATATATATATTAATAAAGATGAGATTCAAATTAATCTTTATTTGCTTACAATGTACACTGTAAAGCTAAGTGTACTATATGCATAAAATATTTCATAAATCGAAAATAAAATGAACTCCTTAATTGAGAGCTTTACCACAAGGATTTTTCATCCTAATTCGTCATTCCCTGGCCTATAGAAATGATTTTTTTCGAAGAAAATATTTGCCCTATATGCGTCTTGAACCTAGCCTACCTACTTATAACTACGCTCCGCTGCCCCTATGCTACCGAATGCTTGTAACATTTTGGTCGCTGATATGGCATAAGAGACCAAATGAATACCTCTAACTATTTGTTGTATCACATAAGCTATGTGAATTAGTTAATATGATTGTGATAATTAGAGAGTTTCATCGAATAACATGCTATAAATTTTTCAAACAAACACACATATACATATACATATATGTAAAATTCCTCTCTCTCTCTCCACCTTCTCTACCCCACGCTCCTTTTATGAGTGTTGCAATAAAGATGGATCATTAGTTCAATCAAATAGAAAAAAGGTTAACTCTAAGAAAATTCTATTTAAGGTAAATTAAAAAAAATAACTAGTCCCATTCAGTGAACTTAACTAAATTGTTTTTTTGAACAGATGAAGATGTTGAACTGATGAAACCGAATCACATATTTATTAGGATCAAATAAAATATGTAGTTATTGGACGATATTAAATAGATTCATTTTCTATAAATAAATATTTTTGAAATCAATAATTTTAATGATGGAATGCAATAGGAAAAATTTGGTTCTATGAAAAATCTAGTCAACTAAAATAAAAAAGAATCAAATAGACGCGGTTAGTTAATATTAAATTTTCGACGTGCTAAAAATGAAAACAAAGAAAACCAAACATTTTATTTAAAATCGACGGTAATCGGCCGTCGACATTTATCAACTTATTATTGAATAAACAAAAAAAATAAAACGAACAAAAACAAAAAGAAAAAATAAAGAAAAAATCGAATGAGGTTGAATTCTAAACCGACAATTTCAATCCTGTAAAACATGAAATAGACTATAATTAACACCCTAACGTTCCATATAGATATCAACATTATATGTTATTTAGATCTACACTGCCAGCCAAAAGTTTTCGGACACTCCACATAATCGCAAAACTTTTGAGCGCTGGATAATTGCCAAATAATGTTAGAGTAATATAATTCATTTCATTTATTCGTTCACGAACATACTATAAAGATCTATATAATTAAGTAATTATACGGAGCTTTATACTATCTTCATAAAATAATTATTATTCTACCATAAGTTTGCAATGATCCAAAGTGATATTAAGTTTTGCAGTTATCTGAAGTGTCTGAATACTTTTGACTGGTAGTGTATATTCGAATATATTAATGCAATCACATATTTCGAGTATAATATATGTATATAGTATTATATAATATATACCGTCGCTTAAAAGTTTTGATACACCATAGTCGATATTTCTTGCTGCACGAAAAGTTACATAGCTTCGTAAATAAAAAAATAACCAAATTTACCGAACGGCGTTTTGACGGGAATAAATTCAGCTTTATATTGCTTTTCTGAAATATTTTTTTATAATTTTCTTTTCGACCCGGTACGCACTTTTATACGTTACTGATTTTCGGCTTCTTTTCGACCATCGAGAATTGGGCGCATGACTTATGCAAAAAAAATTGTTACGTTTATCCATGATAAACTTGAACGGGGTAGCAAGAACTCCATTTGCGTTTTTATAAAGTTTTGTACGATTTTTTTCGCAATATTATTTCATTTTTTGCTAAAAAAGACTAATTCTAGATAATGCAATGTAACTCAAGAACTAGAGGGTTTAAGAAGAAATGTCAAGGACGAAAAACGTCGCGTAAGCTTATACTGGATAGACTGACATTTTTGAAGAATTTTCCTGTGAGATTTTTTCTGACAGGAAAACGCCCATTAATCCGATAGAGTTGGAGTAAGACTGTATATACAAGCATTCTTTTATGAATTGCCTATAAAATAATAATAAATCGATATTGAGAAAATTTGATTGTTTTCGCATATTAATATTGCACTAATAATTTGATAAGGGGACGATGTATTTTTATTAATTTCGTATTATTTTCGTCATCGAACGGGTTACCGACCAGGCCACAATGGAATGATGATGGAGGAGATATCGAATTTGGGCCGAAAGCAGGTTAGGTGGGGTCGAGGCAACAGTTTGAGGTTGAAAGCAGGTTAAGGAGGCCTGTGCTCTGCACGTTTCACTGAAACTCGGGTCGAGAGAAGGTTTGGGAGGTCTAGCAGAGGCTACCCTGGGCCAAGAGGAGGTCTCTGCATGGCACTGAACTCGACAAATGAGGTTTCGTAGGTTCAACGGAGGCTGGCGGTTTATGTATTACAAAAGAAATGGGTCCTGCGAGGGTTCAGAGGAGGCTAAAAATTTTGACTCGGGTCACCCCCTTTGAATCGGCAGTGAATATGAAAAATCAGACTTGATGGTAACTAGCGATGGGTTGCATGTTTGAATATGTACAATCTATCTGGTACAAAGACAACTCCAGATAGCATTTTTTTCCATTGCGGAAATGTACATTTTTTTTTTTACTGAAGCTTTTACTTTTTAGACACACTTTCATCTCATTTTCCGCAGTCGATGACGGACACACTCTAGTAGCTTTATCCATATACCGATGCCTTATACGAATTGAATTTTTTTATACCGTATTTTGTACCATATATTCGTACTTTTCAAATAAATAATACGTTTTATTAAAAAATTAAAATATCAGGTCATTTTGAGACACCCTTTATATATATATATTTATAACTTATAATTTATATATATTGCATATGCTCGTTTTATTTTACTTGTATAATTGCTTAATGTTTTTCATTTCTAGTTTAAATACTAGAATAAAATTTCATAAAATATAAGCATCATTTCATTGCTGCTTATAATATATATATATATATATACTTTTTCGCGTATCGTCCTTCGTGCGGCTTTTCTAGCCGTTTTGCACTTCGCAAAAGTGTGAAGGAGAGAGAGGGTCAGAGAAAGAGAGAAAGACTCTTATGAGAGTGGAGCGAAGCTCCGTTCTCGAACGAGGGGACAATCCATCAGGGACACCGCTGGCTTAGCTCGCCTATTTTTCACCTGATCCACGATAAAGCGAGAGACGGGAACGAGGTCTCGTAGCAGCCCCAAGCCTCCAGGAATCGTGTGTGGCTGCCGGGGCCACGGAAAAGTATGTGGGCAAAACATCGAAATATCTGAAAATAATGGATGAGAGCAGATGTTCACTGCAAATTTAGACTTCGGATTTTTCGATCGACGAGGCTTTAACGCTGATAGAGAGCGCATCGGGTAACGAACTACGATAGAGACGGAACGTAATATATATATATATATATATATATATATATATATATATATATATATATATATATATAGCGAGAGTGAAAGAGAAAGAGAAGGAGACTGGCGAAGCGGAACAAAAACACAGGCCACCAATTTTTTAGTCAACTTTTTCTTTTCCAAGTAATTTAAAGCCCACACTTTTTCCAGTCAATACGTTTCAACCGGGAAAAATCTTTGACAGTTTCTCGTTAGTTTTTCCAATTTCTCAGCTCAAGGTCATTATTCCAGTGGATGGGACAGCATTTTCAAAAATGCAGAAACGAAATTCAAAGGGGCCTTCAAGGCAGTATTCTAGTCTAGAAATTTGAAAACCATCGAATTTTCCCTTCACATTTTCTTGAGATGAGGTGAGAATATTGGAGAAAAAGGTGCGAACTAGACAAAAGAAGTACAAAGGGCGTAAACATGATTATTTGTAATGGAAATGTAGTAATAGGGGAAGAAATATAAACGTAGAATGTGCGCGCGCTCTTGTTTTCTATAGATTTTTTTCAAATTTGAACCAGACATTGTTCATATCATTATACATGTTTGAGTGAAACTTCAGAACAGTCGACTATTTAAATTGGGAGATATGGGTTTTAAAATTGCAACTTTTAACACTGCACGGTCTGCGTTGACCGAAACTCAGGTCACATAATTCGTCGTACCATTCTATGGTGTTTATAAATTTTGAAAAAAAAAAAAATTATGTTTGGATAGCAAACTAGTTAGGGAAAGAGTGAAAAAAGTTTGGATGGCCATTATTAGTCAGTTTTGCTAAAAACGTTCAGTAAAGACAGAATAACTTTCCGTAAAAAATATTTGTCCCCTATAATAAGACATATGGCAACACCGCAGTACAGTATTGTTCAATATTTCGAGAAAAAAAATTATTATCGTGTTCCTAAAGTTAAAAACTTTTATCATAAAAAAGAATATTTGCGTTATAAATATTAATATTTTATATCGTTTATGTTATCTTCATTAACAAATAAAAGTGTTGGATAATTCATAACTAATTGAAAACTTTGTTCGATTAAAAATCACTTCCGAAAAAAAATTTGTGTTGCAGTATTATTTTAAATATGTCGCGCAAACTTACGTCATTGGATACGCGGAGCGATGCGGTGTCGCCATATGTCTTCCTATTATAGGGGACAACTTTTTTTACGGAAAATTATTCTGTCTAAATTTCAATGCAGACCATGCAGTGTTAAAAGTTGCAATTTGAACACTCATTATCTCCGAATCTAAATAGTCGACTGTTCTGAAATGTCACTCAAACATGCGTAATGATATGAACAATGTCTGGTTAAAATTTGAACAAAATCTATAGAAATCAAGAGCGCGCGCTCGTTCTACCTTAAGGGAGTATTGTAGTCTAGAAAGTTGAAAAAAATCCTTTTTTTGCATGTTTTAAAGTACAGACTTTTAAGAATATGTCCTGAAAAGGAAGTTTCGAAATTCCCAATATTTACGCCAACCAACGAGACCAGAATAAGATGGACCGGTCGGGGCTACGAAGTTCAGAAGCTTCTAAGGAAGCGAGAACTGCTCGCAGGGAAGAAGGAGCTTTTCGAAAATCATCATTTCGATGTCGTGGAAGGCACAATTTACGAGACAGGAATGGCTAATTAATATAACGTGAGTATAACATCTCATTATACCAGTTAGATAGTTGCGGCTGTCTGGAATTGTACTTAAAACTTTAAGGGGTTAGACCACTCTAGAGGCCTTCAGGTTTTTTTTTCAGAAAAACTACAAAATAAATCGAGATTAAAAAAAAGGGTGTTGATCATACATATCACGGACTGTGTACGATAATTTTTTTGCAGCGATTCATTTCAAACTAGCGGCTGTGCAGCGTTTATCTCAAAACTGCATTTTTTAAGTTGGCCGGAAACATAACTCAGACAATTTTCAACCGATTCACTTGAAATGGTGAATATATCTTGAACAATACATTGTTTATGGAAGTACGTAGGATGTTTTTGTATTGCATAGTTCGTTTGTTATTAACAATTATCTGAACATTTTTTTAGCAAATTTTTGGAAAGTGAAAAATTTGCCTAAAAAATCGTCGCCTAACAAATGAACTATGCAATATAAAAATTAAAATCCTACGTACTTCCATCGACAATGTATTTTTCAAGATATATTCTACATTTCAAGTGAATCGGTTGAAAATTGTCTGAGATATGTTTCCGGCCAACTTAAAAAATGCAGTTTTGAGATGAACGCTGCACAGCCACCATTTAAAAATTAATCGCTTCAAAAAAATTATTGCATTGATATGTATCATAAACACCCTTTTTGTAATCTCGATTTGTTTTGTAGTTTTTCTAAGAGAAATCCCCAAAAATCCTATTTTTTCGGCCACTAAAGTAAAGGCCTTAAACGCGTTTTTCTCGAAACTATTTTGTTCAACCTGGTTGACACGAAATGTCGAGTTCTAGTGAACCGATTGACTTCAAATTTGGCATGGGCCTTCAGTATATATCCCTCTATCGTCCCTACTTCGGGCATGGAGCAATAATTATTATTACTATTTAAAAATATTAACTTTGAAAAAATTGGGCGATAAATAAACTTTTTTCAGACAGTCGGCATTAAAAAAATTATTTTTCGTACCTGTCATAATGGCATTTTTATTGGTCAATAAAAGTGGTTTCATTTCTGTTTCAGATGGGTGGGAACTGCTTTGGAATCAGTCGACCGCCTCATCCCTTTTTTTCACGGCCGTATTTGGATGCACATAACTTTAAACATTTTTTTGCACCATAATTTGTTTTTCAGTTCTTGAAAAGTTAATAAAATGATTTAAAAAATGGAAGGCAAACTTTTTTTTTCATCAAGCCCGAAAAAACGTCCGAAACGCCCTCTAGACTGCAATACCTCGATAAAGATCAGCAAAAAATCGTCTGCTGTGTGTTTCCTGACAATTATATTATTTGTATTTGTATTGTATTCATTTGCTACATTTATTGTCATAGGTTCATTTTGGTCGATGAAAACCTCACGCAGAATGAAGAAGAAAAATCATCTTTTCATTTTTCACGTCAGCATTTTAAATTCCATGCACTTCCGGTTGTCACATGAAGGTTTCGTCGAGTGGGAAAACGAGTGGCATGGTCGAAAGTAGGAGAGCTATGAAAGTTCCGTTGGTATTATTTTCAATTTCTCTATTGTCGGGTATAGTTCTCTCAATGCTTTTCCGTTGTCTTTTTCGTGAAGCCGTCACTGTCACGACGTCGTCGTTTCTTTGTGCTATTGCGCTCGCGGTGTATCCCAAACACTCAAAGGGAAAGTACGAAGATATATATCGTACAGTATATCCCATCTCGCAATCAGTCTTGGCTTCGGTGAGATCTGCCAGTAGAATCGTCCTATCGATCGCACACAGGCTGTGCGATCCCCCTTTGACTTTTCGAACTTTCGCACGAATTTTTCCACTACGCACGAGAAAAGCTGCTTGAGCCGCGATTTCTTCGCGAATCCCTTCAATCCAGAGGAATTCACGTTGAACGTCTCTCGTCAGCGACTGAAATCTGATATGATTTTTGGAGCACGTATCTTTCCGAGTTGACAATATTAAAGTCTCGATAACGTACGAGAATTATGGCAATTGAAGATGAAGGCCTCCGTGAAAAGTTGTAACAGTCGATTAAGGGGGGAGATACCTTTAGACGAAAAAAATAACTGTTTTTAATATTTGTTTCAAAAAGGGAAGATTTCTTCACCATTCTTGAGACTTAGGGTGTGTTTTGTTTTTGTGGGTGTGGGTGACTTTTGGGTGTTACATGGTATTTTTTAAATTTATTTATTAATCTTTAAAAAAAGAGAAGGTACGACACGGTCTACTAAACGGGTTGCGACGGATGTCGTCAGACGGCGTAATACATAGCGTCGGCGGGATTAAGGCGAGAAATCCGTTTAGAATTTTCAATAAATCGATTTTTTTACATATTTCGAAAGTATGATACCCAAAGAATATACTGACCAAAGGAAAACTCGAAATATTGAATATTTGCGGAGTTATTGAATATAGTCTAGAGTGGTAACAATTAATAGTTTTCACATGTTGAAACTTTAAACGCGATTATCTCGAAACTACTTTTTCAAAAACTGCTCGTGTTGTAGCTCAGCAAGTTATTCACCGATTTGGATGAAATTTTGTGAGGTTACTCTCAGTCATATTGTCGGGAGGATATACCTAAAGTTTGAAAGGTAGCGTGTAAATAAATATTTTTTGTGGGGTCAAATATGTCGAAAAAATGGTCGAAAATTCGAACTTTGGAGTAAAAAGGCTCCCAAATTTTCAATTCTGCACTTTTTCATCATTTTTTAGGTATATCCTTCTCCTTAATATGTCAGTAAACGAATGACACTTGTTAAATCTTTTTCAGATCAACAGAAAAAGAGTGACAACTGCAGCACTTTTCGATGTCGCGGAAAGCAGGCGTCCGAAGACCCTTAATAACGCCGCCATTTCGTTGGTCATCCAAAAAAAAAAAAAATCAACTTGACAGTTATAATAAACTCATGTCCAAATTTGAAAATGATCAGATTATTTTATCCCCTCTAAAAAATTCCCGAAAAATACCTCTTTTTTACGCTCCTACACTCAGAAAAAAGATTTATTATGTTCTAATAAATTGGCACATTAGAACATAATTTATTAGAAATTAATAAACTCGTATAGAGACAGTTTTTATGTCATTGTAACTACAGCATTTATTCGGCGGCACTGAATATGTTTTTTCACGTGCCGATTTTTCACATCAATCAAAAGCCATATTTAATATAGAACATTTGAATAAATATTTCCTCAAATCAAATAAATACTATTTTCCAATCACGAAAACCTCTTATTTCGCAACTATGATACTAATGCGCGCATGCGCACTTTGCCCTTCAACGCGACGGGCCCGACAGCAGGCCCCTCGTTAGATATAGCTCACGCATACGCTTACCATGTAGCTTCTTCCTATGCCGATGCTTTTGGCACAAGTGTCAGTGTTGCGTTTCGGAAGTGAGAAACTCGAAAGTGAGGAATGATTCAAGTGTAAATAAGAATATAAAGTGAGAAAAAAACGTTCAAGTGCATAAATAATGACGGACGAAAAGACACAATTCCTCGAAAAAAAACCAGCTGGGGGATTATGAAGAGTCCTGTTAGATGTTAAGAAAGATTCTATTTGTCGGATATAAAACACCTATTTCTTCTAACTTATATATCCTATTAGATGTTAAGAAAAATTCTTAGTAAATGTTAAACATAAAATTAAATAAAAAAATGTCCCAGCGGTTAATTAAATCGTAGTAGGCCGAAATACGAATAAGAAAACTTATTCGCCGGGAGACAAACTTCTTTGTTCTTAATAAATCTTTTCTCTGAGTGTAAAGGGATTTCTCGCCTTAATCTGAAAAAAAACCTATGAAAATCTTTCTTCCATTAACTCCATTCATATGCAGAATATGAACCAAGAAAAAGTTAAAAATATTGAAAATCGATGAAACTGTACGCTTTGAAACAAAAGAATGAATTTTCCGGAAAAAATGCCCACACCCATGTAGGGTGATCGGTAGTGGCCAATGATTGGCCGATGCTCGACGCCAAGCTTCCCAACATTGGCACTCGAGCTTGGCCCGATCATCGACCGAGCCTTGGATGATAAGAGCGGCCCGATATTCGCAATCAATATTGGCCCTAGAATGGCTTATGAGAATCGGCCGAGCATCGCGTAGGAGTTCATGCAAGAATCGGCCAACAATAAGGCCCCTCAAGATTGCCATCATTGGCATTCGAGCTTGGCCCGATTATCGACCGAGTGGCGGATAATTGTGACCCAATATAGATCACCAAAATTTGTCCTGCACTGCCAAAAAAAAAATTAATTATTTTTGTATTGTAATTTGTCATTACCTGGTCTTTCGAAATGATTAGTTCGAAGAAAATATTTCACCCATATGGGGCTCGAACCTTGAACTTCCCTACTCATGACCCAAACACGTCCCTATGCTACCGAGTGCTTGTAACATTTGAATCGCAGATATGGCATAAGATACCAAATGGATTCTCATCATTATTTGTATCACATAAACTATATCAATTAGTTAATATCATTGTGATAATTAGAGAGTGTTATCGAATGACATGTTATAGAATTTTAAAACCTAACCTATATTTATAATTCCTCTCTCTCCACCTTCTCTACCCCCACAACCCGTTAATATGTGTGTTGCAATAAAGACAGACCCTTAGTTCATTGGTTCAAGTTTAATTTGAATAAATAAATATATTTATAATGAATAATTCTAATAATGGAATGCAATAGGAAAAATTTGATTTCACGAAAAATCTAGTTAATTTAAATAAAAAATAAATAAATAGACGCGGTTAGTTAATATTAATAGAACTTTTCTGTCAGTGTAGGATGGTTCATAAAAATCGGCAGAATATCGCGTATGAGCTCGTTCGAGAATCGGCCAACAATGAGTGCATTGATTTGGTAGTATATTTGTTAAGAATAATGTCCAATGGGCTCGTAAAAAGTATTTATCTCGTCTTGCAATGACTTCAACGCGAAACAATGAATCGTCAATATACGAATTGCGGTTCGATCATGCGTTACTCGGCCGAACATTGGCCTCGTATCGGCAAAAACATGATTGGCGAGTCTATACTTCGCCAAACATCGACTTCGTATCGATGAGCCAATGATTAGCGAGTCTACGTCCCAGGTAGGAATTGACGATGAAAAAAGGGCTCGCCAAGCTCTGAAACAAGGCTCACATTTTTTAATTCAGGCTGAGCACCAGCCTGATTTCAGGCCGAGCTGAACCTCTGAATGATAACGCGGTTTCAGGCTCTTGTACACAGGCCTGACCAAAGGCTGGTAGAAAAGCCTATACTAAGCCTGAAACGACGAAAGAACAAGGCTCAAAACGAGCCTTAATGAGGCCTTCACGAGCATTTTTATGACCAGGCTTATCCCAAACTCTTCTCGAGGCTATATGAGGCCTGCTTTTAGTTTTCTATATTCTACATTGGGGTAAATTGAATACATTTGTAAAGAATTCATTTTATTCATTATATATATTTATTATTTATTAATTATTCGTTATAAAATATATATAAAAAATATTTTTAAAAACAATACTTTATTTTATTTGTTGTTTATGGGACACGTAATACACAGAGTGTACGCAAACTCCAGAGAGTGAGTATATACGAAATCTGTGTGTGACGAGAAAAAAAACTTTTTCGTGTACCTCATAAATATCGATGACAGCATATGTTCAAATGTTCTGAGCTGCCTCCTTCGCTTTCGTTTTTCGTGTCTTCGCACTCGACAAATTCATTGCAACATTTTTTTTACACAGAAGTACAGAAAAAATATTATTTTAAACTTATTTTATTTTATCACAACCTGAAACAAGCCTGCATCCAGCGTTGATTTTTCAGCCTTAAAATTCACCGGCTGAATAAAGCTTGTAATAACCCTGAGTTTAGGCTAAGCAGCCAGTCTTGGTTCCAGGCTGCTCCAGACGATGCAATGAAACCAGGCCCAGGTCTGTCTCACTCAGGCTCGGTGAAACAAGGCTGGCACAAGCTTGTTTCCATCGTCAGCCTTTTGATTCCCTACCTGGGGTTTGGCCGAACATTGGCCGCGTATCGGCAAACCAATGATTGGCGAGTCTATACTTAGCCAAACATCGGCCTCCTATCGACAAGCCAATGATTAGCGAGTCTATATTTGGCCGAACATTAGCCTCGTATCAGCAAACCAATGTTGGCTAGTCAATACTCAGCCGAGCATTGGCGTACAATTGGTAAATCGATCATCGTCCCGCCAACATTGGTCCAAGTATTGGCCGTTACGGTTCGATTGGCGAAACCTACATGGGCATTTTATTGATGAAAAAAATACTTTTTTTTGTGTATTTTCAAAAACATTCAGAATCATGTTTTAGACAATAAGGTTAGAAAGATTTATACCAAGTTTCATCAGAATCGGTCGATTCGTTTTTTTAGCTATACGTTACATCAGTTTTGAAAATGGAGCTTAGAAAACCGTGTCGTACTTCCGCCATTTTTGAAGATGAAAAAAATACCGCGTGACAGCCAAAAGTAGTAATAACACATACAATGAGTCTAAAAATAGTGAAGAAATCTTGCTTTAAAAAAAAAATCATGAAAATCAGCCAATTTTTTGTCTCCTAAAGGTATTTTTCCATTCATAATTTCTGGAGATAACTCGATTGCAATTCTGTACTCTACAATTTTTTTTCTCGTCCATGCGAACTCATTGGTCTTTCAGTAAACTGCATACATGACTATTAAATAAAAACCTACACAACTATTTCAAGTTTCTAATATTGAAGATCGAATTATGGTTACCCGTGTACTGCTGTGATCGAGTGTTGTCCTAACACTCGTAAAACATCTATTTGGTGTAACTATTTAGAATGCCTTCGAATAAAAGATTTGTTTCCCTTGTCTCCCGGCATAATGTGACTTTGTTTTGCATGTAACTTTTTCAATTGCGTACAGTATTCCTTGATATAGTACAATGGTATAAATACATAATTGTTTGGAATATATTCTTGTGTTGGATATTTAAAAGATATATTTTTATGAAAATTATCTGTATTTGCAAACAGCAAATGGGTTTTCATTCATATATATTATTTTGAACGTGTTCAAAGTATATTTGAAGGCACAGTATTTTTGTTCCTCTCACGCATTTAATCTGTACGACGCGACATTTTTTTCAGTGAAAAATACTATCTCTGCAAACTTAGAACCAAGTAACGAAAAAACTGATTTGGAGAAAGTTTTGGTTAAGGCGGGACACCGCTGTGACGGGTTAAAATAACGATTTTTTTTGCACTTTCTCAAAGTATGCATATTCAAGTATATGTAAAAACAATTGAAGCCACAATATCGAAAATTGATCAACTTGCAGACGATTTACTGAGAACGGGTAGCGCAATGATTTACGTATACTAAAACGTTAAACCGCGTTTTTCTCGAAACGACTTTTCTCGACTGTCCGGAGTCATAACTCCAGCTGTGCTTGTCCAATTTTCAATTTTCAGGGGCAAAATGTCCGTAATTGCAATAACTATCGATGTACGTAGCCGTTTTTTGTTGTGTAATTTTTAAGCTTCCGAATATAAGTAAAAATTTCGTACAAATTACACTTTCTTTCACTAGTCCGCCATTTTGAATTTTTTTCTAAACAGCTACGTACAACCGAAACTACATTTATATAGATTATAAAACTTTTTAATTTTAATTTTCCAGACCAACCACTGCCAAGTTATTAATCCGGTCTTAAGACCACATTTTTTATACAGAGGCCCTATCATACCTGAATAGCGTTGTGAATTTTTCATTTTATTAAATTAAAATTTACCCGAAATAAGTTCAATGCATGCCTAATAAAATGTCTTTCTTCCAAATCCCCAATGAATAATCTAGCAGCCCAAAAAAAATCGGTCAAAGACGACCTTTTTTCCTCCCTTAATTCAAATGAAAAATAACGAAATAAACGAATCGATTTAATTTGACTAGTTCTCATCCTCAGTGTATCACCGTTATTCACTTCAGCAAACACAGATTGTTTAACAGCCGAAAAAAAATGATAATTAACAGTGATTTCTCATAGCACCGGAAAACCTACTGTGAGTCGCAACAATGCCGTGCAATCCTCAAAGATAGTAGAGATACCCGAGAAAACTACGTTGCACACTGGAATGTTGTTGCCAGATCGGACCACCATATTTTCCGTGTCTCTGGGAATTACGGTCAATTTTTTTGCTCCCTTCGTACGGAATAGCCAGCAGCCGCTGTTGAAGAGAAACTTCTGCATAAAATTGCTTTCGTAATATTTCCGGAAAAAAATGTCTGACTCGCACGGGGGAGAGAATGAGAACGGCATCCCTAACGGGCGAAAGACAATCACATTTTTTTTTTCATTCCACCGTCGGGTTTTACAGGGCTACGGGTACTACTTTGCTCAATCTCCCTCACTTATCTCCTTCCTCACCTTCGCTGAAAAGTCTCGGGCTAGCTTTTAGCAGGAGCCTCCTTTCAGTGACGGTCGGGAGAGTGAATAGCGTGATCTGAGAGTAATGCTGTGAATGCAAAAGGAAAGTGAGCACCGGGCGGGAAAGAACAAAAAAAAGAGCAGATGAAGCGAAACGGAGATAGAGGGAAGGAGATGAAGAAAAATAGACAAATAAAAAGTACAAAACAGAAAATACAGAAGATTGGAGCTTTCAACGCTCGTAGAAACGTTTTAGTCGACACCGCAGTTATCTTCACGCGTCCTCGCGACACCGTTTGTGATCAGCCTGTAGCAAGCCCAGATTCAAAATTACCAAGCACCATTGAGAAGTACTTTTTTCAGGAGGGAAAAAAGGATTTTGGAGTAAAGAAATCGTGCGCAGGGATGTCAGACGTACCGAGTTCTTGTTAAAGATACTAGTTTTTAGGATCACGGACCATGCAGGAGACCTCGGGGCGAACGATCTAATTTTTGGTAAAGTTTACCATCGTTGCAGTTCATTTGAGTTGCTGTAATTGATTAGAGACACGTACGTAAAAACAATGAAATTATTTATTATTAATATAATAAGAACGATTTATCAGAAATTTCCAAGGTTATTGCGTGATTTTTTCTTAAGGCCTTAGGCCACAGTAACGGGTACAAAATCATGTGCGTATTTAACAATTTTTTCGTATGAAAAAGTGTTTCACTCATAAATATAATTACACATCTATTTAGTATGAAAATCAAGCTCCTAGAAAATGTATATATTTTTTTTCGATGTAAAAAAGGGCCGACTACTAATATTTTATTTTGTTATCTTTTTTAGGCGCTCCGCGGCGTGACATTTAGCACCCGCAATTTTTTACCCAGAACAAAAAACAAAAATTCTCGTCAATCTACATTAGAATACCCAGAGAAGTGCGTACGGAATTTAAAAAACATTGTTTTATTCAAAAGTTGTAGGTATTTGAACTCAAGAAATGAATTTTCAGTGAAAAATTTCGTTGTAACTGCTCATAAACTGCTCATAAAATAAAAAGTTTTCGATTCATCAGAAATTCCGTATGTACTACTCTGCGAAATGCAATTAGGAACATAACTTAAAAATTTGTAGTAAATCGAGTGAAAAATGTTGAAGTTATTTGTCACGCCAATTGGAAAAAAGCTGTTTCGAGAAGTTTCGAGTAGTCGGCCGTTTTATACATCGAAAAAAAAACTTCGAACAGCTTGACATTCATACTAAATAGATGTGTAATTAATTTTATGAGTGAATCACTTTTTCATATGAAAAAAATTGTTAAAATTGCACATGATTTTTTCACACTTACTGTGTTCAAATATTTTTTATTTTGTTTTTCTTACATACGTGGTCGACGGTTATCAAGGCCTACCAAATTTAACCACAGGTCTTATTATCCTACTACTTTTTGTAGCAAAGTTTGCTTGTTTTAAAATGTATTATGCATTACTTTTAAGATGTTACGAACGTAAATAAGTAGTACGAATATTTATTACTAATTAATTGATCGTTATTTTTAGCGTCTCGATCCGGATGCCTCGAAAACGAGTGTTGTGGTCAGAAAACGACCTGGTGTCAGCTGTCCGAGCAGTGCAAAGAGGAACTTTAAGTTCATACAAAGCTGCAGAGGATTATTGATCTCAAATACCAAATATATTGCGTATACTTTGATTATTTGAGTATGTTAAAGCCGTATACCTTATTATCCTACCATAGTAAAATAAAGCCTACGATCAAGGTTTTAAAAAATGCTTAATTTTGTTTTTTTTTATGGCACAAGTTGCAATTTTTCATTTATATTTTATAGAAACTGACCTTGAATAATGATGATAATTAAAATATGCCGATTAAATTGGATATCTTTAACCCTAGAATTACAAATTGCGGTAGATATCTAGCCCAGGGTTTTGTTTGCAAAATCACGTATTGGCCGTTTTTTAGCACTTTCAGGTATTTAAATCGATTTTTCACTGACTAAACTTTAATTAACGGCGGGGTAAAGTTAATTCGGCGAAAAAAGGCATGTTTTTAAGATTTTTTTTGGCGTAACGAATAGTGTTCGTTTATTGAAGAATTTACATATAATAAAGTAACATTTGAACAACATTCTCCTAAATTTGCATTGCAAAATATTTAAAATTGAGCGAGTGAAAATTAAAACCCGGAGGCGCCTCGAAAAAAAGTTGGTTTGCGGTGTGCACCATAACTCGCAACAGAATCATTTGAAACAAAAAAATCAAAATGCATTTGTTAAAGGAGATGTTTCTCGACGTAATGACGGGAGGATTTTTTTCTTTCGATTTTTCGATTTTTCGTAGCACTTGGGAGCCAAAAACCCGATTTTCGCTAAAAAAATCGGCTACTTTGTTGTTGAAAAATTAGTAATTATTAAAAAATAAAATAAAGCTCTCGACAATACCTGGTGAATTATGTGAAGAAGTACTGTGCAAAATTTCAAAGCGATTGGTCCAGTAGATTTTGAGTTATCGTGCACACGGACTTCAAATATGACAAGTCTCAGAAAAACGGTTTGAAAAACGCAGAAGAGAAGAGAACGGCATGGAGCAATAGACGCTCAAATACTCATAACTTCGTCAATTTTACTCCGATCGACTTGAAATTTTAACACAATATTCTTTATATATTATGCATTCATTTTAAAAAAAATTTTAAAATGAAAAAAAAAACATTTTAATACTTTACCCCGCCCTTAAATTGAATTTGCCTTCCACCACTCGCTTCTGCATGAAAAAACGAAGAGGTTTATGTACTTACGAGGCTCATTACTACTTTCAGAACGATTTGACGAACAAGACACGCGTGGGGTAAATATTTACCCCGGTTTGTAGTTTCAAGGTAGAAAAAATGGGTTTGTAACTCTAGGGTTAATTTTATTTCAAGTATCCCTTAGCAAAGCCTTATTACTCGCAGGTACTTTAGCTTGTGTACCTTAGCGTTGGCAGCGCTGCAACGGAACACGGGCGTACTATTTTTTCGTCTCGAGGACCAGCTTTTAGTAAACTCGGCACAAGGATTTCTGGGTGGCCGCCTAACATCACTGAACATGCGATTCCTCTAAAAAAAATGGCAATGAAATATCCGCACGTATTGATGCAACCATATCTCGTGCGATAAGTTTTCTCGCCCCGCGAGATCTCTCCGGTATGCCTCGATATTTCTGTGCGCATCGCTGATGTTCTCGACACTTTCGAGGCGGCCAACTTTCGAAATTCACAGGTGCCGTGAGCTCAGACCAGGAAGCAACATCACCGCCTGGTTCATATACGCTGAAAAAGCGAGGGAGAGAGTGAGAGATAGGGATGAAACTTCCCGAGTCTCTGCATGATCTCGGTGAAACAGAGGGTGCAAGTGTCGCGCTGGCGAAAAGTCAACTAAAGCGCTGTCGCGCGGCAAGACTTCACGAGAAGCCCCTACCGCGTACATATAACGTCGAATATCTCTCGTGAGAACGAAAACGTGATTACGGATATATGCATATGAGAGCAACCATATGCATGCACACGCGCGTACATCCTCGGATATTGACGACTGCTATGTAACCGATTTCTTTTCTCATATTGTTGTCATCAACGATGAATATACTGTACGAGATCTCTTCTCTCATTTTTTTAAAATAAAAAACTCTCGTGGTATTAAAAAACAACAAAAAGCATTTTAAAAACTGTCGATTTATCGGGGATTGCCAACTTCACGAAGTTCTAATTATATGCAAAGAAAAATGAATCGCCGGCGGTTGCGGGTTAACCCTACGTTGACACACTGGGGCATTTTCACCCGAACGAATTTGAAATAAAATCCTCAGCTTTCCAAAATTGAGAACTGTAAATAATTTTTTACAGCAAATTAATTTGATATTTTCCGTATGTTAATTATGCAGATATATTACGAAATGTTCATTGTGTATGCCTGATTTTTTTCAATGTAAACCGACCGAAGGGTTGTTAATGGCAGGTGGAGGAAATACTCTCCATTCACCAGCTCTTCAATTCTGGAAAGGTGAGGATTTTATTTAAAATTCGTCCGGGTCACATTGACCCAGTGTGTTAACGAAGTGATAAGGCAGTTTGTAGGTCTAGAGCGCTGTTTTGGAGGTGATTTTAGGGTCGAGATCTACCTTTAAACTTTTGTGGAAGACAACCTTAGAACTTTCGCAATGTTCTATTTGAATTTTTTCACACGTGTTTATCGATACTTCAAGCGTATATGTACAAATAAAAAAATGTATTATCATGTACTTTTATACGTTTTTTTTACAACGGTGAGCGGAAGACGCCCCCAATTGACGACCAGTGTTGTTGACGTTGTATGAAACTAAAAAAAAAAACCAAACATATTCTTAATCCGTGTGAGTGTTGTGAAGTTCGATGTCAGGCGCAGCAAAAAAAAACATACCAAACGGTGGCATGCTAAACTTTGATTATCAATTGTTCCTATTTTCTGACCATTCTACGAAAAAAAAACAGTCTACTGAAGGTGTATATCAAATCTGAGCTCAAGCGGCCAATTGGTTATCGAGACATTGTGGTTGTCAATTTGAAAAGCATAGTTTCGAGAAAAACGCTGCGTCCCGACCGCACCCCCTAAGCGTACTCATAATTCCCATAACTCGGGCAATATTATGAGTATTGTTAAACGGTTTTTACCGATGTATTCAAAAAGGCCCGCAAAATGATAAAATCTGAAAATAAAAAACGTTATTTTACATTTCTAAACTATTAGTACAGTCGTGCTGTCGCTAAAAAAACCCGGAATCGGAGAAAATTAGAAGAAGGCTGGTTTTTTGACAGGTGATTTTGTAGGTGCCGCGGGTGCTAAATCCAAGTTTGCCTAAAAATCGGGGTGTAGGGTTCTTCTTTAAGGGATGAAAGGAGATGGGGGTGGATTAATGCCAAACCACAACCCCTACGAGGTCGGCGCCGTGAGACAAAATGTTCAGAAAAATCCGGCCTTTAGTTTTGTCCACAGTGCCGAAGTCGTGGAAGTTCATTTTGAGGGTGAAAAAGTGGGGTGAAGTTTTCAAAACTCGGTTTTAATTCAATAACTCTTTAGAAAAAATCGTACGTTTTTTGTTCAAATGGGAACGTTGTAGCCCTTGAAAAGACGCGTCGATCGAGTATTCGATCATGACTCTCCGATAATATCTTCACCCCCAAAAATGGTTAAAAAACAAAAAAAAAATAGTTTATTGAATAACTAAAAAACAATCGGTTTTTCGAGTATGGTTCAAATGTACGAAATGTAGAGAAAAATTTCGATTTTACCCTTGAATTTTGATTTTCCAACCCCTCTCGGGGGTTGAACATTCGAAATGAAATTCTGGGAAAACTATTGACGGCACGAATACGCCGCCGTGGAAGAATTTGTAGCTTGAACCCTCAGCTATATTTTTGTCCACAGCGCCAAACTCGTATCTCTTTAGTTTCGGTCAATAGTTTTCCAAGAATTTCATTTTGAATTTTCAACCCCTGAGATGGGTTCGAAAAAGCAAAATCCAAAAGTTGTGCATAGGAACGGAAATATAGAGAAAATTATTCTCTACATTTCGTACATTTGAAACATCCCCGAAAAATCGATTGTTTTTTAGTTATTCAATAAACAATTTTTTTGTTATTTCTTCAACAATTCTTTTGGGGGTGAAGATATTATTGGAGAGGGTTGATCGAATACTCGATCGACGCGTCTTTTCAAGGGCTACAACGTTTCCATTTGAACCAAAAATTGTATAAATTTGTCCTAAAGAGTTGTCGAATGAAAACTGATTTTTCAAAATTTTACCTTACTTTTTCACCCCCAAAATGAACTTCCACGACTTCGGCGCTATGGACAAAAATAAAACCCGGATTTTTCTGAACATTTTGTCTCCCGGCGCCGACCTCGTGGGGGTTGTAGTTTGGCATTGAACCACCTCCATCCCCTAAAAAAACCCTACCCCCCGATTTTTGGGCAAACTTGGTTTTAGCACCCGTGCCACCTACAAAATCACCTGTCAAAAAACTAGCCTTCTTCTAATTTTTTCCGATTCCAATATACAGCACGACTGTACTATATACTGCCTTAATGTTGTGAAATTGAAAATTGTTAAGCTTCGAGTTGACAATTGAAAATCCTCCATTCATAACGGTAAAAGTTTTCAACAAATATCAGACTAGATGAAGTTTATCAATTCATTCAAAGCGTGGGTCTATCCGATGTTGACTGGTTGTATAATTAGGACTTATCGTAATCGACTTGTAGTTGTCGTAATCGACTAGTCGTCTTTTAATCATGAGAAGGTTTGTTACAAATGGCAGATTCTATTATCACCATCATCGACCATTGACGCCGGGTTTTTCCATATCCAAATCACGTTATCTTCGATATTTTACGAATTAAATCAATATTGGCTTAGAAAGATCGTTTCAACTCCCACGCATTTACGTGGAGCTAGGGGTGGGGAGATACGTTTAAACTAGGAAAAAATGCTGATTTGCATGATTTTTTTTAAGGGAAAGGTTTTTTCACCAATTTTGAGACTCAGGGTACGTTTTATTACTATTTTTGGCTGTTACGTTGTATTTTTTTTTATTTAAGAAAAAATCAACGAATATTATCCTTTCATTGGCCCTCATACGCAGAATATGAGCCAAGAAACAGTGAGAAATGTTAATGATCGATGAAATACGCTTTCAAACAAAAAGATCGAATTTTCCGGAAACAATGCTACATTTTGCAATAAGGAAATACTTTTTTTTTAACCGTTGAAGGTCATATTTTAGACAATAAGGTTAGGAAGATTCATACCAAATTCAATCAGAATCGGTCGATTATTTTTTTTGCTATACCTCCCGCCAGTTTTGAAAATGAAAATTAAAACACCGTGCCATACCTCCGTCACTGGAAAGATTAATAAAAAACAATTAAAAAAATACGATGTAACTGCCAAAAGTAGTAATAAAACATATCCTACGTCTAAAAAATGGTGACGAATTTTTCCTTCAAAAAACAAATAATGAAAATCAGATATTTTTTGCCCTCGCCTAAAGGTCCTGCCCCCCTTAAATTGTCATTTTCAATTTTTTTGTTTTGAATTTCTCTTTAACTGCTCTTTAAAACATTTCTCGCAATTTCTTCGTGTAAGGATGCGGAGATCTACACCTATGTATACTTTATGAATATGGAAAGGCGAATATGAGCAACTGGAGAATTTCACAGAGATTTGCAACTGTCTCGAGTCTTCTCCCCCCCCCCCCCCATTTCGAAAGTGACTTCCTGTGTTTTCGCCAAAACCCTTTCCTAATAATATTCATCGTCCGATATACCTGGCGTTCTCCCGATGTCGGCGAGCTCATTGGCGGTGCACACGAAGTGACTTCGAGTCGAGACCAAACTAAAAGCTGTGGGAATTCTGCTACTGCAGATTTCCACGACGGATACACCGATCTTTTAAAAAAATATGACGGTGCAGAAAAAATTGAGGATCCGCCTAGCTTCGTCTTCTCCCCCACTCGCTTGCCACCTCTTTCTGTCTTTTTTCCTTTTTCTTTTTTCCTCACTCTGCTCCTCACATTCTGGCCAAACAGTACATTGCGTGTTGGTGTGTAAAAGCTGGAAACCACCTGCACGATTTCGCACAGGTTTATCTTCAGTTTCCATAGTTTTTTCTCTTTATTTTTTTTGTGGCGTTCTCTTCGAGGAGGTTTTTAGGAGGAAAATCTGCAAGTTTTTTTTTGCTCGCACGAGCCGAGAGACAAAAAGAAGACGATAAACAGAAAAATATTCCAACGATGGCAGAATTTTTTGACATACCCCGGGCGCGATTAACGGAATTGCTGGAAATTTTGAAAAATACACTGACAGAAAAATTCTATTGATTTTAACTAACCGCAATTGATTTAAAAAAATTGGCATCATCTAGGTTTTTCGTGAAATCAAATTTTCCCTATTGCATTCCATTATTGGAATTATTTATTTTAGATATATTTATTTATTTAAATCAAAATCTATTTAATGTCGTCTAATAACTAAATATATTATTTCATTTTAATAAATCTGTGATTCGGTTTCATCCGTTTCAAAAACACTTTAGTTGAATTCACTAAATGTATCTATTTAATTTTTTATTTAATTTGAATAGATTTTCCGTAGGGTCAACCACTTTTTCTATTTGATTGAAATAATGGTCTGCAGGGCGGGGGGGTAGAGAGAGGAATTATTTATACTTATATGTTATGTTTGAAAAATCTATAGCATGTTATTCGATAAAGCTCTCTCATTATCACAATGATATTGACTAATCGATATAGTTTATGTGATACAACAAATAATTATTGGAATTCATTTGGTGTCTTATGCCATATCTGCGACCACGATGTTACAAGGACTAAATAGCATAGGGGCAGGGTGCATAGCTACACGAAAACCTAATTTCAGAAGGCCAGAGAATGACGAATTACGATAAAAAATCCTTGTGGTAAAACTCTCAATTGAGCGTTCCATTTCATTTTGGATTTATGAAATATTTTATGCATATAGTACACTTGGATTTACAGTGTATATTGTGAGTAAATAAACATTTATTTGAATCAAATCTTTATTTGTTTGATTTGAATATATTTAATATTTAAAAAGAATATCTGAAACAAATAAAAAAATATCTTTGAAACGAATAAGATCGTAGTAGGCTGTAAGACAAGGAAAAACTCTATTTGATTTGAATAGACCCTATTTAAATTAAATATATATTTTTAGCAGTGTATATATATTAAATTTGAACGCTTACAGAGGCCAAAAATGGCATTCCGTCGGCCCCTCCCTGCTGTCTTCAGTTCCGGCACCGACGAGAAAATCTGATTTTCGCGGGTGCAATGAGAAAAGCAAGATCGTTCTATAGCCGTAACGCTTTGTTCACCATTTTGCATATTCATTAGGGAAAACCTCTTGCAAGGCACTCCAAGCCACTTTTTTCGTATTAGCCTTTCTATCGAGGCCGGTACACTTCGAGGGTTGTTTAGAATTGTTACGAGGTGAGAACGACCATATATGCAGCCATCCTCGAGATATAAATAAAGGTGAAGAACCGAGCTGAAATATGCTCGAGTCAGCGACGAGCCTGGAAAACGTGACTGAACAATGATCTCTGTTGCATGGGCCACATTGTGGAGCACAGGTCATAGAGAAACGCAAGGCACGCGAACATCGCTGAAAAAAAAACCGATGGAATCTGGATCGCATATAAGGCAAAGGTGATTTCAAAGATATTCGACTTTAAGGACGTCCCCGGAGTTGCCTATCATCCTCATATTTGACTATTTAAAACCCAAACTCTTAAAAATCCCCTTTAGCAAAATATAAGTGTATTCATATGTAAGTAATCTCGAAGACTATCTGTATACCAAAACGCTATTATTTATTGCAACTATGTTTTTTTGTACATGTTTCGAAGTGGTGTGGTTATCTTCTTATAACGATATCCACTATTATTTTCAGATAGTAAATAAATATAATAGAAAGACACAACAACCTTTTTAAGATGGGGGCCTTAAGAAGGATTTGAAAACCGAGGTAAAGCCAAAAAGATAAAAAATCGAAACAAACTACAGTCAAGGAAAATTACGTGTGCATCATATGCAACGAACCATATATAGGTCCTCCCACCGAAGACTGGATTCAATGCAATGACTGTCCAATGTGGGCTCATGATGCATGCACTGCTTACCCTGGTGTTGAATCATTTTACTGTGATGATTGCCAAAAAATAAACTTTACTGGCTGTTAAGAAAATACTTTAAGTTTTTGTTCTTTTATGATAATAATAATGATTTGTCTGCAATGAAATATTTGGGTACATTCATAGTTTTCTCCCCTATGATTCCATATTTTCTTAAAGTCTTAAAATTGGTTTCATTAATTGTATTTTAAAGCTTTACCGGAAATGTGTGAATGTATTATTAAACTATGATAAATTTAGCACCCGATAGCAAAAAAATTGTTTGAATATGACATTTTACGACTGCTTTTTTTTATTTCCCCTGGGGTGCCCACTTTGGGCCCCCCTCCCTTATACGTATACATCGAAAGTGAAAAATGACATTACGGTAGAAACATTTTGCGTTTGAAGCTTTAAAACAATTTAAACTTTGAAGTTCACGAAGGATCTTTTGAATGTACTCCCTCAATTTGTATCTGTCTAGAAAATGACGTGGTAGCATTTATGGGAACATTGCCTTTTTCTGACATACAAACATCTAAAAGGAAAACACTCCAACTAATATCAGTTTCGAGCCTTGTTGAACGGTAGTCCGTTCGAGATACTCTCAAACGCAGAGCAATTATATTTAGAAACACATATATCCGAATCGAAATTATTCGAATACGATTGAAAATTATTATTTTTCATATCGTCCAACAGTACACAACAAAAATTGACGTACCCCGAAAACCGATTTGACATAATAAGTTTGTCTGCTAAATTTTCGCCTAATTCTTCCGTATACCATACAAATGTCTCTTTCTTGAAAAAAAAACAACATTTAAAGAATTTAAAGAACGTGACAGAGTTTCTGTACGCAATAGAAAAAATTATTAAAGACTTCCACTTATTGTTGGATCGTAACAATGAGCGACCAGGCGTGTCCGCGCTCGCCGGTCTTCCTACACAGTGAAAAAACCTCGCTGTGGTCAGCCACACCCGTTTCACTCGTCAGCGTTCCCATGATTGATCAACAAATGGTTTTCTAATTACTTTTCTATCGTGCTCTCGTGCGCGATGCGTGGGTGCCTCGGACGTGTGGCGAACCACAGCATGCTGACCTTCCCTCGTTTACCCCATTCCAATGTATCTTAGGTATATACATATACATTTAGGCAGAAACGGCTGAGTACTGCTCGTCATTCTCAACTTTGGCACAGATATTTTAATTAACACTCGTTTCTAATTGACTCACGAGTACAGTTGAAATAACTCGTACGGAGAGTACTTTTTGCAGCTTCCATGAAAAAAAAAAAAAAAATCAGATTGGTATATACATAAAGTTGTGTACGCTGTAGAGGATCGGCCTTTTCTTTCGCACCCCGCCAATTTCGGGAAACCAAACAAAATTAATTGTTTTTTTTTCGGTTTCATTTCTTTCGCAATTACGCGGACACAATGGTTGCTTTTTTTCGTCGAAAACTTTGTACGATTCCGATGATCGGAAATGGTTTTAAGAAACGGTTCGGCCGAACTTTGCGAATTTTGTAAATACTATGCTCTAGGGATTTGAAAAAATAAATAAGAAATGAAAAATATGGAAACATACCAAGATAAAAACTGGTGCTGTTTTATACGTGGCCGGGTTGAAATTCCGAACTTCGAATGCTCCGACGGTTTTAAATGACGAATTTTAATATTCCGAAATTCAAGATGGTGACGGGTTGAAATTCCGAACTTTGAATGATCAGAACGTTCAAAACTCCGAAACAATACTACTCTGAAATTTTCGAAAATAATAATCCGAATTTTACACGAAAGACTAAAACCCCGAAAATCTGAACACTGTCAAAATAATTCGGCTATCTAAGATTTAAAAGTTTCAAAATTTTCAATAAATCGTCGAATTATTTCGAGAATTTTTTTATTAAGAAGTGATTTTGCGCCAATTTTGAAAGTTGTCTAGACAATGTTATACGTTCGACATCATTTACAGTCAACTGTGTAGACTTTCGCTGGCACGATCTTGACATGGGGGCCGGGTTGAAATTCCGAACTTTGAATGCGCCGACGGTTTAAAATTCCTAATTCTAATGTTGCGAAATTACAAGGTTCGTCAAGATCATGCCAGCGAAAGTGTACACAGTTGACGGTAAATGATGTAGAACATATAACATTGTTTAAACAAATTTCAAAATTGACGCAAAATCACTTCTTCATAAAAAAATTCTTGAAATCATTCGTCGATTTAATGAAAATATTAAAACTTTTAAAACTTTCATAGCCGAATTATTTTTGACGGTGCCGCGGTGTTCCGATTTTCGGAGTTTTGGTCTTTCGTGTAATATTCTTTTGGAGTTTTGCTCATTCGGGTATTTTTTCGGAGTTTTGAGCGTTCTGATCATTCAAAGTTCGGAATTTCAACCCGGCGAATTTTATACGATGTTCGCTATATCTGCGATGTATCTAGGCTTTAAAAAGTCAATTTTCGACCGTTATGTGAACCGACCAACCTTCAAAATAGTATTTTTGGGCAGAATGGTTGTTTGGTATATCTGGTGAAGACTCCCTTCATCTTCGCAGATTCTATATGAAAAAAGAGGCAAAAGAAAGGGAAGCGAAAAACAGAAAGGGCTGGGGGAGCGAAAGGCTGCACGAGACAAGCGTTTTCTCGCGCAAATTCCCGAATGGTCACTTGGGTACCACCTAACATGCCGAGTCATGTCTTACCGCGGAGACAGAATAAATGAAAAAAAAGCGTAATTGAAAGCTTGGTTACGAGACAAGAAAAAAAAGGCGAAAGCAGTGATTCTCTGAGGATGAAATTAATATGGAAATAAAATTAATCACCAGGTTTTCTATTAAGGGGGGGGGGGCACCCTAAGACACTCCAGAAAGAATTGTATTTAAAGAATTTTTCATTACACAACTATCAAATATAGCTTTCTCAATTCCTATGTCCCCAGCATATATTTAATAACAATTTGTGAAAATGTCAGTTTTTAATATTTAAAAAAATTAATGAGTTATAAGTTCTCTGCCAAAGCTCTTCACTCACTACGCGGGCTGACGGCTATCCATTTTGCGTTTAAAAAATTAGGTCCTAATCGTCCTTTACCGAATATTGCCTCAGCACGGATAGGGTTCTAGGATTTTTATTTTTTTGAGTTTCTAATAACTGGGGTGGTACATAGTCTGATATTTCAGGTAAATAAAAGGTTAAACGATTTGCTAAATGTTTGTATTTTTATTTTTAAATAACAACAATCATCAGAATAATTATATCTTAATATAATTAAATCACCGTTCACATAATGAAGGGAATGATGTACTTTAATATTTGGTAACAACAAATATATTGAACTTAGATTGTACGAATTCGCACCAATATCTATTTTTCTCACAAAAAAACTATTCTGAAATTATATATATGTATATAATATATACGAATGACAGCCTTGGAATATCTAATATAAATTCAACAACATTCACCGCTCGAACATTGCACAATTAAAATAATCAACAATTATTGTTAATAAAATCATGAAATTAAGAAACACTGACTTTGGAAATAATCGAAAGGTGAACGATTTCCTTGCATTTGCACCAATACCTATTTATTTTCTTCAGAAACAATTTTTCTAAAAAGGTGTTCTTACCATGGTTTGTTATTTTTATCTTCAATGATATCCGTGGGACATGTAAATTTCACAATATTCAATTATACCATAAACAATTTAAATAACCAATGAGATCAATAATTCAATAAGAAACATTTTCTTCTAACATTTTAATATGTAGCGAAAGTCTTTAAAGGTGTTTAAAAAAATCAATGATTCTAAATTATTTTACACTTTGATACTTGAACGAGCAGTTCGTGATTTTCGAAAATCATCTTGTAAAAAGCTTTGCCCGTAATAACGTGGTGTTCAACAATTCAATAGTCTTGGGTGGTTTTTTTTCTGAACTCGTAATATATCCGGACTCTTTTAGGAGTCGTCAGACTTTTTGCCCGGACTTATTCAATTTTTTATATGGTAAACCTAAGCACGGGCCGCCCAGCTGCGCGGCATAAGTTGCAGCGCTCCGTTCAAGCCACTGTAACTCGGTCAATTTTCGGAATTTTCTTTTCAACCGTAACTTGAAATATTCTCTAAAAGTACAAGCTCCAAGAGAAAAAAAAGAAAAACGATTTTTTCGCAACTTTCAATGAGGCGAAAGCCCTCAATATGTTACCAAACGATGGTGACAATGATAATTCAAAATAAAAATGCGTCAACATTGCGATAAAACGAAAACAAATAAACCCAAAATTTAAGGATCGTAAAAGTATTGCATGCAGGTAATCGAAATTTTACGCAATAATTTTTGAAAAGGGTCGGTTTCGGACGATCGCAAATTTAGCGTACTTAGGAAATTGAGTGGCGGATGGTCTTGACAAATGGAGTCCACATTTTGGGAAGTTGAAATAAAATATCGTATGTTAACGTGAATTTATAGTTATTGGTCCGCTTTCACGTTAACTCGTACAGATCGAACAAACGGTAACCCGAGTAATTAATCGAATTGAACGTTATTTGTCTTTTCCGCTGCGGTACTTCCGAACCGCGTTCTATTACGGAGAGATTGATGAATGAATAGTGCAGTTTATTGCTGCACGAAAGTATTTTAGAAATCATTTATTTTTATTTACTCGCAACAAGGTTCACAATCCCGTACATTGTTTTTCTATTATTAATCTTGCCGGTATTTACTATTATTTTACATCTGCGATTAAATCTCGCGCTAGTCAAGTTGACGTAGCGTGCTTGTGGAAACATTTTGGAAAACATTTTTGCAGTTCCGATTTAGAAATTGCAAGCTGAGTAAAAGATTCCTCGGTATAGGGTGTCTCTCAAAATGATATGACATTTTAATTTATTAATAAAACGTATTATTTATTTAAAAAGTACGAATATGTTTATTTTAAGGGGAGGGTAGGGGTTTCAGCGTGAAAAAAAAACACTTTTTTGCGAATTTTTTTCATCTATATGGATAGAGTACATTTATTGAAACCTTTTGTTCATTGTTAAGTGTCATTTCAAAAACATTCCGTGAAATTTGTACGCGAAAATATCCACACACAAGCCGGTGTCAAAGCTTTTCCAAGAACGCCTTTGGAAAAACACGATTTGCGGTGTTCACTGTATCTTAGCTAAAAATTATCTGAAATCAAGTATCGTTAAAATTTAGTCAAAGTATCAAATCCTCCCCCCAACGGTCTTTGATAATTTTTTTTTTCATTTCTAAATTTTTGGTGGTCATGTAAAGTGAAAAGTGCTATTTTTCACGAAAAATTCCGCCATTTTGGGAGTGGAAAACCTCCTCAATGTAAAAAAAATCTCAACCTAACCGTTGGGGGGAGGTATTTTATATGTAGAAAGTGTGTACCAAGTTTGAAATAAATCGGTCATGTAGTTTTCAAATGGCAGTGAACAGGGACTTTGAGAAAGTGGTGTCGAGAAAAACGCGTTTGAAGTTTAGAGAAGTCGGAGCTACAGGGTTAGAGGAGCAGGACTAAATAGTCAATAACTTCGAGAGTTTTGCTCTGATTGACTAGAAATTTTGGGATTATATTCTTGAAATATTTAACCATAAGAAAAGACAAAAAAATCGATTTCTCAAAAGTGCAAAACCCTACCCTCCCCTTAATATGGAGTACAAGCATGGTTATGTGTGGCACACAATATCCGCTGAATGGCCGCTTCGTCCCTGTTTGCAAGCGTTCGCTCTTTTGAAGAAATTTCCAATAACATTTTGGCATAATTGCGGACTAATTTCATTAATGTCCAATTGCTTCCTTGTGTAATGGCGTCAAGTCGCACGACCTTGGTGGCCAATAGGGATGTTGCCTATTTTTTGGAAAGTGTTCACGTAAACATGATACCCCTCTAAATGTTTATTCCATCTATTGACATGCAGCAAATTCTTCAAAAATCGCGATTGAACCCTTTGCGGCATAGTGTAACACTGTTGTTACACCCAATTCAATTCAGCTTTTGACGATTCAAAAGTGTATTTTTATTAAATATGGCGGTTGTAAATGCGTTTCAAGGTTCCTAGGACTTCAACAACTACTAAAACATACCTTTTTAGCTATTATTTTTCACGTAGCGGGTGTCATTCATAACGAGAGTGCAAAAAAACGAACTTTTTACATCATAAATCTGATTACGACTAATCTAGCAGGTAAACCATAACCAAAAAATAGGTTAAAACTTGGTTTTTGATCCACCGAATACGAACCCGAAGTCTAAACCGCCAAATTGAAAATGGCGGAACCAACATTGCGGCTGTAAATGGCAAAAACTGTAGGATTTTTTCCAAATTTGATGATCTATTTGGGGGGGGGGGGGGGGGAGCTTATTTCATGTAACAGCGACCTCAAAAACCCCCGAGTACAAAACTTCAAGCCAATTGCACGTAAAGAAAAATGTATGCTTCAAAGGGTTAATTTATCCGTTTAAAAATACGCGCGAAAATGCTTAGTCCTGTCATTTCACGGCGTGCGACGTCGTATTCTAAAAAAATACGGGTCTCTAAACAAACACAATGACAAATATTTCAGAATTAATAAGTTCAAGAACAAATTCTAAATACTATTCATCACCGTATGACTGCCTTGAAGACCTGCAGTTATACAAAACTAAACGAGTTGTAAAACGCAACATAATGTCAAAAACTTCAAATTATTATACAGTTTGTAATATTATTATTGCTATATAAATTATTTATTGCACAAATGACAATTCTTCAGGGTATACTCACATGGAAGCCTTCACGTGTCTGAATTCTGCAGAGCAGAAGTCGTTTTTCCTAAAGGAATGGGCCACCATTACGTGGAGGCAAATCCGAACTATTTGCCTCCACGAATCCACTCCCCATCATTATAATTCGAGTAGAATTCAAAATCAATCGAAAAATCTCACAAATTGTATTTAAAGACCCACGTAAGCAGTAACAGCCTAGTATAAGCAGTATGTTCAGAGAGTTGGATCGTTCGTGTTTTGCAAAGTGTGACGGCATGTGCTCTGATAGGTGTTCTTTGTCACATGACATAAGGTTATTTTTTGACAATTTATTTATATAAATTTATCTACATTTTTTACGATAATAAAATAAAATGGGCACCTCCAAGCATTACTTTAATTATAAGCTATCACCTCGTTGAAATATTTTTTTTATTCTCAGTTACTGGTAACATCCCTATTCACATCGAGGGCCGCGAGATAACACGACCATAAAACTTCGTATGCAATAACCGCAATGTTTAGCCAGCAGTATGGCAAGTTGGCTGTCTCTGCAAAATTTTCATCATTTTTGTAGTAAATTTTCACGATTTCTTCGCGTTGCTGGATCGTATAAGTACCCATGACCAAACCTCAATACTTCCGGACGCCAGTCGTCAAATATTAGTACTCTATATTCGCCACAAAAAAATGGCGCGCAATTTAAAATGTCAGGTCATTTTGAGACACCCTTTATGTTGTTGAATGGAATATCACATTTTTGTTATGGTCTACACTTTCGTTGGACTCGTTGAACTGACGAAAATTGGGGAGTGCAACTCGCTCGTAGAAGTATATCGAAAAACATTTTTCAAAATATCGGAATTGAAGGAATTTTGACAAGAGTGCACGGTTTTTGAAAATGAGTGCCTTGTAAACCGTGCAGCTTTAAGAGTAGAGATATAGGCCGAGCTTTAGAGATCGGCGGGAGGCCACAGAACGTCGTGTATTGCCGATGGTTCGTTACCGAATTTTTTCACTCGTAAGAATTCGCGCCAAAGCGACAAAGGCCTATCGCCGAGAAAACCGAAAGCTCCGAGCTCAATCGGGACACGATGGCGAATCGATATTCCAATTAGGCACGAGCCCGGTAACCTTTTACACGATGAGAGAAATGCTAGCTAGCGGCACTCTCGAAATTTACGTCATAGCCTGGTCCCGTGTCGCTACGTGAGCCCGGATTTTGACTGGCAATTACATGCGAGCGTAAAACACAAGCGACAATCAATCAGAATTGATTGCATTATAGAGCTTTCATTTAATTAATATACTGTATTAGTCATTACGTATGATCGAGACAAAAGGAACGAATGATATTTGCTAATTCAATTATTTTCGGAATTATCGAAAAACTCGATTATTTTTTTCATCACCGTGCACCAAAAAAGTGCAATTAGTTTGAATATTACGACGTGTGGCAAATGGATTTACGCTATCGAAAAAGTACTTCAAGGGAAGACACCACTGTGACGGACCAAAAAAGATAGTTGTTTCGCATTTTTTTTGTCTACTTGATTATTTATTTGGGATTTGGAAAAAAGGTATGCTATTAAGTATACATTGAACTTATTTCGCGTGCATTTTCATTTGAAAAAAAAATTAAAAACTAACAACGTTATTGAGGTGTAATGTCTCTGTATAAAACATGTGGTTCAAAGGCCAGATCGATAACTTGACAATGTTTTATCTGAAAAATAAGAATAAAAAAGTTTTATAATCTATATAACTGTAGTTAACGTTGTACGTAGCCCTTTTCCGATTTTTTTTCACAAAATGATGGGTGTGAGAAAAAATGAAATTTTCGTCAAAGGCCATAGCCGGGTGAGTAGGGAAAAATTGCCCCCGCATTTTCTCCAGCGAAATTAGGAGCATATTCTGAGGTATAAAAAAAAAGCAAATTTTCTGAAAATTTCATCCCCGTCAACGCAAGGGTTTTGGAAAAATGAATTTTTTTTAATAAAAAAAAATTATAATTCCGGAAACGCTTCAGTGGATCGATTCGATATTTTTTTTTGTTACGATCAAACGTGTTACGAAACAAAATTATAGATCATCGTGTGAAAGATTAAGGTTAAAAAAAAATAATGTTCCTTGTTTTATTGTTTTTACTATAATCCACTTGGGGTACAATAGCGATTTTTTTTTCATATAATCTTTGGGCACCCTATTAGATTATATAATTTTTTCAAAATGATCGGTTTGGTACGCCACAGTGAAAAAAAAGAAACAGACTTTATTGATATATTTTAGTTATATATCTATATAACTAAAATACATCAATAAAGTGTGTTTCTTTTTTTTCACTGTGGCGTACCAAACCGATCATTTTGATAAAATTATATAATCTAATAAGGTGCCCAAAGATTATATGAAAAAAATTTCGCTATTGTATCCCAAGTGGATTATAGTCAAAAATAATAAAACAAGGAACATTCTTTTTTTTCAAATCTTAATCTTTCGCAAGATGTTCTAAAATTTCATTTCCTAACACGTTTGATCGGAACAAGTACCAAAAAAAAATAAAAACGATCCACTGTACCGTTTACGGAATTTTTTTTTTTTTATATTAAAAAAAAATTCATTTTTCTAAAACCATTGTGTTGACGGGCATGAAATGTTCAGAAAATTTGTTTTTTTTATACCTCAGAATATACTCCAAATTTCACTGGAAAAAATGCGGGGGCAATTTTTCCCTACTTACCCGGCTATGGCCTTTTTTTGACTCATATTCAGGGGCTTGAAAAATACTAAAATAAAGCGAAAAAAATGACTACGTACAACGCTAGCTACTGCCATTTCGGAAATTGTGGTTTGCTTATCTTTGAAATCAAACAATTACAGCTAGAGTCATGATTCCGGCCAGTTCGAGAAAAGTCGTTTCAAGAAAAACACAATCGACAGTTTTATTGTACGTAAATCGTTGCGCTACCTGCTCTCATTATATCGTCTGTAACTTAATCAAATCTCAATATTTTGACTTGAAATTTTTTTGACATATTTTTGAATGTCCTCTGAGACAATGCAAAAATAATTGTCGACCCGTCGCAGTGGTGCTCTGCCTTAAATAAAATCAAACAGATGCTTCGATAGAATAACTATAAGATCCGGCAATTTAATTTTGTATACTCATCCCGCAGATTGTTCGCTCACAAAAAATACCAAAAAGCTCCACACCACTCTACAAGTCGAGACGACAATACGACGAAAATACTCTCTCTCTCTCTTTTCCGTCAAAAGCACAAACTAAATATTTTTATATCTCTCTTGGAACGTTTCAGGCTGCTCGTGCGTCGTGTACAGCAGTTCTTACAGTCCTCAAGGTGGCACTTTCACGTCACCCGATTATCCCAGGAGATATCCCTCCAACATAGACTGCTTGCTCTACACGTTCACCGGTCATCCCGACGAAATAGTCGAACTGACGTTTCACGAGTTCAACGTTCGTCGGATCAGCAACGAGTAAGTAGAAAATATGAAACAATCGCATCAAAATATTATTTAATTCATTCCTCGACATCTTCAATCGCCGACAATTGTTATTTTTTTGCAATGCAAAAACGGTTCGCGAAGTAATTGTACGAGATTACGTACGAATACATCCTACATATGAAATTATTACGACGTTTCTATTCATTACAAAAAATTATTTTCATCAATGGACAAGAAAAGGGACAATTTACGGTGCTGTCAAATAGCTGCAAGATTGTTCGCAAATTCTGTCTGAGTCTCAATATATCTCGCAAGCCCGCAAGGGAGGTATCGTGATTTGAAGCCAACTGGGTTGACTCTTACCAAATTTATGCCGATAATGTATATGGAGCAATTCTATGTGTATATATATAATATATAGTTACATAACAGAATTCGATATGGACGAAGAGAAGCTGTGGCTGGTCCACAGCGAGAGTCGAGAGGAGACGAGATGCTGTTGCGCTTCGCGAAATCAGAGTGGAGCTTTGTCTACAGATCCATTACCCTCTGCACGTATAGGATGCATGTTGTACATAATGTACACGTAGATACGTATATTTTATAGGAAATCGGGTGATGGAGGACTACGTGCGACACGGCATTGTATGTACATGCATATAAACCTCTATATGGGATGCTCCATGGCGATTATACGGCTAGCTACAGCCATATTTCACACTTTTTCGTCAACCCACCATTTCCATTTCCCTGACAGATCTTTGGAATCAGCGCTCATCGTTGTAAAAATGAGAAAAAAAGCGTTTCAGTTCGTACCGCAAGTAGATTAGAACTTGCATCAGCACTAGCGAGAAGTTCAGTTGAGTTCACAGTTGGATTGCTGCACTTTTGACTTCTATATGAAACATACGATGCACGGAGTCCTCATCGCAGTGAGCATTGTTGCCTCATTCCTCATCATGAGTAAATCAAGTAAATAACGAAAGAGAAGATCGTTAATCGATGAACCAACTTTGCGTGAAATATTCCATACACTCGTCACGTATGTACGAGCAAGGGAGCATGCGCATATTTGACCGGTTTCGACCTTGCTCCGTGAGCTCTCACGAGCAACCATTGTATATCGAACACGAATGCTTTGTGCATCTCCTCTGCAAGCGTTGGACCGCACCGTAACTACGAAAAGCTTCCCGCTGCTCCTCCTTGGCTAGACACCTTTGAATAAGCACCTTGACATCTCTGCTGGAGCCTCGAAGGGTTGGATCTCGCCATTCTCTCTTGATTGAGTGACACTGATTTCGCGTCCTTCGTGCTCCCTGTGCTGCCATCGCCGCTTCTGTCAGTCATATCAAGCGCCAAGTTTCGCTCCCTCCATCGATCCTCCTTAATCTCGCGTTAACTCCGTGTTGAGCAAACTATGGCTTTTCCGCGGAATCGAAATAAACTCGTCGTTGAGTGACGTTGAGTGAAGAGGGTGAACACAAAGATACACTTATAAAGCGATTCGGAACAAAGCCATACCGTTTTTTGCAGAATTTCGTAAAGATTCGTGTCTTTGGTTGATCGTATGTGATATTGGACGGTGATCAACGAATCATCCCATCTTCTCGTTTCATCAGGGAGTTAGTTCGCTGGGAAGATGCATTTCTCCGGGTCTTAATTGTTTCGTCCATCTCGTTTTCGCCCATGTTAGGTTTGCCGTCCAATTTGTCACTGAAGCAACGTGTGCAGTCTAGGTGCGCTCATAGAGACCAGCGAGAAACAGACGTTCAAGCGCCATAGCCGGTGAGAGCGAGAAAGAGCTGATGGGAACGGGAGACACAGAGGGAAAGAGATGCGCAGGGTGTGGGAGGGTTAGCTGGGGAGGGACACCTTTTACCGGATATGGGTTGATGCACAGGGCGTTTGCTTGCATATCCTGGCGAGGATATGGCTGGCAAGGCACCACGAGAGAGGTACGCTTGTATGGGGAATTAATGCTGGTACGGTGAATTCTACGAAACGATAAACCGTCTCCTGGCAGTCTCGTAAACTGCCTCCGGTAGCCGTCGCCTGTATGGCATGAAGTAAGAGACTTGCCCACCATGTTCCATCGTGTTTCCTATATATCTTACTCTGCACCACACCTTACGCCATTACACGAATCCACCGTGGAGAGCTCTGGCCCGATTTCGCGAAGTGCATACAACGTCTCGGTGTGCACAGGGTGCTCGGAAAGTTTGCTCTTGGTGAACAACGTAAGGCGACGAAAATTACTCGAACTCACGGGCCTTGTCCACATTGACGGGACAAACAGCTGATAAACACAAGCCAAGAATTTCATTGTTCACGGGAATCGTGAAAGCGTGGTTGCAAACCACTTTCATCGTTTTCGCTTTATGCCCTCAGTTCGTCATTGGTGTTTGGCGAGATGGATGTTGACGTGGTGAATGCTACCGTGGAATGAATGCATTCAACATAGGGTAAACGAAGTTTCTAGCCGTATGAGCGGAGTTCCAATCTTAGGAGCAGAACGTAAACGCTTTTCAATTCATTAAAATTAGGCCGAGTAGAAAGCATGGAAATAATCTTCGTAGCAGGAGATCGTCACGTTTTCTCGCTGCTTATCGTAAGCATATTTACAAATTACTCACCGTCATCTTTCGAGTTTTCGATTAGGATTTTATTCCGTAAATTTTGATGTCTCATTGCTGCAGTCGATGGTAATTTATTCGAGGCCGGCGGACATTATGATGTATAACGTTTTTGATCTCTGGGGTCCCGCAGAAACTTGGAGGACCAAAGTCCGAAGACTGTCTTTGGAACGATCCAAATTCTCGTTTACTATTAGGTATACAACTTAGTTCGGTCCGTTTTCAAAAGATGGTTCTAGGTGATATAAATGGTTGACGGCAACAGCTGATTTTTGCTGTATCGTGAAGTATCAACATCTCTTAATCAAATATCGTTTACAGACCTTTGAGTTTTGCGCATCAAGTCTAATTTTTACTGCGGTGAAAATGTCGAATTTCGTCCCAAATAAGCACCATTTGCGGGAAGTGTTGATTTTCTGTTTCAATTGGAAGAAATGTGCAGCTGAAGCCCACCGAATGCTTGTGGGACCATCACGGGAGACTTCTACAGGCAACAATTGATCCGTTTAAGGCGAGGTATAGCCAAAAAAACGTCCAGAATATGCGACCAGACACGAGTCCATTATCTTTCAACATGACAACGCTCGGCCTCACGTTGCTATTGTGGTTAAAAACTATTTGGAAAATAGCGGGTGGTAATTTCTGGCTCACCCGCCTTATAGCCCAGACCTTGCCCTTTTCGACTACCATTTGTCTCGATCGATGCAGAACGTTTGACTGGAATACGCTTCACGTCACAACAGGGTATCAAAAATTGGCTCGAACCATTCTTGGCATCAAAAGATGAAAGCTTCTTCCGCGACGGAATTCATAAATTACCAGAAAGATGGGGAAAAGTAGTGGCTAGCGATGGACAATACAAAAGACGCACCGAATTAAGTTGTACACCCAATATTTATAAGCAGAAGCGAAATATTCTTCGATTTCACGTAAAAGTGAGCGAGAATACGAGCAGTCGAAATGATTGAAGAGAGAAGAAGAAAGCGTTCTCCAGCTCCGGTCAACCAAAGCCTCCATCTCTTTCTCACTTTCTCTTACGTAGAATCTGCAATCCGAAAATAGACAATAGCAGAACATGCAACATACAAGGAACCTGCTCTGTTTACTATTTCGGGATTGGATTGTTGCGAAAGTCTTGCCATTTGCAACCGAGAGGTACCCAACAAAGGCGTTTTGCAACGGGTCGGCGAGGGGCAGGGGGCAGAGCGGACGGGTGATTAACAATTGCCGAACCAACCCGTTCCGTGTCTGTCTATTTATCCAGCGGCTTGAGCGCATCGAAGCAATAGCTCGAGCGTATCTCGTCGTCACGTGTTGTCAATCCGACGAGTCAAGCGGCAATTCAGCATGCATAGGTACATAGCCCTAGGTCTGTTTTGGTCCAGCGATTTTCTTCTGTATTTTCCACTGGTAACCAACAATCAGCTTTCCTATTAGCGCATGCCTTGGCAGCCTCAAATTTGCCTGAACTCATTCTCAATGTGGATCAGCGGGTTGAAATAGTTCAAATTGAGTGACCTCGGTTCGTTATCACGTCATCTTGAGAATTTTGCTTTTTCTCAACCAACCAGTCGACTCAAAGTCCAGCTGAATTCAAAACTATCCCTTACTCATCTCAACGAAACTTCTACCCTCCTGGAATAAACAACATTCTGATGGAAATCCTACTTTTTCTGTATTTTTTACTATAACGCGTGAAACATTTACACTTTTGTCCGACATCCAGCCCCGACTTCGTTTCGCGAAAGCTGCTTTACTCTCCCTAGCCAAGCCCTCGCAGGAACTCAAATGGAAAGGACCGGGACGGAGGATGAGGGAAAGGATGACATAATAAATAATAATAAAAAATCCCGTCGTAAGCGGCCTTAGAAATTCGTTTTGCCGGTGGAATATTGCTTAGTGCCGGAGTGAGCAGGCTTTCGATAATGGGTTTCGCGAGCAAGGCCTTAGGATCAACAGATTTGGGGTTTTCGACTGCTCCTGTAGGTGCGGCCACGATAAAGGACGACGAATATTCCATGGTCCTTGAGAGCTTCATCCTGTGGATAGAATTACATGGGATATGGCCCTATGTCAACACACCGATGCACATGTGTATGTGTATACCTACGTGTGTGCTCATACGTAGTGGTATACGCAGTCGGGATGGGAACGTCGGTGAAGGATATCGCGGAGGGTTCAGGCGTGTGCAAGTATTGCGGAAAGGAGCTTTTAAGATGAAACGAAACGTAGGGTATACACATGACGTTGTATGGATATAAAAAATGGCACCGTATATACTTATACATGTATATGCGAATGGAACTTTTGCTGCAGACCGAAAACTTCAGACGGTACGCCCGCTTGCGAAATTTCATTCGCATCAATCCCTCTACACACATAAATTCATACGTTTGTACATGCATAGGTAGCCCCATGCAAAGTGGAACTGTATTCGGATCAGAAAAATTGTGGGTGACGGGCTTCATCGAGCACAGCACTAATATTATACATATTCAACATTCCATCCCAAAACTTCTGCAATTGTAAATGTTGACAACGACGATCACCCAAATTGGTGAATTATTTTGCCCTTCATCTTTCCGCGCAACCCTCACGCACCATTGGACGATGTTCGAAAATGAGAATTTTATACGTTCTTTAGTACGCTAAATCCGAAAATCCACAGAATATTGAGTACCCGCGAGACCAACTATTAAGGGGCTATACCAGTGTGACACTTTCAAAAATCGATTTTTTTTGCCTTTTTCGACAGTTTATACATTTAAGAATATTCTGTAAAAATTTCAAGGCCGTATCTCTAATCTTGAAAAAATCGATAGTTAAATCTTTAAACGCGTTTTTCTCGAAATTATATTTTTCAAATTTGCTGACATTGTAACTCAAAGAGCAATTATCCGATTGTCTTAAAATTTGAACTGAGCACTCTTGAGTATATTCACTCTACAGTGACGTAGGATATTTTTGATTGGATGAAAATTGACGATTTGGCATTGAAAAAAACGACCATTTTATAGGCAAGAATACAGATTTTTTTCTTAACTACGCCATTTTGTTAGATTTTGATATTTTCCGACAATCCTACGTCATTGTACAGAAAATACCTTCCAGTTTAACGACATTTTTACCTTTTTCGGTCTCAGCTATTCAATTGGCCGGAATCATGTCAGCAGTGGAAGAACTTTTTTTTTGGCGAAATTTTCACCGAAATTTTCAGCGTTCACACTGGTATAGCCCCTTAAGATTCGAAGGTGTGAAAAGCTAGAAGTATCTTTTCGCTTTGCCGGAAAAGTATCACACTTTGTGCGGAAAAGCCTGTACCTACACGAAAGTTTCATATAGTACGGAAAATCCGGGGTATGCCATTGTACCCTTTTCTCCTTCGTCATTTTCTTTATTTGACACATACGTTGCACGCTCGAAATTGTGATTGATCAAGCCTCCGCGGAAGGATAAACGTATGTATGAAAATCTCTCACGACAGCCGGGGTTTTCATCGGCAATGGAATTTATGAGACAGCTCGAAAATACAAATATATGTCAATTATATTTATTTTTTCATCGTAGGTTCCATTTTACGGGATCCTCTTATTACGTTCCCACCATACTCCATATTTTATATGTCAGTTATATATTATATTTATTTATATACCTGCACACACACACGTACTCGCATATATATATGTATATATGTATGTATGTATATATATATATATATATATATATATATATATATATATATATATATATATATATATATATATACACGGAAGTGAAAGATCGGCGTTCCTCTCGTTATTCTCAAGCTGAGGCTGGCAATTATCTCGCGTGACAATAAAGCTCCGAGTCTCATAAATTCCTTTCGAAATTTTCATTGCCGGGGAATATGTATTATGTCGTTACGGGCGTGCTCCGGCTAGACCAGCGTAACAAGTGAGAAGGAGATAGGGATTTAATTGGTCCCGGAATAAGCGAGGCAAGAAGATGAGAACGGGGTACGGCAGTCGGTTAGTGAGGGGAGGAATGGAGGTGTCGAGGCGGAGGTAGACGTCGGCTAATCTCGAAATTCTCGGCTCCGCCAGAGTCTATGGGCCAGCCCAGGCTTCCGCCCTCGGAGCTCACACTACCCAAGGGTTATTAGAGATATACGCAAGTGATTATGTATGCAAATAAGCGACTGAATTCATGCGCCCAGGGTATTATTATATACCTGAATACGATAGGAACCGTTGAGAATCACGGGGGCCGGGGAGGAGGCGGGGGTTGAATATTGCACTGTACACATGTGCGCGTATGCGGCCTTTCTCGGGTGCCTGTGGATACGTAGCGTCGTTATATTCTATCTCGCGTTCGACTTCCGACGTGCAAGACGAAGTGGAGCTTAGGAAACAATTCTCGGCATATGATCAAACGGCTCGTAACGGGGCGAGTGGGAACGACTTCAGTGCTATGTGAGACAACAGGTAAAAAATAATTTTCTCATCTCGCGATCTCTTCAGCGAAGATGTTTCTCTTCGTCATCAAGTTTCGTGTTGACATGACGAGTACTGAGGAAAACAGCGTTACATCGTTACCCGGGGTTCAGTGATTCAGTTGAAATTCAAGTATAATAATACTCGGTCTTTTGCAGCAACCGGGGAATACATCAAATGACATCACATGAGATGAAATTGACAATCATGTCGAAAGCCAAGATAAAGTAGTCTATGGAAAGTTTCCAGTAATAAGTACTTTCCATTTCACCCCAAGCCAAATTGCGATCGCCCTGATACATCTAGGCCTCAAAAGTAATTAGATCCAATGATCCAATTAGGAACTGATCAGTGTAGAATTATAGATCGTGAAGTATTCCGCACCGATTTCCTCATCTCATCGTGCACGGTACTGATCGGTGAAGATCTTTCCCTTCGGCATCAAGTTTTCCATCATAAATCAAGTTTTACATCACAAGGCGTTACATCACAATCAGTTACATTCCGAGGTTCAATGATTCAGCTGAAAGATCGAATATAACAATACTCATTCTGTTCTGTTCACGGTCACAGCGCGACTCGACTTATTGATGCAAGTCAACCAGAGTCGTAAATCCTAATACCGAACGCGTGTGATTCGACACTGCAAGCTCGTGATTGAGCTCCCGCACCTCAAACTAATGTGGTGAAGGTGGTTAGTTGAAAACAATTGGAGATAAACTAAAAAACAATTTAATTTATTCACAATTATTTACATCGTTCAATTGAGGGTACTGATCATTGATTCACGTTGTTTCCACGTAGTAATGATGACGGTGTTGATAGAATGATCTCATGGAGATGTTTGAGTAATTTTTTAGCGAGAGGCAAGAGTTTCGTGCTCATTAGACTCTTCATGTTTCCTCTTCGAATGTTTGATGATTACTGACTAAAGAGAAATTCGAGTCTTACATCCGTGGTTGGTGATGAGAGCTGTCTCACAAACAGGTTATGCGATGCCACCCCTTGGATGAGCAACAACTAATTTCATTGGTACAAAAATTTAGAAAAAGGAGTAGGCTGATTGTAGCTGTCATCAATCACGGATGAGAAGTGTGAGAATAGAAAATACTGGGCAGCCCTGTCACACAGCTCCGTGAACTTGGCACCCGAGTATCTCGGATCTCAATTTTTTTTTGGTGATTTCCGAAGGTTTTCGATTGTAGTTGATTGTAGTAAACTTAATTTCGTTTGTAGTAGCCCAGAAAAAAAATTGAGACCACCAAAAAAAACGTATCTTGACATGACGTGGGCTATTGACCTGAAATTGATGCGGTGGGCTATTGACTTGAACCTGAATTGAACGGTCAATACCGTGGGCTATTGACCTTTTTTATGGACTTCAGGTAAGAGGGAAATACTCTTGCCTGTCATGCCTTGGGACGATGTGGATGTTTATAATTATATAAAACATTTTAACACTAGCTAAATACTTATTTTTAATAAAATTAATAATAAACTTTTCGCTCGCTCCGTATGCGACGGAAAACATTCTTTCGCAGCGACAAAGGAATGCATCAAATGACATCAAATGAGATGAAATTGACAACCATATCGAACGCGAAGAAGATACGGAAAGTTGCCAGTCATGACTACTGTTCGTCTCACCTCAAGCCAATTAGCTAACTTCCTCATAGATCTAGGCCTCATAGGTAATGAGACCTAATGATCCAATTACTGATCTGTATAGAGCCAGAGATCGTGAAGTTCGCTGCACCGATTTCCTCATCCCTTCGCGCACGGTGCTGGGCCATTGGCGGTGCCTATATTTCATTGCTTTGCATGAAAATACTAGGGTCGTTCGGTCGGGGTTGGTGGTTATGCGTGACCTCTGAAGTTTACTCCCGGGAAATAAATGACAATGCGGGCATCATCCCGTCCGTTTTATCGGTCCCAACGAGCCCGGAAGACAAAAAAAATTGTTGACACGTTAGCGTTGAGAGGAGCACAGAGGGAAAGAATGAGCGAGGCAGGAGAGCGCCGGAGAGAGAATACACGAAAAGGTCACATAGAGGGGTGCGTGGAATAAGCGAGCGAGCGAGGAAAGTATGGAAGTAAAGTTCGGGTGTTGATGTTACAACACTCGCGGGGAAAATATTCGCGTGTGTTGTGCTCTCTTTGTTTGTTCTTTTTTGCCCCTTTTGTGTCACAGGGTCGCTCAAGTGGCCCAGCGAAATTTCGTTTGCTAAAAATAAAGTGAAACAGATAGGACAACGGCGATACCGGATAGAAACAACTTGCCCCGGCTGCGAAATTGTGCATGAAACGGGAGAAAAAAACTGTCCACGTCTTTCCGTCGATATTTACTATATACATATACAACGAAACTGCCGAAGTTTCATCGCAAATTTAACTTGAAATTGATACTCTCGCTAAGGCTCCGTCGCGCTAACTACTTTTTCGTAATGCTCTTGTCTCGAAGTTACTCAATCTCATTCAGGCACGAACTCGAGAACATATCGGCTGACGTGGTTCCGCTAACCTGCCACCGATTCATCTGTGAGGTTGTTTGTCTGTCGGGTTATTAGTCAACCTGTGTAACGGCGTTACCGTATTCTGTACGGTATACCGTGGCTGTACGCATTCCGCAACAATGCCGCGGAGGTATGTAGCAATTCAGACTTGGTGTTTACGCTGTTGTGCATGAGGAAGAACTTCCTCTGCAGCTATCACGAAATTTCACTGCCTCCATAGGATCCTATGCATACACTCGAACAAGTATTTTCTCTTGTATCTATCTACATACACATGTAGACGCGAATATGTATTGTCTAACGGCAGGTGGTAAGGACTCGACCCGAGCAGCATCTAGCGTTGTATTGTCTCGACCGTGTCTATTTGCCAATTGCTGCGGGGATCCGACATCTTTGTTAGAGCCTTGTACATCGAATTAATCTTTTTCGAGGCAGCATACGCAGCTCGGGTGGATCTATTGTCATAGTGGAATTCACAACCTATCGAGCGTGACACTTGACGCCATGATGTGTCCAATGATACATTCCAAAGTTTGAACATTCGAACTCTGTATGGTCCACACAGGCCTTCTTGTAATATACACACACGCAGCCACGTGCACCACCAGGATATCCGGATTAAGGCATTGTGCCATTCGGTTAGGTTACACGCTGGCGAGAAGGGTTGTCTAGACCGCATGAAGCATCTATATCCCGAGTAGATTAACGTATAGCTTGGCTCAAAGCTTCGTCCTCGCTTAGACATCATGTTCGCAGGGATGTTAGCCCAGAATTATACTCGCCGTTGAGTCCTTCTTCGCCAATCCAAACCCGTTCTTGCATCCTTCCAACAGTTCCATGTAATTGCCAAGATTAATTAAGTACGAGATGAAATTCCTGAGTGTCGGAGTGTGACGATTCGGGATGTCGACGGGGTCGTTGTCTCGACTCGGCTGACGACGACATTGTCGAGAGGTGGCGCCCACATCGGCTCCATCCGACCAGTATACTTACGCACTTGATTCCCCGCGACAGGGTGTAATTAAATTGGCCCCAAGCTTGACGTTGCAGCCCACCGTCGTTCATTTAATAGTGCATCAAATTTTTAGTCACAAGAAACTTTCGTTACCAGCTTACGCTTCATCATCTCTTCTGATAGACCAAAAAGCCTCTGAAGCTTTGAGAAGCAAGAAGCAATCGCGATCGAGCATCTTCTGGAAATGTCATCACTGTAGATGATCAATCATCATCAGTAGATTCACACAAACGACATCTACGCTGCGCTTTCTCTGTTAACATATTCTTACGAGCACAAGAAAATCAACGGATTCACTGTTGAGACGATGAAATAACTCCAACGCTGTACCAAAAGTTTGTCCAATCTATCAACGAGCAATGAATTAATGAGGCACGAAGACATTGTTCGCGGCGTATTAACACCCACGAATGATTTTCTTAGTGGTAAAACTCCAGACACCGGGGTGGCGTTGAGACGAGGGGTGAGCAAGAGATTAACGATTCTTGCGTCGAAGTCGCTGAAAGCAGCGTTGTTGCGGAGCTGGCCGTTGCTCCGCGACCGCTCCACCTACATATATATTAGGCCCGCGACTGGCTCATAATGTGCGACGTCTGTTCAACCACCGACTGTCGATGGTAATCGTAACTTTTCCAGATGAAAAAACTTCTTCCCCTCCCTCAGCCTCTCGCAGCTCTCGAGGGCCGACGAATCAACGTCGTGTGACCTGCTCGTCGCTAACCTCACGTTTCTGCCACCCTTGCCGGCTGAGGGAGTTGAAACTTTGCCACCAACTGGCCTTTCGTCTACTATTTCTTTCTCTAGCTTCATGGGCTCATCCTCTTTTCTCTCCACTTTTCACATTTGAACTCTTCTCTCCCGTCACGACAATTTCACCAAGACTAGGTGCTTAACGAAAAAAAAGGATGTTCTGGTTATCCGACTTTTTCTTACGCCTTTCGCCCTCAATATCCTTTTTCCTTATACCGCCACTCTGCACTTCCGTAATTTTGGGCTTTTTTTGGCGATTGCTCTTGGTTTTTTCTTCTTCAAATCTCTCTGCTTGCGAATTTCCGGTTTTTCCAGTGACGTGCTCTCACTGGTATATCCCTTCAACATGTGTCGATCCGTTGTTCCGTGAATTCGTTGTCGCTGACGGCATTGCAATGTAAATCCGCATTAGCGAGAATTTGCAGTAAACATAGAGACAAGTCGCTTCCATCCAGCTGGGTTCGCCCAATTTTGAGCCGTACACCCTCAGTGCCGGCTTTGGACGACGCGGAATTTCACACATCGCGTCGTTCCTCTTCTTTCCATCCTTCGCACCAATTCTAATCGTCATTTCGGCAAGGTTGACGTGGCCGTTTCGACGGCTGTCTCCATTGGCATATCCGTAAAATACATTGTGGTAGAATGTGGACAGTTGTGTTCCGATCGATAGGGGGAGTGCAACACTTTGGCTCTCTTTGCTCGCGACAGAGTGTCGCTCGCTGTAAGGATTTCCTCCATGCTCGCCCATTCGTGGATAACAACCGGGCTCGACGACGTCGACACTCCTGTTAAAGGGGCCATGTACAAGCCCTAGTGAAACGGCACACGCGACGTTTTAAAGTGTACGAACGCAGCCTCGGGACTCGTTCCACTTTACCATTCTTGTGCCGCGGGAAATACTTTGGGTTTGTTAGCCGAATGGCCGCACATGCTCGTTCCATTTTTTCTTATGATTGCCCGCGCGCATCTATGTGTGTGCACTACTTCCACCAGACTTTCTTATAGCCGGGAGGCTCATGATGTGGGAAACATCACCGTATGAAGCCTTTCGCAATAATTATGCTCATATATTCATCACTAGATGTCAAGAGATCTCCTTCAAACGCTATTACGGTGTGGTTATTTTTGCATCAAATCGGAGACAGTGTATTGTTTGTGTCAAGGGCTGATTTTGCAATTTCACCCCCAAAGAAGTCCACCGGTTCCCGTGGAACTTAAACGGAAATTCTTCTAATGCATAACGATCAGAAATTCACTATGAGTGGATTGAACAAAAAAAAAAAAAATGAACCACCCTTTTATTTTTCTTTGTCACCCCACATTTTAAAGCGGTGCATTAAATTGAATAAAACGGGTAAGATTCTGAGAGGGGGCGGGGGTCTAAATGAAATTTCACGTATCATCATGAAAGACATCACGTACGTTGTAATGCCTTCTTAAAGCCTTAGGCTACTCTAGAGGGCGAAAAAATAGGCTTTTTGGAGATTTTTTCTTTAAAAAAAAAAACTACAAAGTAAATCGATATCATCAAAAGGGTGTTTATTATACATATCAGTGACTGTATACAATAATTTTTTTGATGCGATTAATTTCGAAATGGCGGCTGTGCATCGTTTTTGCGATAACGTCTCCGTTTTTCCAGGGTCCACGGCCGGACAAACAGCTTCTGTAATTTTTTAATTATAATGAGACAATGCATTTTTTTCGATGATATACAATAACTGCTATAGAAGCATGTAGGATTTCTTCGATATATTGATTTTTGGCCAAATAGCACACTTCTAAAAGGGAAAGTGAAAAATATGCCTAAAAAATCGTCAGATAATTGTTAATAACAATTGAACTATGCAATATAAAAAAATCCTACGTACTTCCATAGACAATGTATTTTTCAAGATACATTCAACATTTCAAGTGAATCGGTTGAAAATTATCTGAGTTATGTTTCCGGCCAACTTAAAAACTGCATTTTTAAGATAAACGCGTTTGAAGTTTTGAGTAGTAGAAAATCATGAATAATTTTGCAATACCTTTAATCTACGATGCCTGCACCATACAATTGGCCTTCCACATTATCGTCCTGCCCTTGCACTCCTTTTCTGCTTGATGAAGAAAAATAATCGATTTTTCGAAAATTCTAGTGTCCTAAGCCCTTAAATGCAATATTATTTCTTCATCATGCCGAAATTGGTTATGAAGCTTATGGATTCCCAACTCAAGCAGTGTTTCCACTTACTTCTTCGGCGTCTTGTTCCAATTTCGCTGATTAATTCGTCCAGGTCCAATGAATCTCACAAATTGGCCTTGTGGTTTTTTCTCGTCCCCCGTAAGCAAGCTAATGCCAGCATCCATTCTTAGATGAATGGTCGAACGACCCTTATAGAAGGATCGACGTGGACCCCTCCGTTTTTCGATACCCGCACAGATGCGAGAGTGAGAAAACGCCAATCTCGCTTCAATGGATGATTTGCCCACCCACGATACCAGACGAAACACCAATTAAGCGCCCACTCCCGCCGCTTGATTGCTTCGCTTCTTGTTGCTTTTTTCCCCGTCATCTTATTGCCGCGAACATGCTCCGCATATAGATGATGAATTATTCAAGCATCGGATGTGAAAGCGGCTGGTTCATGCCATCAGCAGTCGCAATGGATACATTAGCACCGATCCAACGAAAGTTTACCTCTCGCAGTAGTTTTTAAGTGAAATATTAAGTGCAAATGAGTAGAACTCATGCCGAGTTTCGGTCTCTGGAAAAAGGTTTTCCAGCATGGTTCTCATCGTTTCCCTTACACGTGGAAAAATTAATGAAAGTCGAACTCCGTTGTTGATTTAATTTTCATCGTTGTAACGGGTCTTCGGAATGTCACCACTTGAAGGATACGTCCCGAGAGGAACAATAAAGGACACGAGGACTAAGAGCCGACATTGGTTGCAGAGCTTTCTTGAATCTGGAAGATTCACATGCCCACGAGGATTCAGTGTTAGTGCTCGTAGTCGCGCGTGAGTTCACATTGGGGCCAAAAGAGACGAGAATGGGGAAAAGTTAGAAGTAGGGTTGGTACGAAATATAGGAAAGCAAGGAAGAGACAGACTCGCACATATATATGTATACGATTCCTGCCGTTTGCCCTCGGGACCTTCGGTCAACCATTCACCTTCCGGGCCATTTCATTCGGCTTCCGGTCGTGGTCACAGTCCGATTTCTCACTTCGTCATATATCTATTCGTTTCCGTGGAGGCTCTCTTCCTACCTGATCCTGAGACACTATACTTATCATCTTTATACGCTTTCGTTTTTTTCTCTCTTCTTCTTTACCGTCACAGATCCTCAGGTAGAACTACACGCGTGCTCATTTTCTTCGTCTTCTGTTCTTGCGAAAATTCACTGATGTTTTTATCCTTTTTTCTGGCTTCTTCAAGTGCGATTGCCTCTTGGCTGAAGTGACTTCGTCCTCGTCCTTCGTTCTCCGCGAATCCTTCCACTTCTGTATTCCCCTCTTGAAACGTCGATCGACTACCGACACTTGAAACCCATCGAGCTCCCAGAGACTCTGCAGATTTCACGGTCTACTCGTGTGTAGGGTAAAACCTAAAAGTGTGTACAGTAAAACCTAAAATAACCTCTTGGACTCAAGGGCAGAGTTCTCGTAGGATGATAATCACCGCAAGCTAGTGCCCCGCAAGACGAGCATCCACTTCATTCCCTGCGGAAATATAGTTTGGTGAGTTTCTTACCGAAAAGATACTCCCCGGAGATTCTATGTTCCAAATCAAGCGGTATAGGTGTCACGGATATTTTGTTCCAGGCATATGCTTCAAGCAGAGGCGATTTAATGTTGAGGTTTTTTCCACCGTCATTCCTACTACTATTATTATCAAGCATCAAGCAGAGGCGATTTATTGTTGAGGTTCTTTCCACAGTCAATCCTACTACGATTATTAAGCGCAGGGTTCCATTTATCATCAAACATCCACAGTCATCAGACATTCACATTTTCCGCAATCACAGCGAAATGATGTGGAATAGAATGTGACACGCAAACAGAGTTGCATTGTCGAAGCTCCTTCATTTCGAAGTTACTTCGGATTTTTGTATTCGTTTCAGGATCGAAGAATGGGGGTTTCAATTTTTTATTAAATTAAACTCCCGATATTTAAGTCGCCGAATTGTAGTAATGTTTATTGGCTCATGTGGGAAATGCCTTGAGGTATAAAAACCCACCAAATCAAAATTTATAAATCTTGCACATATAGTCGATTTAACATGAATTAAAAACAAAGGCCCCATTTGTCTCGCACCATTGCAATCTCACGTGTACATGTCGTTGTTTATCGCGTTATTTTTAAACTCCTACCAAAGGATCTTGAGCTGTCGCCGCGCTCTCGGTAAGGGGTTGGTCGTCAAGGATCGGAGAACCTTGGGCCGTTGCCATTCTTTCGATCTCGATGACAAAAAATGTTGTCATCAACCCCGTTGGGTTCGCTGTGTTTTCATCAAGCCTGTTGGGTTGGCTGTATTTTCATCAACCCCGTTAGGTTGCCCGTATTTTCATCAACCCCGTTAGGTTGGCTGAGTTTCGGAGCTCGGACCCTACCATGAGCGTGCATCACCGAGGCACGTCATTCGAACAACTGCCTGAAAAATGCACCCGCGCGCCTGCCCACTCGTCAGTGAGAGAACCGCTATCTATGCTGACATAAGTCATGGAGGAGCGCGGCTATCTAGTGCGCCTAGATCGATGGAGATATCATAATGGCGCGAAATCTAACGTTGAAGAATCACCTTAATAGCGAACAATTACAGGCTCGTACAAACTGCAATTATTCTGTCATACAATCACATATTCTACCTGTATTTGGGGCTAATAATAATAATTGGAATGTTTTTACATCTAAAAATTCAAACGACCTTCAGTCACCAAACAAACGTTTTACCATGTATTAAGACGTTTAATAAGTTCTCGTTGTTTTCCAACAGACGGCGTTACCAGAACTGCGTGCGTGTAGTTTAAGATACCAACGCACCTATAAAAATGTACTATAAGCAAGCAATTTTACATGTCAAATTTGGTGGCAAATAAAAAGGATTTGCGGGGAATTTTACTGCACTACTTTATGTTTTTAAAAACTACGGCTGAAGCACACAGAATTCTTGTTGAGACTTACGGCAACGATGATTTACTGGACACAGCATGCAGTGGTTGATTTAGACGCTTAAAAATCATGATGTTGATGTGTTACATGTCAGATGCTAGCTGAACTTGCAGAATCATTAGGAGTTGATCACTCAACAGTTTCCAAACATTCTAAAGCATCATCAATTTTCACGAAAAAAAAAAACAGAAAGAACTTAACCAACATCCCAATACGTTTTTCGTTCAGCGTTGACAAAAATGAGAAAAATGCAAATTAGTAACGCAATATTCAATTTTCGCCGCGTGTAGTTTGCGGAGTTGACTCTTTCCGTTTACCTTTATTCGAACAGCAAAGTTCTTCGGCCATGCGTGGTGTATGTTTGAAACATGTTCGCAGCGTGACAAAATATAACAGAAGGTACAGATGCTGCTATTTTGCTTAGCAAAATAGTCCACGTCTTGGTATTTCTTTCAAGATTATATGATACATGTATATGTGTAAAAATATATAGACGGGAGTATAGTACAGGAAGCTCTGTAGTGCGCTCTATATAAACTATGCATTACCGTAGCACAGTTCGCCGTTGCGATGCCATGTACATTGCGAGCATATCTACTACGCTGGCATCCTTCTCGATGTCATTTACATATCCCGGCACTCCAAATAGTTTACGCGTTCCCTTTAGCTGTCCATTTCTTCTAGGAGCACGTAGTTCTCTTTCTTCCTTCGGTTTCCTCCCACTTTTTTCATATTTTTGCTCCACCGTAGCAAAATGAACCTTCTCACTTTGTATGCGTATCTGCAAATATACAGGGTGTCCTATGTCAATTGCACGCCGCAACAACTTGCAAAAATCAAGACGTATAAAAAGGTTTTTCACTAAAAATATATGGTTTCGAGGGGAGAATTGGATGCAGATATTTATAGAGTTACGACGATGCACTTGTGAGATCTCGCAATAACATTTATCATTTCGCATCGGAGCGTATGGTACGAATTTGCCTAAAAAAATCAATGGTTTGGAAAAAAATCCGGATGGTGAAGAATCACCTCTCTGGACTCACGAACCCGGAGGCTATCGGACTTTGAAGCTTTGGTAGTGGTGTAATATGTAATATGTATCATCGACGATGATATCGATAATTGCGATGCAAATAACAGTTCTACGGCAAATATACTATTTTTTCATTACGTCAATGGAGAAAAAAAAACGTTCGTCGGAAAGTTTCACATTCTGCAGCTCTCGCTCAGGCACGAATCGTTTATAACATCACATTTGTGGCTGTATGCCCGGTCACTACTCCCGGTCCTTTATCCTCAGTGATATATTTTTTTTATTATACATTCGATTGGAAATTTACAATTTTCTTTGGGAAATGAAAAATAGACAGTCCGATTTTAGATACACTGGGCTACCGAGTACACACGATGGCAAAAAAAATCGGCATCTCCATCGCTTTTTATCCTCGAGAACCCTAAGTCTTTTGTAGGAAACGTTTTTTGATCCGATTTTACTATCAGTGTAATGATGGCTCGTAAGCACATCTGGCTGTTTGAGGATGGTCGTAAAAACTGATCTATACACAAAAATAATTTTTTTTAAAGTAATCGTTTTATTGTTGATTCCATTATATGGGGTCTTTCCCCTTATTACTTTCCTCACCATATTCAACTACTCATCCCCCCACACACATAAATATATACAGGCTGTGCCATTTTATTTACAAATCTCACATCAGTCGCAAAAATGAAGTTGGATAAAAAACACTTCCTACAGAAGATTTGCGGATTCGAGAGAGACAATCGATGGCAATGTTACCTCTTTCGACTGTTCTTTTGTTTGTTTTAAAATAGTATATTCACCCCAAAAATGTCATTTGCATCGTGGCCATCGATAAAGTAACATGCATCGGAAGTTGCTCAGTTTTCAAAACTTCAGACTTCAATAACTTCCGTATATTTCAAAGTGTACAGAGATATACTTTCCTCGTTAGAGATGAAGTTTCAAAATACCATATCAGTATCCTATAATATCGATCTACGCGACGTGCAGTTCTCCTCCCTCTTCTACCGGGCTTTTTTCCTCGTTACAGAGCAGCTCTCGAGACTTTCGCTACCGTTTGATACCCGCGCTCAATCGTGCGATCGGCAAAATAATTAATCCTACATCGATGAGACACGTTATTCAGTCATGTACCTTTTCTATTTCTTAAAGCCTTAGGCCACAGTAACGGGTATAAAATCATGTGCGAATTTAACAATTTTTTTTTCGTATGAAAAAGTGATTTACTCATAAAATTAATTACACGTCTATTTAGTATGAATATCAAGCCGTTATAATTTTTTCTGTCGATGTTCAAAATGGCCGACTTCTCGAGACTTCTCGGAACAGCTTTTTTCCAATTGGCGTGACAAATAACTTCAACAATTTGCACTCGATTTACTTCAAATTCAAAAGTTATGTTCCTAATTGCATTTCGCAGAGAAGTACGTACAGAACTTCTGATTAATCGAAAACTTTTCATTTTATGAGCAGTTTATGAGCAGTTATTACGAAATTTTTCACTGAAAATTCATTTCTTAAGTTCAAATACCTACAACTTTTGAATAAAACAATATTTTTTTAAATTCCCTACGTACTTCTCTAGGTATTCTAATGTAGATTGACGAGAATTTTTGTTTTTTGTTCTAGGTAAAAAATTGTGGATGCTAAATGTCACGCCGCTGAGCGCCTAAAAAAAAGATAATAAAAGAAAATATTAGTAGTCGGCCATTGTGTACATCGGAAAAATATACATTTTCTAACAGCTTGATATTCATACTAAATCAATGTGTAATTAATTTTATGAGTGAATCACTTTTTCATACGAAAAAAAAAAAAATTCTAAATTCGTGCATGATTTTATACCTGTTACTGTAGCCTAAGGCCTTAACTCAATAACCGGTCCAACAGATAGATTAATTTCAAAACTGACTATTTTTCAAGCACATAAAAATATAATATAGTTGCATCTAAAATAACAAATATTGCTGCGATATCTCGCAAATCCATCGGCGATTTCGTAAAAACATATTTTCCGAATGTTCCCGTAGTTAGTTTAAATCTTTTGTTAAAAAAAAACGTTCTTCTACCTGGCTTTGTTACTGTTTTATTTGGAGTGTGCAACCAAGATGGGACACCCTGTAGACATATACATATGTATACAGAATTGTGTAAATAGAATATCACGTTTACTCCCTTGGTTATGTGCTTTTCCATGGTGTATACCTAAAGACTGCAGGTCTGCAACCGAGAGCTCGTGATCGCACAACCTCTTTAAGAACGCCTTCACTGAGAACACAGAGGTATCGAGAGAATGAGTTTTCTCTCCTCCTCAACCTCTCGCTTCCTCTCTCTCTCTCTCTCTCTCTCTCTCTCTCTCTCTCTCTCTCTCTCTCTCTCTCTCTCTCTCTCTCTCTCTCTCTCTCTCTCTCTCTCTCTCTCTCTCTGTCTCGTTCTTTTTTTTTCCTTTTCATCGTTGCAGGTTTAATAGTCTACACCTTGGCATTTAACCTTTGTGGTACGGATCAAACGGCGAACAGGCCGTACTGATTAAATTTCATGTCGCTTTGCACCGTACACGCGTAGGTCTAGGATGAAAATTAAGCATGGATGTTCAATTTAAATTTGTTGCAACGGTAAATTGATTTCCAAATCAGTGAGCCTGAAATAATAGTTTAAATATTCGCGCACCGTAAGAATTGCAATACATAGACGCGAGTACGTCGTCTTTGGTGTTCTGACATGGAACATCACTAAAAGCGAGCAACCACTTTAGATGTTTTAAAAAATATATTTTTTTTTAATTTCATAAATCGTTAGCAAAATATCTTAAGAATACACCCTGAAAATATCAACACGATATTCGGATTCCTTCTAACGTTATATGTATATATATATATATATATATATATATATATATATATATATATATATATAATAAAGATTCTCCGCTCGACCCCCAACCATTGTGACGAGTCAAAACATTTGATTTTGTTTTGTTTTTACTCAGACTGTATATATAGTATTCGAAAAAATCCGTAGAAAAATTCAAGCTGAAATATTGAAAAGTGACCACGTGACAGACGATTTAGTGAGGACAGGTAGCGCATCGATTCACATATACTAAAACTTTCAATCGCGTTTTTCTCGAAACGACATTTTTTCAAATGGTGGTAATCATAACTCAAAAAGTAATTGATGGATCATCTTCAAATTTGGAACACGTTTACATAATATAATTTATTCAAACATTAATCTAAAGTTGGAGAGATTAGATTGTTCGATACATATTTATTATTGCGAAATGCCGGGGAAAAATGCTAAAAAAAGGGTCATTGTTTTTCAAACACGTTCCAACATTCAATTCTCGATTTTTTTTTGTCAGAATTGATGTCCATGTTCTTAAAAAACATCTCGAGAAACTATAAAAATTTGCTGGACTATTTCAGATGGGCATTGCGAGCTGCACAATTCCCGCAAATCGACAACAACGATGAGGACACGCCAAGGGACGCGGATTACACCTTAATTAATGCATGAAATAACTTGAGAAAATTACCATTCCATTGCCAAATTACCATTACCAATTGTATGAAAATATGAATAAATTAGTGTCAGAGTTGCGGAAATTTCAGTTGTTTTTTTTTTCACAAAAAAAACATCCAATAAAGCATCTAATTTTCGGTCTCCTAAAGTGGTTGCCCGCCTTAACTGCTCGCCTTCGATTTTGTTGAAACTCATGTAGGGGAGAGGCACCATATATCGGACACTTATATTTGAAATTAAAGAAAAAAAGTAAACAATTGCTAAGACCTTCTAATTTTACGATTTTGTGATCTATATGTCACATACAACAAGATGCTAATGATTATTTTACACATTATATTTGAATATTTTGAGTAATATTGTGTTTTGCAAAAAATGAGAGAAATCATAGTTTTCAAAAAGGTTGCTTATAATCCGATATCCGATGTAATGGCCCAAACTCCATTTTTCTCATATCTGATATTAGGGGACTATTTTGATATACAATAAAACAAAATGTTTATTGTTTTAACTTTGTAATTATTATCTTTAGTTTAGAGTTAATCTTTGATTAGGTCGGAACATTTTGGTACAAACAGATATTCAACATTAATCTCGATTGAGTATCCGATATTAAGATTTGACATGGCCGAATATGAACAGTAATATTTTTGTACATATTGCTATTTTTGCGAACATTATATATTTATTCAGTAACATAAATGTTACATTAATAGCATTATACATTCGGACTTACCTCGATGAAAACAACACTTTTTAACACAAGACATATTTTTTCATGCCAGCAAAAAAGTATCAACCGTTCACTGTTGTGCCATTTTTGTTGCTAGGCAACCAAAAGTTTTGCAGTGCCAAGATTTTACGACTAGTTATTAGTGAATACAATAAAAAACAGATGTCACTATAGGAAAACTCGAGATAGCCCGCTATCCGATATTAAGCAACTATCCGATATATGGTGCTTTTCCCCTATGTCATAAAGCATTGAAAACTATTGGACACGTATTTTTTTTTGTTGGCGGAAAAACGGTTTTAGGATAGGAAACCACCCCTCGAATAAAGACGTGTCGGGGGTGATTTTTCAGTTTCACCCACAAGCAATACACCGATCTGAATGAAACAGAATCCATAATTCTTCTAATGTAAAGCGATTACATATTCACCATAGAAGTATGGAAAAAATATCAAATTAAGGGGTGACACGCCTTTCTTTGAGGGGTGGTTTCCCCCCTTAAAACTGTTTTTCTTCCAATCAAAAAAAATACATGTCCAACAGTTTTCGATTCTTTATACCATGTATGAGTTCAACAAAATCGACGGATCTTCGGAGAAACTGCGATTTTGTGAGATTGAGTTTGGTGAACAAACAAGTTCGCTTGTGGCATGAAGTTTTCCAAATCATCCAATGACGACGACCGAACAATCAGCGTGTTAAAAGCAAAAGCAGCTGGAGATTTCTGTAAATTACTCTTTCTTGCACAGTACATTTCTACATTAAAAATTAAAATAACAGCATGGGCAATCTCAATTGCGAAGACGGAAAGATTGCTGTATGAAATCAGATTCAGTCTGCAGTTGAAAGTTAACGCGGTCTCGAATGTATAAAGCCAAATACACCTCGTGACAGGTCTCCTTTCAGTCGATCTTAATTAGCAACTCGATCAACAAATTAATAAGTTATTTCACGGCTGTCACGTATCGTAGAAACGAGTTACTATATGTGAGAAAGCAATGTGGAAATTCCTCATCGTGGGCTCCTTTATGAGATTACCGGCACGCACACACTTGATAAAACTGTCTTTTCTTTTGCCTTCGGTCTACTAAATTGGCCCGTTTATAAACGTATGCAAAATTTAATCTCGGTTGTGCTCGGAAGAGGTAAAACACGTTGAGATTGCGAACGCGCGGCTGATTTATAGACCGTTCCGGGGGTTGAAAAAATGGAAGCCAAGAGCCACCGTAGACGCATGTGCATCTAGTGCATGTGTATACAAACGTATGTAAATATTGTTGTTGCGGAGGGAGACAACTCTCCGCTTGCAATTCAGCAAGTATATAGCTCCCCTTCCGGTGCAATTCAGCAGTGCAATACTCAGTATAGCCGAGAAAGAGAAAGCAAGAGAGTAACGCCTGAAGAGAGGGAGAGAAAAAAAGAGAGGAAGAGAATTTGGGTATGCGTGAAAAATTGGCGCACATCATTGCTCCCTTGAATATCTGCTAGGTCGAATCGCCGTTACACGGAGTTTTCCAACGCACAAACACCTCTGAAGGGTTGTGTACGACGGATTCACGATGCAGCCCATAACGTGACGTCTCTTCCAGAGCTTCGATTGTCGGTGTATGACCCTGTGATCATGTGTTTATATGGGCGTGTGTGTGTGTGTGTGTGTGTGTGTGTGTGTGTGTGTGTGTGTGTGTGTGTGTGTGTGTGTGTGTGTGTGTGTGTGTGTGTGTGTTGGTGGATGTGCATGTGGTGAGTGTATGCGTGGGTGTGTTATGTGCGCGCGCGCGCGCGTGTGTGTGTGTGTGTAGGTGGTGTGTGTAGGTGGTGTGCGTGTGTGTGTGTGTGTGTGTGGGCGCGCGCGCGAGCGTGTCGTGTGTGTGTGAGGGGGTTTGCGTGTGTGTGTGTATGTGTGTGAGGGAGTTTGCGTGTGTGTGGGTGTGTGTGTGTGTGAATGGGTTTACGTGTGTGTGGGTGAGTGTGAGGGGGTTTACGTTTGTGGGGGTGCGTGTGAGGGGGTTTACGTGTGTATGGATGTGTGTAAGGGGTTTTATGTGTATGTGGGTGTGTGTGAGGGGGTTTACGTGTGAGTGGGTGTGTGTGAGGGTGTTGGCGTGTGTGAAGGGGTTTACGTGTATGTGGGTGAGTGTGAGGGGGTTTACGTGTGTGTGGGTGTGTGCGAGGAGGTTTACGTGTGTGTGGGTGTGTGTGAGGGGGTTTACGTGTGTGTGGGTGTGTATGAGGGGGCTTACGTGTGTGCGGGTGTGTGTGAAGGGGTTTGCGTGTGTGTGGGTGAGGGGGTTTACGTGCGTGCGCGTGTGTGTGAGGGAGTTTACGTGTGTATGGGTGTGTGTGAGGGGGTTTACGTGCGAGTGTGGGTGTGTGTGAGGGGGTTCACGTGTGTGTACACGCGTACGATGCAATGTCGCATGTTATGCGCGATGTCAGCGAATGAAAATATGCGAGTCTTGACATTCCAACGTTTTTATCGGTGCACGAGCGCTGGAGGCTGCAATTGGTCCCGCGTGTGCACGTACTGCAAGTATGACAAGCAACAGCAAATACCTACGAGAATTTTGCGTTGGATCACCGAATGCGCTGGGGCATACGGCCGGGCTTGCGTATGGCAAATTTTATCACACATTGGGGGAGGACATTAAAAGGATTAAGCAATGAAGCTGCGTACACCTCCAAATATACGGCATATCCTGTTTTTATCTCAATTGTAAAAGTGTCGAGTCACAAGCAAAAGGTAAATACCGATTGGGACCTTTGAGACTTGCCTGAACTTTTAAAGATCACCGAAACATCGATTTCCTAATATCACTAATTGCAGATAGAAAGCATGGAGTTTTTTAAAAATCACTGATAAGGATTCAATTATCCTTCGAACGTGGATATTTTTTTTCATTGTGTTCATTAGATTCTGTGTCTTTGAACTTCGCGTGCACTGTTTTCGTCATTTTTTACATCGAGTGTAAGAAATAGAAAGATCTGAAATGGATAACAAAGTGTACCTTTATTATAATAATAAAACTTTCGTATGACTGTGTACTTTTTTGATGTTCTGTGAATGACAATGATGACGAGCTGTAAAAAAATTCAGTTTTTTATCTGAAAAACAAAACACGTTTATCATTTGTTTTGAATGAATGGATAAAAATATCAAAAAACCGTCCGGTCTTACGATATGAAATTCAATAAGCCATGCTCTATCTGAATTTGGAGTAAGCTTAACGAATAGATTTTGAGACACGACTTACACGGTTCTGTAGAAAATAGTTTCGAGAAAAACGCAAAAGGCTGGAGCGCCGAGAGCGATCTGACCCTGCACAAAAATTGTTATAACTCGGTCAAGTGTTGGAATTTTTATAAAATCTTGCAAATTGTAAGCCACGAACTCAGGGTAAACAACTGTGCAATGAAAAATCGCCCCTTCACAAAAATAATTTCACTTGTGTTTCGATTTCTTAGAGACGTGTTTCGCGATTTTTTTGTTGTTGGATTTTCGAGTTATTTTACCGTCAACATATAATTGGGCCTTTTACAATAATTTCCACAATTTTGACGAAAAACAATAATGCTACATAAATAGGTGGCTGCTATTTAAAAAAATGATTTTTTTTTTCGCTAGTTTTGCGGACAATTCGGCATAATACAGTGAGAAGGATCTCCGCTACCACGGTTCGTTGGATTCTTGCCCACTGTTATATTCTCTCTCTGCGCCTGGAATGTACAGGGACACCCTACTTAAATGACTCCTTTCGTGAAATAAATAAGCAACTAAATCATACACTTATCCTATGTACTTGGAATCGAACAATCTACTTTTTCAATCTTCCTTTCATTTATTTCTTGCTGATATGACCTTTCATATACTTGCTTTCAATCAGATAGTCGATTTTCGGTTATATTAATTATTTCATTTCTGACTGCTGATCTAAATACAAGCACATTCAATTTCCACCCCGACAGTTGTTTGGCATCTATCTGTTTGCAGTCATCGTAATTAACAGTCGCGATTAACGTCAGTCTATTGAGTAACCGCTGTATTCATATATGAACTTATGTTTCCTTTTTCACATGTAATATATATCATATATTCTGGTTTGATCAATTGATTATCATGGCAAAATTGACCAGTGACGCAATACAAAAATCCAAAGACGACTAATATTTTTCAAATTTTATTTCGATCAATTTATTATTCACGCAATTTCTTTATTCACTCAAAATCAATTTACTATTCAGGTTATAGAGCTAGTTACAATCAGGATTATAAATGCATCAAGGAAATATTGAAAATGTTAAAAACAAAGGTCAACAATGAAAATCACCTACCGCTTTAGAAGAAGAACTAATTTTAAAAAGGTGTTTTTAAAATAATTTATTTATTTATAGTTACAGGTTATCTTCATTGTTGACCTTTGTTTTTAACATTTTCAATATTTCTTTGATGGTTTCCAATTCTGGTTGTAATTATCTCTATAACGCAATGGTCAGTAGCCTGCCGTCTTTTTGTAAAATATTCACTGAAATTGATCCATTAAGTCTCAAACACCAGAGAGAATGACAGACATCTTTTCTCAAAAATCCGAACTTTCCACTTGACTTTTCCACTTGATCGTTAATACGAACGATCTGTGAAGACATTTCGTGAAGGTTGAAATGTTATAGACAGGGCCCCCTTCGAACTTTCATCATACCTACAGATATAATACTAGAATTTGGGATGCCTGTGCAGTACACGGAGCAATGACTTCTCGTCATTCGTTTGTTCCCGGGGGCAGTGAGCGCGCGAATCCGGCGCAAAATAGCTGCATTTCAAATAAAGCACGACGCACACGCTGGGATTACGTGAGTCGTGCTTTGAATAATGAGCTTCTCCCGGTATTTCGTACATTTCACAGTGCAAGCAATGGTTATTCAGCTTCTCTCTCTCTCTCTCTCTCTCTCTCTCTCTCTCTCTCTTTCTCTCTCTCTCTCTCTCTCTCTCTCTCTCTCTCTCTCTCTCTCTCTCTCTCTCTCTCTCTCTCTCTTTTTCTCGCCCTCAGTTTTTTCGTCTCGTCCAGAGCTTTTGCGCAAAATCATAGCGGAATAGGGAGCACGACCACAAACGCGTCAGCGGGCTCGCGCTCGCTTGCGCCGAATCCCATCTCGCGATCCCCGATGTGCGGAAGTGTATAGGGCGAAAAAGCAGCAGAAATAAAAAAAAAGAGTGAGAAAGCAAGCAAGGCACTTTTCCTTTTGCCGGTGGTCGTCCATCAAATCAACGTGCCTAACCCCACCCACATATTTTCCCATACGAGCACGCTGAATTTCCGCGGTAATATTCATCCCTCTTCTCTCGACCTGCCTCCTCCTTCCTCACCCTCTGCCACTTTTACTCCGGGAATATTTTACACAGAAGTACACGATATTGCGTATATGCGAGCCTCGCTTCACGTCCTACTGATGCACGCATACACGTGCGTGTGTAGGTGTATGCAAGGATGGATATGCAATACCCATCTCCGTATTTTGATCCACCTTGAACCGCTTTCAACCTCATATAGCGAAACGTACGAGCGCTTACAACTCGTGAGGAGAGGTCGACGAGGAAAGCACGCGAATGCTTTGAGCTGGTTGCGCTCTGTCGCAAGCATCTCGTAGAGGACGATGAGAGATCGGCCGAAGGGTGCGTGAGGTGGATTTTGAGGGCGCATTATACGATATCGATTGCTTCGTGAGATGTGAGAGCATCGATTGAACGATCTATTTGGTTGTGAAAGCTCACGTATGTAGACAAATTCGTTTTCCAGGCAGTTTTTTCTGTCCAAATATGTATTTGGCATTTTGTGCATGGGCCCAGTCAGAAGCAAATGTTTTGTCGAACGACAATTGGCATTTCTTAAGGGGTTACGTGGGTTTTGAAACCAAAAAGCATATTTTCTCTTTGTTTAAAATGCAATATATAAATTACTTTATTAAAAATGTTAAGCACATACAAGAGCAACATTTCGACAGTATACAAAAAAAAAATTTCATCCAAAAATTTGGGAAATTCAGCCGGTACGACCTGGTTTTCGGAGACCCCTAAAAAAATGTCCTCGTGGTGGTCAGCATAAGTCATGATAGCTTAATCTAAAATTGAAAAACCAGTTTTTTTTTCTGTTAGTAGATAAGTATAGCTAGTGATTGAACGAAGGATTTTAAAAAAAAATGAAATTTCAATGCCTGGCAGAGTTGTCTGCATAATAATTCAATTTTTGGTACAATTTACACTACGTATAGCGTTGTGAAATTACCCATGCAGAAATTTTTTGGGGACTCCCCAGATCCTACCAGATTCCTATGGGGATTTGATAGGGACGCCCCAAGTAAGGAGTCCACACTGGAATCCAAATAGATTTGTTGGGGATTCCCCAGGTTCTACCAGATCCTTATGGGGATTTGATATGGACACCCCAGGTAGGGAGACCACATTGGAATCCAAATGGATCCTGGGCTGTTTCCAGATTAACGTGGTTTGAGAATTTTTTACTAGAAATTATATAAAATAGGATATCGCGACGCTCTGTAAAAAATTATTCTTTGATGGTCCCGTGCACAGATTTGCTTAGGAGTTTCAAGATGCACCAACGTGTTTCTAGGAATTTGTTAGGATATCGAATAATACAATATATAATTATATTCTTTAGTAACTTCTTTACTTTAGTGCTTACCCATATTGTATATTTATAGTTTGTTATGGGCTAGTATTTTTTATACGAATAAAAAAGCTTGTTATAAATTTTAATATGCACACTTTTTGAATTTTTAATACTTGTGCGCATAAAAATTTGTTTTGGACGTGACGGCAATCGGGTTACGATTGCGTCTGCGGTTTATCGCTGTGGGTGTGGAGTTTTGTTAGAGCGGCTTAAATGAGGTTTTAAAAGAAAATTAAATGTAAGTATGAAATCATATTTTTATAAACATGATATCTATTACACATTCGCTTAAGTTTGTAGCCCGTAACATCAATTTCCACCCGACCCGGTGGTTTTTTCATCGGGATCCAATAGGGATTCCCCATCGGGATCTAACAGGGATTCCTTGTCGGGAGCCAATAGGAATTCCCTATCGGGATCCAATAAGGATTCAGAAAATCGCTTCCGACAAAAGAAAGACGTCGGGCGATAGAACATAAGCGGCGCAGGGTACATATATATTCGTGTCGTCGTTGAAAAGCGCGCGACGATCGAGTTACTGCGCAATCGCGATCGTAAAATTTATTTACTCCAAACACGCATTAATGTTTGTTACATTCCAATGATGCAAGCATCAACCTTATTAAAGTGTTTAAATTTTATATAATATGAAAAGTATTCAAAGAATATCCCGCCCATAACTGCACAAGTATTTTTGCTTAATAATAGTATAAAAAGTGTATAAAAACTACGTTACAGCATAAGAAGTATTTAAAGTATTTTTAAAAAGTTCATAAAGTATAAAAAGTACTCGAAGATATAGATATAAGATATAAGTATTCGAAGAATACTATACAAAGCACTATAAATATTCAGTATGAGTAAACAATTAAAAAAAAAAAACAAAATAAGTATATTGTGGTATTCGATATGTACTCCTTTGTAAACAATAAATTGATCTCTTTAGTGTATCGATGATCAAGCATCGTATCGGATTCCGTTCAATACTGTGGGGAAGCTTTGAGATTCTTACATTGGATTCCGATGGGAAATCCCTATTGGATCCTAATAGGGAATCCCTAAGGAATCCCTATGGAATCCCGATAGGAATCCCTACTGGATCCCGATGGGAATCCCTTTTGGATCCCGATGGGAATCCCTTTTGGATCCCGATGGGGAGTCCCTCTTGGAATCCAATGTACGAGCGTGACGTTTCCTGATAGGGATCCAATGGGGTGTCCCGTTGGATCCCTATCAGGGAGTAGGGAGAAGTAGGGGAATCCTATAGGATTCCAAACACAATTTCTACCTGGGTACTTGTAATCGAAAAAAAACCTTCGTTCAATCGCTAGCCAACGCTATTTTAAAGAAGTGTGCAAAATTTTAATAAGGTCGGTACACTAGTTTTTGAGAAATCGTATCCACCGATTTCAAAAATAGTGTTTTGGGAAAAATTCGATATATCTGCGTCGCTCCCGGCCGGTCGTTCCCAACGGGGGCAATTCCCAAAGGCTCTCTCTGCTAGATTTTTACTCCGATTGACTTTGCACTTTCGGAGAATATTCTAGACATATTGTACTAGTAGATAATAAAAATTAAAAAATGGATTTTTTGAAATTTCCAAACCCACGTAACCCCTTAAGACAGATGTCTATTTTGGATGATTTTTTTGCTTTCGACAACGCGGATTCGACTTCAAACTTAAAGATCATTGAGCCAATTCGACTAGATTCGATTTTGTTTGTAGATGCTAATTTTTGCATGGCATCATAGGGGCCATTCATAAATTACTTCAATTTAAAATAGGGGTGGGGGTCTGGCCGTTGGATGATGGTAACCATAATTGGTAACGATAGGATTCTTTCGGGAGGGGGGGGGGGGCAAAATCGATGACGTAATATATGGACGGCCCCATAGTCTTTAGAACGTTTTCCACTTCCCACATTCGATATTCAGTTGGGGGTCAATTGTAAACCAATCAGATGCAGGCAAAATTTGTTGACAACAAATCCTTTTTTCTAAGGAATCGCGTTCTGGGTGATTGATTTTCTTTCAACATCGCGAATTTGATTTCAAATATCCGTTTAGAGCCATTCAGGATAAAGTCAGATTTTTTGTTTGTTTTATCACCTTCATTGGTTTGGCTAACGTATCAGTGGATCCACCTCCCGACGAGCGGTCGGTCCACTCAACCAATGGTGGTAATTTCGGTGATTGTTCCAGCCAGAGAAGGCAATAAACAAACAGAACGCCAGATTCTAACTTGCGCAGGCCGAAATGGACAAGAAAAACCGAACATACCATGAGAAGAATCAAAATTTCCATTGACAATCAAAATTGCATCAGGCCTATTATTGATCGTGGTGGAAGCGCAGTCGGGTTCTATCTTTGGAGATCACACATGCAAAGGCAGAGTGAAAAATCTATCATGCGGCATACAAGTGCGGGAGAGCTAGTTGAATATCCGTTGCTTACTTTTCTCCAAGACGACTGACGTTTCGGGAAAATGAAAAGTCTCATTTTGTGGTCTTGTAAGTGTAGCACAAAGTGAGACTCTTCTTTTTCCCGAAATGTAAATTCACTTTGAGTGAAATACGCAAAAGGATTTTCACCACACTGAGGTCCTTTCACCGCTCCTCAATCAGCTTTGCCCTGGGCCAATACATAGGCGAGTGGCCACTCGATAGATTGTAGGTTTCTGTGCACAGAGTCTTTTCCAGGTTCACTCGTCTGACTTTTGCGGATGAAATAGTGACGAAAGTAGTTGAGAAAAAACATTCTTTCGCCTCGGGCAATACAATGGGCTTCGATAATTACGCTTTCTGATTCAAGCTGCGCCATGAAGCTAGTAGACAAAGAGGTATTTATTATCGAAGGGCCAAAAGAATGGCGAAAAACCATTAGTCATGCAGGCATGATCATCACAATTTTGCGAGTTTTTCGGAATATAAAATATATCTTAAGGGAAGGCACCAATGTGATGGGCCGAAATAGGTCGTTTTTCCGATTTTTTTCGTGTACTAGATGTACGAAGTATGCATTGAACTCATTTCGTGTAAATTTTTATTTAAGAAAATTAAAATTACTGGGGCCGGGTTGGAATGCTGAACTTTCAATGACCAAACAGCTCAAAGCTCCGAAAGAATTTTGACCGAAAGACCAAAATTCTGAAAATCTGAACACCGGCAGAATAATTCGGCTATGGAAGTTTTAAAAGTTTCAAAATTTTCAATAAATCGACGAATTATTTCAAGAATTTTTTTTCACGAAGAAATGATTTTGCGTCAATTTTGAAATTTGTCTAGACAATGTTATACGTTCTACATCATTTACAGTCAACTGTGTAGACTTTCGCTGGCATGATCTTGACGAACATTGTAATTAGGAATTGGAAACCGTCGGCGCATTCCAAGTTCGGAATTTCAACCCTGCCCCCATGTCAACATCATGCCAGCGAAAGTTTACAGTTGCCTGTAAATGATGCAGAACGTTGTCTGATGATGTGTAACATTGACTAGACAAATTTCAAAATTGACGCAAATTCACTTCTTAATGAAAAAAAAAATTCTCCAAATAATTCGTCGATTTATTGAAAATTTTGAATCTTTTACAACTTCCGTGGCCGAATTTTTTTGACGGTGTTCAGATTTTTGGAATTTTGGTCTTTCGTGTAAAATTCTTTCGGAGTTTTGATCTTTCGGGGTGGTATTCTTTCGGAGTTTTGAGCGTTCTGATCATTTAAAGTTCGGAATTTCAACCTGGCCCTGAATCAACAACGTTATTGAGGTATAATTGAGCCTCTGTATAAAAAATGTGGTTCAACGGCCGGATCGATAATCTGACAATGGTTGGTTTAAAAAATAGAAATAAAAAAGTTGTATAAAATATATAAATATAATTCTCGGTGTATACTGCCATTTTTCGGAGTAAATCACTGAATGGCGTGTTAAAAAAAGTGTAATTTTGGCAAAATTTGTACTCATACTTGAGGGCTTAAAAAATAACAAATGTCAAAAAAACAGCTACGTACGACAATAACTACTGCAATTACGGAAATTTTGGTTTTTATTAATTAAAAATCAGATAATTATAGCTAGAGTTATGACTCTAGCCGGGTCGCGAAAAGTCGTTTCGAAAAAAACGTCAATCGTTGCGCTACCTGCTAACACTCAATCGTCTGTACTTAGGCAATTTTCAATATTTGAACTTGAGTTTTCTTCACTTACTCTTGAATGTGTATACTTTGAGAAAATGAAAAAAAAAAATCGTTTTTTGTCCCGCCTTAAAGGGGATCCACTAAAAAGTGTGCAAACTTTCTGTACTCACGAATGCTCAGATCATCAATCATTTTCCATTAGTCCTCGTTCTTTGGCAAAGAATTACAGACTTTTAATTCTTTCGATCTCACGCTATTTTCCACCTCTCTTTTTTGCTTTTCATTTCCACTACGCCAATTCCTGATTGACGGCAAGCTGCTAACAATATTCTACGCGTGTACAATGCTAACAATGAAAAGGGAAGATCGCAAAAAAGGTCGTGATTTATGATCAAGGCTAACAGTTTTGTTTTCTTCCTCCATACGCTCCGGACTGCACGGCCATCGTATGCAAGAGTATTCGCTCGCTTTTTTTATTGTTGCAGTAGGGAGTTGTCCTGTATCGGACATGATTTATGCCCTTTCTTCGCTTTAAAATTGGCTTTTCTACGAAAAAAAAACTAAAACACAGGAATACCAACAGGACATAGAATTGGGTGAGATTGGAGGGTTGAGCCCTATTTGAGTGTTTGGTTCAGTTGCCAGTTACTCGGGTACCTCATGTATTTTAGATAAAGAGTTGTCGCATTTAATTGCTCAGAATGTGCAACTAAATCCTCCTCCTTCCTCAAGAGAGCAAGAGTTTCGAAATAAAGCAGCAATCTGCTCATTTCTCGAGTAAAATCATATACTTAACATAAAAATGTGTATATATGTGTGAAAACTAGGGTGGCACAAATTTGAGCTCTATTTTTTCCTTTTTCTCACTGTCCAATTATCTTTTTCGAAGAAATAAATATTTAGAGCTCGCTCAAGGTTCCCAAAAATTTCAAATTTTCATTAAAAATCGATTTTCTTTTTCGTCAACTTCTCACCCATGAATTTTACGCTTTATAATGTTTTAATCAAACTCGCGAAAGCTCTAGCCGGCCAATGAATATTTCATGGTCGCTCAAGGTTTTCGAAATTTACAATTTGCGCAAAAAAATGAATCTCGTATGCATTATAATTCCTTGTAGCATGAAAACAAAATAGACAGCGAAGTATTACATATTCTGAATAATTTATTATAACAATTTGTAACAAACGTCAATTAGACGATATGTATTGTTATGTATCATTATGTATTATTGCATTATGGCATCGCTCGTCACAGAGTACAGCTACGCATGGTCCGCAGTTTGGCTAACGAGTGGATGCATTACGATGCACGGAAAACAGCCGCCATTTTAGTTTTACGAATAAAACGTTTTAAAATTTTGTTTACGGACAAGAGCTTTAAGGGAAGGGTAGGGGTTTCAGCGTGAAAAAAAAACACTTCTTTGCGATTTTTTCATCTATATGGATAGAGTAAATTTATTGAAACTTTTTGAACATTGTTAAGTGTCATTTCAAGAACATTCCGTGACATTTGTACGCGAAAATATCCACAAACAAGCCGGTAACAAAGCTTTTCGAAGAACGCCTTTGGAAAAACACGATTTGCGGTGTTCACTGTATCTCAGCTAGAAATTATCTGAAATCAAGTACCATTAAAATTTAGTCAAAGTATCATCAAATCCTCTCCCAACGGTCTTTGATAATTTTTCTTTTTCCTTTCTAAATTTTTGGTGGTCATGTAAAGTGAAAAGTGCTATTTTTCACGAAAAAGTCCGCCATTTTGAGGGTGGAAAACCCCCTCAATGTTAAAAAAAACTCAAACTAACCGTTGGGGGGAGGTACTTTATATGCAGAAAGTGTGTACCAAGTTTGAAATAAATCGGTCATGTAGTTTTCAAATGGCAGTGACCACGGACTTTGAAAAAGTGGTTTCGAGAAAATCGCGTTTGAAGTTTGGAGAAGTCGGAGCAGGACTAAATAGTCAATAACTTCGAGAGTTTTGCTCTGATTGACTTGAAATTTTGGGATTATATTCTTGAAATTTTTTAACTATAAGAAAAGACTGTATTGAAATAATTTCGATTTACATATTACTCCCTTGGAAATCAACCGTTGGTTGCTTGGAAATAAAAATCGAAGATTCAATTACAGTTCAATGAACTGTGCGCGTGTACATTGGGTCTTTGAAGGAACCCTCGAAATATCAAACTCACCCGTTCATCCATATTTTTTACTATACTGACAATTTTTATTAACAACGCTTTTGAATTTTTGACTTTGGCAACTTCTGGGCCATGCAGACACTTCGAGAAATAAGCCTGAATTTTTGCAGATTTCTCGAAAGCCTAGAGAAATTTCAAAATCCGACGTTCTGAAAAAATATAGTGTACCTACACACAGATGATTAAAAATCGGCCAATGGTGACAGCAATAAATTCAATGCAACATGGTCGCAATCAATTTCCCGCTCGACGGTCCATTATATCGAGTTTCCGGACGAGTGCATTTTCGTTCAATACTATAAACTGAGAAGACGAGGTCAAGTCTGCTTCGTAAAGCATATAGTGTACGAAAAGCAGTTTGGCTGTTCGTACATACATTTAACGAAAACTGTGCATTTTAAGCGATGACATCATGACGAGAAATTGCGGTCGGAGAATGCAGAACAGCAGGTGAAAGAGATCCAGAGCGATCAAGAGAGGGAAGAAATAGAGAGAAAGAGAGAGAGAGAGAGAGAAATTGATTGATTGATTGTTTATTATATGCTTTCGTATAACCTTTAGGCAACAAGGTATACGTAAGGCAAAATAAATCAATAAAGTATAAAAACTATAAAAACACCATTAAAAGTGGATAAAATAATAAAAGTGACAAATAAAGTATACAAAGATGACAAGCATCTAAAAAAACAATACAATCGAAATCATAAATGGCATGGCTTACTATTTCCATAGTAATATAATAAAAATAAAAATAAAAATAAAACGTATAACCGGACAAGCGATATAATCCAAATAAAAATAACACAAAAGTAAAAATAACATAACAAAAAATAAAATATAAGTAGAATGAAATAAAATCCCAAATTAAAAATTATACGAGAGAGAGAGAGAGAAATCCATTAATTGATTGATTGTTTATTATATGCCTTCGTGTAACTTTTAGGCAACAAGGTATAAGTAAGGAAAAATAAATCAATAAAGTATAAAAACTATAAAAACTCCACTGAAAGTGGATAAAATAACAAAAATGACAAATAAAGTATACAAAGATGACAAGCATCTAAAAAGAAACAATACAATCGAAATCATAAATAGCATGACTTACCATTTCTATAGTAATATAGTAAAAATAAAAAAAAAACGTACACTGTAAAAAAATTCTCTATAAAAATTAATACACAAGTGTAGGAAGTTTTTATGCGGATACCGCTTATGAAATTTCAGATACGATTTTGAAAATCCAAAACAGGTTATTTTAAAAATGAAAGTGTAGGTCCGTAATATTAATATACTTGTGCGTGTGAGAAATAATGCACGTGTAAAGAAATAATCACATCCAAGTATACTGAAATTAAGAACCATTTGCTGATATCAAAATACGAGTGTATATTAAATTCAAGAACCATTTGCTAATATCAGCATACGGGTGTGTATTAATTTCACGGAAACTAAGTATTACCTTTAATGTACACTGTAAAAAGCTTCTGTTTAAAAATGAATACACACGTGTATGATTTTTTTATGCGGACGCCGTTCATGAAATTTTAGATAATATTTTGAAAACCCAAAGCAGGTTATTTTAAAAATAAAAGTGTAGCTCCGTCATATTAATATACTTGTGCGTTTGAAAAATAATGCACGTGTAAAAAAATGTTCACATTCATGTATATTGAAATCAAGAACCATTTGCTGATATCAATATACGAGTATATATTAAATTCTTTTGTGTATTAAGTTCATAAAATTCAATTCTTTTTTGCCTTAAATGTAGTGTAAATTTAATATAATTTTCACATTGTTTCATGTGATCTTCATCAGCGTTTATGAATTTTTTTTTCCATTCCAGTTTCGCACTTTTAAATAAATTTGTTGTGATCATGCATTGTACGTATCGTAAAATTCAGTTTCATATATATTATATTTTTCAGGCTGCTGTAAATAAATTACAAACTTGTATTGTATGTTCAATGCTCTATTTTTTATAGTTGATTTATTATACATCTGTAGTAATTTTCAATTGAAGACACGGGTTAAAGCAATACATTTTCCACAAATTTACAAACTTGTCTTTGAAATTCCATGTTGCATCTATTAAATTCCATATCTACGTTAGAATTTCATGTACCTGTTTTAAGTTTACGGTACAAATGTTTCAAATTTAATTCCATCTACGGAGTTCGTAAAATACAATTCCTTTGTATCTTAAATCTACTGTAAATTTCATATCATTTTTTACAGTGTATGAGCGGAGAAGCGTCATAATCAAATAAAAATAACACAAAGGTAAAAATGACATAACGAAAAATAAAATATAAGTAGAATGAAATTAAATTAAAAATTAAAAATTAAAAGAGAGAGTGAGAGAGACAGAAAAGCGAGAGAGATGTTGATGGATTGAAGAAAACTGTGCTGCACTATGTCCCATCTGCTAATAATAGCAAGGGCGTTACATGACGTTCCTCTGGATGCTGGAGCTTCCAAACACAGGTCCTTTCGCTTTCTTTCTTTTGCATTCGATACTGTGCAGCAATCGTTTTATGGTCGATCAGGCTGATGTTATACATCACTACATCCTATACTACGGCAATACTACTGCTGTGAAAGCTGCTGCCTCCGTGTTACCGTTGCTTTACGATCCAACGGTTGGGCTTTGCCGAAGGAGCGACGTACGAGCTTCCGACAGGACGCCAGAGCATTATTTACGCCACGAAACAAGTCCAATAAACACGGCAAGCAATGAAATAAGAAGGCTACAGACAGAACGTAAGAGAGAAAGAGAAGAAGGGAGGGGAAGGGGAATAAAGGAAAGAGAAAAAGACAAAGAGCAAAGTACTAGAATAAAAAGGGTTTCCGGCTTGATTCGGGCACATGAACGACGATACTTTTTGTTTACGAGGAAGTGGGCTGCATATTTCAGCTGCATAGTACAGAGTTCCGACGTCACGGCACGTCTGATCTCCCGGGGATTGTGCCCGGAATTTGACGTTCCCGAAGTACTAAATGTTTACCGGGGAGGGGGGGGGGGCAGACGTCCAAGGTATTGGTCCAAGGTTTCACCATTTCGACGTATACATACGTACTTCTGAATAAAATGATATTCAGGCTGAAAAGAATCCAGCGGAAATCAGTTCCGCGCTATTTGCTTCTTTGGAATTTAAATTATGCACTTCGAGCACATACGCCCACACACAAACTCGAATTTTTCAGTGACTGCTGCAACGATAAAGTTTATTGGATGCCAATTCTACACACTGAATCATTATCGCCAGCTTCACGTTACAGGATCAGTAAAAGCTTAAAATTTCAAAAATACGACTTTTTTATCGCTTTGTTCGATCAAAAGTCCAAAAATCGTCATCATCCGGTCGATTTTTAGAAAGTTGACGAAATCTTTCTTCGGATTTTAAAATATACTAAAACCCTAGTGACAGCATAGTTCACAAAGCCCTAGTTATAGCCCAGTTCGCAAAATCGTTGGCGCAAATTGAAATTAAGACCCCAGGATATTACTAGGCTCTTAATTTTAATTTGCAACAAAGATTTTTTGAATGTTCCAAAAATCGACCAAGTTATGGAGATTTTTGGGAAGGGTCCATTGCCATTGCCTATTCCATTCTACAAGTTCCACCCATTGCATCTGAAATGTTGCAGTTGCTCGCTCTACTAAATTTGAGCAGATGTTTCGCAGCCTGTTTATTCAGTTTCTCGTAGTTTGTGCTGCAGCACGGATCGACGTGTAAAGTGTATTAGCGCGCAGTGCAAACGGAACGAACACGTTCTGAACGCAGAGGTTCGAGAGATCGCGCTTGACTTAAATTTTATAAATGAAAAAAACACTCCGTTGCAAATTGGGGAACTAAACATTATTTTATCGTTTCTTATATCTTGACGTATGGCACTTCGAAGTTTTAACAAGTACGATAATACTGTTCATATGTCAAACTGCACTGAATCAGAACGATAAAAACAAAAAAGAGATAGTGGGTTATAAGAACGCATATACTGTGGTCAGAATTTTTAAATACAATAAATTATGGCGACTCTTCTTCACGACAACATGGTGGCTAGACTGAGAAAAACAATATATTTCTATGTGGTAGGATTTGTTAACTATTAACAAATGGTAGAGTTGGATATGGTAAAATAAACATCTTCTCACAGTTAATTAATCATTTATTTGAGCCTCTGAATTGTCACAAATACAGATTTGGTAATACTTACGAAATGGTCACTTTAATGGAACATACCCGTTCTTAAGGGGAGATATACACCTAAATTTTGGATTGAGGTTTTAATTACCTAAAATTATATACATTCAAAAATATGTTAAATTTTCTTTATTTAAAAATATCAAAAATATAAAAGGATATTGTATGATCCTTGGAGCGTCGTAAAAAAATCTGCGTATACGGTACCCATTGGCGTTTCTTCAAAAATCATCTTAAAAAAACCAGAAAAATGATTAAATCAGATACTATAATCTAGTACTTGTCATAGCCAATTTTGAAAATATCGATTTATGACAAAATGGCGGACGTTTGAACATAAATAGTGATTTTTGGGCCAAAAATTAGTTATTATTTTGCCTATAAAACAAAATCTAAGTAACGGAAAAAATACTATGACAAGTACTAGATAATGGTGTATAGAATAACCACAAAAAACCTCAAGGCAATCGGTTCGTTGATTTTCGAGAAATTTTGGGTACCGATTTGAAAAACGTGGTTTTGAGAAAAACGCGTTTGAAAATTTGGGAATGAATAAATCATGAAATTTGTCAACTTACATGGAATCATCGATACCAAGCCCATAGTGTAGGTCTTCTACGGTCGACGGAATGTCCATACACTGAAAAAAAAATTCAGTTGGTTTAACAAAATGTATCTTTAAATACGTTCAACTTGATTTTTGATTGGCATAACAAACATTTTGTTAATCTAACGATAGTTTTAGTGGTGTGAACTAAGCTAAATAAGCTACAGTTCACACCACTAAAACTATCGTTAGATTAACAAAATGTTTGTTATGCCAATCAAAAATCAAGTTGAACGTATTTAAAGATACATTTTGTTAAACCAACTGAATTTTTTTTTCAGTGTAGCTTCTAAATCCTCGACCTCGACCATCTAGGTGTATATCTCCCCAATAGCCAATAGACATGCAGTTGGTCAACCCAATGCTTCGTATTAATATATTATAAATACTTATTTCCTATAACGGAGGCATTTATTCTATGAGATCAGTGGAAAAGTTGTCCCAGATGTAAAGGATAGTTGAGTGAACGACATTTTATATTTGCACAAATCAAGATTCCTGTATAGGTACCAAATGAATATTTGGACAGAGTCATTCATTCATTGTCGGCAGATGAATGTGCAGTTGAATCAATGTAGCACCATAGTGCTAGTGGGCAAGTGTATAAGGAACAACTCTCATAGAAAATGACAGTTGTTCCTCGCTACTTGTAGAAGACAAATCGTTGGACAACGATTTCTCCTCTACAAGCAGCAAGTCCGTTAATCGGAGGACAACAAAGATGGAGGACAATAAAGGTCGCAGCATCAATACGTCGTAGAGGAAGGAACAACTCTCATAGAAAATAGGCGGTCGACCGGCTCCGCGGTCGAGGTCTTGGCGACCCCTGCTCGAATGCATAATTTAATATTCTCTATATATACATTCGAAAGTTTCCTAAAGATTTGGCAAGTCCCACAAAACAAGCAAATCGTTCATTGATGCCATCGGCGGAGAGAATAAATTCACGTTTTCACGGTCACCAACTGATATCCTCTAGGTAAGTGGACATGCGGTCACACACAGTCTCCAGTGTACCTCGATCGTATCTACGTCGCGTCTGCACACGAACGAGCTTGTGCGACAAAGGGCCATGGCTGCGTACAAAGTAAACGGTCTTGCGAAATGTACGATACTTATCTCAAGCACAGATTTGTTGGCTATTAACAAATCATCATTTGAGACGAGTCGTCGATTTTGTAACAATTATTTGCCAACTATTAACAGGGCTATATTTGATTCAACTGAAGATTTTTTAATTATTAACAACTATTTACTTTGTAATAAGTGTACGACTGTTATCTCAAATAACTATTGGGGCAACACCTTCAATACAGATTCATTAATAGTTAAAAAATCCTTATTTGCGTTAAATAGAGAAGTTATCGCGTCAACTGTGTGACTCTTGGCTCAAATGCAGTCGAGATAGTCGTTTTGAATGAAGATCAGTTAATTGTTGTGACATGTTCATTTGCATTGAACACAGGATAGTCGCGGGAACTATACGTTAACGGCCCTAAAACTAAATATATTAATTGTGAACGAATCTCTACTCCTTTGAACTGTATTATCATATCGCAATTTCAACTCGTTTTTCAACGACTATAAACATCTACTTAGTTAAGAGAAATAAAAGTGATCAAATAAATTATTCTTTAAAGAAATACTATGGCTATAGCATTTTGTCACGAGAACAGGAATATTTCATAACGACTAACAAATTTTGTAACAGTTCACGAATATTCGAATAAAAGTGCCAAGTAAATATATTTATTTACTACAAATAAATTGTTTTCCCAGTGTACTTTCAACGGGGGTGCTAATTCATATCGATAAAATTACTATATTTATCATTGTGAAATGTCATAGTTACGCGGACGTGTATTATTCCTTCTCTATTAAATAGTTCGAGCTCCTGTAATTTACTCTCCCCGACAATTCCCGGTTGACTGACGTGAACCGGTCCGCAATTTGTGATAGCAAAAAATCCAAAAGCGAGAAATATTTTCCAAACCTCTTCCATTACCCTTCGCGATCTTGAAGTTTGCATCGCAATGCAACGAAAGCTCTTCTTCATTAATTTATTTCCCCATTTTCATCATCATCCAAAATCTTTTCGCACATATTTAGGCTGAAGGATCCCCAATAAGGATTCTGACAAAAGTTTGAGTGATTATCGAAGGCTAAATGTGCCAGAAAAGTTAATCTATGCAATGCTCTTGTCTATGCCATTCCAATATCATTGCTCTTTACCCTAACGTACCAATAATCAACACTTACACTTCCCAGATTCTTTTAGCCGCAGTTCATACAGTGGAAAAAATGGTTCTGCTCCACCATTGTGTTTCAAATTACCGAATCTTTGAATCTTAAGAGCCCAGTGAATTCGTTACGTTTTCGGAACACGTACAGCCACGGTTTTTCACACTTGCGATCGATGGAAAAAAAAAGTACAAACAAATGTGTCGTTTGTCTTGGTAGGAATGGCGTTGCTTTGGCGCATAATGCGGCACGTACGCTTAGTACAAATGAAGGAAATGCGATAGTGTTGGGAAAGCGACGTGTACAGCCGCGGGATACTGGATGAGGAAGACCGGCACGCGTCGGAGTAATCGCTCAAGAGCGCGAGTTAATCCTCGTCGCCATTCTCTCACATTGGATCTCTCTCTCTCTCTCTCTCTCTCTCTCTCTCTCTCTCGATCCACCCCTCTCGGTTCTTCCATGGGGTTGTGCTTCCGCCCTTTCACTCGTGGCTTCATTCGCACTTCACCGCATTTCATCTTCTTTCTCGGTTTGATATACGTGTAAACCGTACAAGTTCATACACATAGCTGGCACTCACGTAACCTCGCATTCCACCATACAAACCGCAGAAAATACATTATCCGGGATTTCTCGTGTCGCTCGGCTCCTGCACATATTCATCTTCGCTATCCTTTCTGTCCTGCGACATCATATTTCTCACAGTTAGTCTACTCTTCATCCCTTCCCTGGTACCCGAAACTACCCTCTCTGCCGGCACCTTCCTCTCTTCTGGGATAGCTACCCTTCAACTGTCGCCCTTACTCCCAGCTGGGCGTTCACCCTTGTGATTTTCTCGTCCGTATGTACTCGTATTCCTCACGGAAGACACACGAGGCACAGATGTCAACGAAGACAGACGTGGCCTCGAGTGCGCCCAAAGCTCACTCGCACCTCTGCACGAAGCCTGGCCGGTACTGCAATCTTGACGCTCATGCCTGTAGGCAACGGTAGCGTACGCCAGCTCTGATACCTTTGTATCAGAGTCGCGTCGTCAACTCGGATTTACCCTCTCTGACTTGAGTTGTTTTATTGCTAATGTTACGAGTAAACGCGTCCGCGTATGTTCATAGGAAATCATCAGACTGCAGAGAAGGATTGTTCAGATGTTCAAGATAGATTTCTGATTGTCAAGAAAAACGATTGTGAACCGCTTCGTTCTGTGATAGAATTACGAAAAAGATTATGACGAGCTGTGAGTGAAGTTTTTTTTTTTAATAATGTTTTTAAGCAAAATATATAAAACAAGTGCTATGGAGATGTATGAAAATGGACATGTCAAATCTTCATAGATTCCTATGTACTGCTCGAGGGATGCCACCGCGTATGGGCACTGAAAAATCACGTGGAAAGACTGTATGCAATTCATGTGGACTTTGCAATGGGATTTGTTGAGAATGTGTATATAAAATTCTACACTTCTCATAGACTCTTACATGAATTCCCGTAAAGTGATTTGTAAATCTGTACTCCGTAAGCTCTGAATGAAAGTAAAATTTTTTTTTTTTTTTTTTTTTTTTAAATTGTATCTGCTACGGCGAACGCTGCGCCAATTTTAGCTTCCATGTACAGGGATTTTCCCCCTTTTTACATTCCCCACCATTTTCTCCAATCCACATCCCTAATCGGTCCCCACCTTGCGGCCGCAGCCGACTTCGCCCTCTGTATCGCATTCACCATGACGTTTTTTTTTTTTTTTTTTTTGTTTTTTTTTTTTTTTTGTCATGGGTATAGGGAAACTGCGGAAAACCTATACCAATACAGCCGATCACGAGTTCGCTTCCCAGCCTCGGAGCTAGTCGCGTTTCGTCGAGAAATAGCTCACAGGCTACAGCCATACACATCCGACACACACACGTACCGGTCCGTGTGCGCGGCGTCTGTGTAGAGCTGGAGCACGTCACGCCTGTGTTTTTATTTCTCGCCGAAACTACGAGACGGTGATTCGAACCCGCGACCTCCCGATGTGTTGATTTCAGAGGCAGGTACGCTAACCACTAGACCAACACATCGGTTCTGAATGAAAGTATTTTTTTATGATGTGTTTAGACGTAGACATAATATTTATATTCGCACACAGAATTCAAATCTGAAATACGATCTAAGCTTTGAAATTCGGCTAGGTACATGCTATCCGTACATATAAAACAGTTCTCTGATTGACTAACTGACTGACTGGCATATAGCCAGCGCACAGCCTAAACCGCTGAAGCTAGAAACATGAATTTTTGAAGATGTGTTGCTTAGAAGGCATAGACGCTCACTAAGGAAGGATTTTTCGAAAAATCCACTCTTAAGGAGGTGTAAATAGGGTGTAAAAGTTTCTTTATGTTTGTTTGGGCTACTGGGCGAAGCCGCCGGTGAAAGTTAGTTACACATACTTATATTTAAGTTTTCTGCATATTAAATGTCACGTTTTTGGCCAAAAAAATACGAAAATCCATGGTATTGGTTCCTATAAATTTCATCTTAAATATTGTATTTCATCTTAAATATTGTACAGAATTTTGGCACATCCGTTCATATATAATTTTCTCAAATTTCGAATGGAAGAAAAAGATTTTGCCCCTGTAGACTTTTGCTGTCCCATTCGTTTCACTGTTATTCCCTCTCAACGCTTCACGATTTCCAGTTTCTCAGAGACCCCTACTGCATGTTTTCCATAAGTCTTCTCGAGTTTCAATTCCGCCGTAAGCAGCGTCATTATTACTGAAAATTGGTTCATCTGACCTTTTTATATCAATGATACTTGTATGAATAATTGGCTTGAAATTATTTTATTTTCAACGTTGAATATCTAATGCGATTACTAAATAATGAGACGTTTGAAGGACCACGGGTATATATTGTCGGTTTAAAATGAATATCCAGCTCCACTCAACGGAATACTTCATAGTATGAGTGTATCCGCACAGGCGGTGCGCTTGGGTGTAACATCTATCGGAGTATAGATTCAATCGATTATTTAATGCGCATAGCTATAAAATCCCTCTATATTTTGGGTTTTCGCACTATTGCAGTGCGAACGTTAAGACCGACACTTCGAGGATGGAATAATCGTGTGCGCGATTGCGGTGCGAAATCTTTTATATTAAGACCATGTATCACACGTCGCGAAATTTCGACGCGGTCACGACGGTATTGGCGAATTCGTAGTTTACGGCTATGAGACGCGGCAAACTACCGCCAGATGTCGCCAAAATCGTCCGCTATTCACACTTCAGCAAACAGCAAAGGCCCAATAGACGACGATTGTTGCATGTCCGGGTGTGATGCGTGTAATGTGTGCACGCCCGAATCGAAATTTTCAGCCTATTTTAAAGGCCTTTGATCCTATGTCAGCCTCACTTGAGTCTGTTTACTGCTAGAAGTCCTACTATGGGCTCCTAACATGCTCTTCCTTTGCTGCTTACTCCCTGCATAGGCCCTTATACTCCTACCTAACCTAGTTGAAGTCGTTGCAGCTCCTCATTTGATTGCGTTTGGACCTATCGCAGATTTGGCTGTTTCGACGAAACGAGGGTGGGGATGGTCGCATTCGAAAGAGGGGGTCTGATAGTTTTCAGTAATCATCACTAGGTAGGACCGCGCGTTCGACGTACTTTTCCAATGGCCTTTCCATTACCTCCACCCAGCGAACCTTTCGCATTCGCTTCAAACTTGCCTCTGCAGCTCCAGCAACTCTCCAAAGTGGAAGAAATGGATCTTGGGCAAACAGTTACAATATTTTTTATAGGAATTGCCCTCACGTATGCATGTATACGCGGATCCCTATAGCAAGCACGCATGCATACGTATAGGTACTAGTATACGTGTGTTGGTGTATGCTTAGTGCGTGTGTCTACGCATGCGCGTATTCAGGCATATGTATCTATATGCGTAATAGAGTGTATGCGTGTGCGTGTATACGTGTGCCAATCGACGTCCTCCTTAGTGCCTGCAAGTAGAGAAAAGGGAAATTTGTTCCTGTTCTAGGCCCTAAGTAGGAGCTCATTTTATATTGAATACGAAGCTGATTTACTGCCTTTATTTCCTACCACTGTGAGGATCTAGAGGGGCAAAATAGGCTGAAAATTTCGACTCGGGACTTTACTGCCTTTATCTCCTACCACTGTGAGGATTGGAGGGCCAAATAGGCCGAAAATTTCGACTCGGGCGCTCAGGGGTGGTTAACGAAAACTGGCGCTCTAGGCCTGGCCAAATTGGCGCCCCCTTATGCATTAACGCATAAGATCGGTATGAGCAGAAGAGTACTTGAAGAGAGTCAAGTACAGAAGAGCTCGGACTTCCGGATTTTGCCAACGCATGGCGCCCCCTTTTGTCGCGGCGCCGTAGACCCGGGCCTAGCGGACCCAGTGTATAAACCACCCCGCTAGGACAAATCTCAATTTAGAGGTCCAATGGAGTTGTCGACACCCTGGTCAATGCAAAATCTTCCGCTGATTACGAATTTTCCAGGTAGACCTTGATCGGACCAAAACTCTAGAACCGGAAGACGACTATAGACAAAAATCGTTCTTCTGCGCTAAATAACCCGCGCAGAATTTTCGATGGGGCCCAGATCAGGGCCCGATCAGGTTGCCTGACTGCCCTGGTAGGACACTAATAAGGCAGCCTGAAAGGGCCCTCTAGGAAATTTAACGTTGTGTCACATATGGGCCTGACCTGGTTGCCTGGTCAGGCCCCTATCAGGTTGCCTGGTCAGAAAGAAATGCATATAATATTTCAAAAATCCAAAATCGAATGAACCACTTAATTTAGAGTTCCACTACAATGATTTTGTATCATAATTCGTCATTCCCTGGCCTGCTGAAACGTTTTTGTTCGAAGAAAATATTTCGCCTATATGGGAATCAAACCTCGTACCTTCCTACCCAAAGCTAGGCACGCTGCCCCTATGCTACCGAGTGTTTGTAACACCTTAGTCCCAGATATGGCATAAGACACCAAATGAATTCCTATTATTATTTGTTGGATTACATAAAGTATATCAATTAGTTAATATCATTGTGACAATTAAAGAGGTTTATCGAATAGCATGCTATAGATTTTTGAACCTTAACCTTATATATATATATTTTATATATATAATAAAAATAATTATATATATATATATATATATATATATATATATATATATATATATATATATATATTAGGTGTACAAATAAGATTTAGGACAGTTTTCAAAAAATTCAAGATTTATTAAAAAAGAAGTAAAGCACAGTTATTCATCGAAGTAATCTCCATCGCACTGAATGACCTTCATCCATCTCTCAGTTAACTCGCGGATGCCTTTCGCAAAGAAACTTTCGTCTTGCGAGGTGAGAAATTTAGCGACCCATTTTTCCACTTCTTCAAATGTTTTGAATCGCACGTCAGACAAATCGTTCTGCATTTTCCGGAATAAATGATAATCGGATGGGGCTAAGTCTGGTGAATACGCCGGGTGTGGTACAGCTTCCCATCCAAGCGCTAGTAACGTATCCTTGACCGGTTTACCCACATGAAGCCGCGCGTTGTCATGGAGCAGTTTTACTGGACGTTTTCCTTTACCAGAAAATGGACGTTTCTTCTCAATTTCTTGATTCACTTGCATCAATTGATGACAATAGCGATCGGTAGTAACTATTTGACCAGGTTTGAGAAGTTCATAATACAGTACGCTTTTCATATCCCACCATATGCACAGCATGACTCTGTTACAATGAACATTGCGCTTTGGCGTGGATGTTGTCGGCTCGCCGGGGTCAACCCAATGATATTTGCGTTTCGGATTATCAAAATATTTAAATCCACTTTTCATCGCCGGTCACAATTTTCCACAAGAAAGACTTTCTATGTTGCTTGTTGTAAAGACTCACACAAATGTTAAGACGGCTGTTTTTATTTTCTTGAGTCAGAAAGTGTGGTACCCACTTTGTTCCTTTTCGAATCTTACCCATTGCTTTTAAACGATAAGAAACAGTTTGTTGAGTTACTCCAAGCTGTTCCGAAAGTTGTTTCTCCCGAAATCTTCGAACACGCATCCGAGTTGCATAACGTTTTTTGTCGTGACAGTCTATAGCATCTTTTTTTAAAATAGAATTCAGGAATGCATCGAAACTCCGAAGCTACGATGCTGTAAAATCGAAGTTTCCATTTTAAAAATGAGAGGTTATGTGCATCTCGCGAGTGCTGAGGCAGGCATAGGGCAAGCCTATTTATGGCCTCATCAGGGAAAGCCATAGTAGGGCCTATCAGGGCAAGCCTTGGTAGGTCCATATCGGGGAAAGCCTTAGTAGGATTTTATCAGGAACGGCCTTAGTAGGGCCATTTTAGTATAGCCTGATGCAGGGCCTAAATACTTCCGGTCCGATCGGGGCCGGATCAGGATGTCCGTAATAGGTGTTACCCGTATCACACCCCGATCGGGGCCTGATCCTGGTCAGGCTAACCTAAGAAATTTCCACTCGGGAAGGCGTGAACAAAGTTGCAACTAGGAAATTCGTGACCACCAAACGATTTTGCATCGAACAAGAGCCTGTTCAATCGATCTCAGCGAGAAAAGGAAAATGCCACATTTTCAGGTATCGTGTCACATCGACTAGGACCCAGGGGCAGTTTACGCAAACTGGTGTCCTAAGCCTGACGAAATTAGCGCCCCCTTTATACATTAAGGCATAAGATCGGTATAGGTAGAAGAGATAAGGGGGCACGCCTAGTGTATTAACCGCCTCTATGCACGATCAGCATTCGGTATCGCCACCAGTCGGAAAACTGATGCACTAGATTTTCAGGCTTGTCGATGATATTTTGAGCTTCGTTGGTACAATTTTGCTAATTTGATGTAAAAAAAACTCTCAACCCCAATTCCTCCGTCATTTTTCCATAAAATCAGCTAAAACTACGCTCAAAATGTGCTTTTTCGCGGTTGAGAGCCTAACGGTTTTGCAAGATGCATGAATTCGTTGCATCAGTTAGTAATTCACAATTCATCCTACGGTAACTACGATCTGTAATTTTTTTTCTCCAAAATTCGGAAGAATGTCGACTGTCAGGCTCTTTCTGCAACAATATTGCATGTACACAATAAGTTTTATCTCAATTGGTGGTATTGTTCGTTCGACACTCGTTTTTCCTTCGGCGGGAGTACACCGTTCGTCCACATGGATGAGTTAAGTAACAGGGAAATTCTTCAACGACTCTGCTTTCTCTCTCGCTGAATCTGGATAAAAGGAGAAACGTCACAATTGACGCAGCCCGATAAGTGTTATCACCCGCATTTTCACAATCGGAGCACAGCCTGATGGTTAGCATAGTAATTTTCTCCACACTCCATTTTTCCGAATCGCTCCAACTCGTCAGAGCCTCGAGCACTTACCGCACGCGGTTGTTGCTTGAAATGCAGCTCTCAAAGTAGCAAAAAGCCGCTTCGAAAACGCCTGAGCTAATTTACTCGTGGGCGCTCACCCGTTTGCCAAACAAGTCACCAAAAAGCCTCGCAGCGAGCAGCAATTTCAGATGGGCTGCAAGAGCTTTTTCCGTGAGAAAAACTATCGAGTTCCCGCGTGTACTACGACATTTTTACGTGTGTGTATGGATGAACGGGCGTGTGAGCTGCAATATCACGGAACGGATAGTCTCTCTTTCACAAAATCCAGCAACGGAAAAAAAAGCGGACATTGGAAAAAAAGTCTTCCTGTTCTTGCTCTCCTTACATCATCTATCCACCGAGGAGAGTGATATTGAAGAAGATCACCTGCCGAGACTATATAATGCCCTCGCATCTGTTATAGATACTCGACGGGCCCATATGGCTCTAAATGAAAAGTGCGAGGCAGCGTACAGGTCTCTCTCTCTCTCTCTCTCTCTCTCTCTATCTCTATCTCTCTCTCTCTGCCTTTCTGTCTCGCTCGCTTCCTTTCTCCGCCTTTTCTACACTTTTGCTCGGAGCTTTGAAAGTAACTCGGACGAATTGAACTGCTTCCAAGGGAGACATATGTTTATGAAGCGTGTCTCAAAAAGACGTCACATTTTTATTCATTTATAAAACGTATTATTTATTTTGGTAATTATAAAGTTTAGTGACTTGTCCTGAAAGTGGCCTCGAATTGGGTTTTTTCTCGCGATTTATCGCTTTTTTTTGTGGTGTAAATAATGATGTTATGTTGGGGGGAGACGGTTTTTTAGGTTCCAGATTTTTAACCGGTGCGATGGTCTAGTGGTTAGCGTGCTCGCCACTAAACCAGCGGACCGGGAGGTCGCGGGTTCGAATCCCGGTCGCGTACATTTCGTCGTGAAATGTTTTTCTTCGGCATTTCGCGGCGAAATAAGACTAGTTCCACGACCGGGGGGCGAATTCGATGGCCGGCTGTATTGGTATAGGTTTTCCGCAGTTTCCCTATACCCATGACAGAAAATGTCATGATGAATATAATACGGAGGGGGAAGTCGGCTGCGGCCGCAAGAGGGGGGGAACAGAGAGAAAGATGCAGAAAACAGAGGAAACAGTAAGAGGAAAGAACGGTCATAATGTGGGAAAGAATAGGTAACAAATGCGAAAAGCATGTACCTAAGGAAAAAACCAATAAAAGGTTCCAGATTTTTTACGAAAAAAAATAAATTTGAAGAAATTGTAAAAATTTGCGAATTTCAGGACTTTTAGTTTTTTTTTTAGCAATTATTCGTTATATTGGTACATCATTGGTCATATTGTCCACATTCGATAATGCATTAATTTAAAAAAAAAATGCGTGAAATCGTTAGCGGAAATTGCGATGCCGCCGTTTAAAATAAAAGTCCGCAATATAGCCACCCATATGGTATTTACGTCGACCATATAGAGGAATGCTGCATTTTCATCAATATTCTCATTCGCATCCATATCTTCGAGTTGATAGAACTGTGCGGAACAAAAATGCACTGTGAACAAGATATTCGTGACATAAAATTGAATAAAACCGAAGAACTCTACAAAATTACCTAAGACGGTCTGTTTGGAATCACGAATCGAAGCACGTTGTATAAAATTGCTATTTTGCTGTTGCCGTTTCTGTTTTCGTCATGGGCAGAAGACTTAGGACGTTACACACAACACACAATATATAACAGAGATGTAAATAAAGACATAGAAGTAACGGCTCGAACACTCATTACGAATTTCACTTTAAATATCGCACGAAATTTGAAATTTTGAAAATTCATTTTTTTACTTAAAAAAACTTTAAAGTTACGTTTAAAAAGATGGGTTCCCCAGACATTACACCGTTATTCATATTGTTTTATAGTTAAAAATTGCAAAAAAAAATTTAGCGCCATATTTAGGAAAAGTCACCAAACTATATAATTACCTTTATTTTAAAAGTACGAATATGTTTATTATAATATAAGCTACGAACATGGAGGTTGTGTGGAACGCAATATCCGATGAATGGCATAAACGGCATGGACTTGGAAGACATGTTCTTTTAACAGGATGGCGCAACCTGCCATTCTGCGAGCGAAACAATGCAGTTGTGCAGACAAAGTTTCATGGTCGTGTTATCTCGCGCTGTGGCAATGTGAATTGGCCACCAAGATCGTGAGATTCGACGCCATTGGGCTTCTTTCTTTGGGGTTTTCTGAAAGAAAAAGTGTATGCCAATGATCCACAGACCATTCCGGAGCTCAAGGAAGCAATTGGACGCACCATTAATGAAATTAGTACGCAATTATGCCAAAATGTTAGTGAACATTTCGTCAAAAGAGTGAACGTTTGCAAACATGGAGGCGGTCATTTATCGGATATTGTGTTCCACATATAACCTCCATGTCTGTACCTCATATTAAAATAAAAATATTTGTACTTTTCAAATAAATAATACGTTTTATTAATGAATTAAAATGTCAAGCCATTTTGAGACACCTCATATATATATATATATATATATATATATATATATATATATATATATATATATATTAGGGTGGCCCTCGATATGGGTAAAAAAAAATCATCGCGCCGCCCTCCAAGACGGTTCCAAATAATAAAAAAAAATCTATGCGAAGCCCCAGCTATGTCCGTTAAGAGGAAGGCGTGCCTGTAAGCATGAACTTAAATTTGAATATCAATTTTTCTTCATGATTGAAGAAATTTGGATTTTTTAAATCTAGTTTACTTGTCAATTTTTCACCACGATATTTCTGTGATTTAAATAAATAAATTCGTACGTATATTTGACATTATGGAAGCTTGAAAGTCTTTAAAAATATCAATACATAAAGGTAAGCATATTTGGGTAGAAATCATTACAAATACCGTCCTGTCGCTGAAAACAGTGATTCGTTCAAGATAATATCAGGATCGTCCTTAGAACTGCTAGCTGCGCTTGGTACCCAACTTTACATAGATTCAAAATATCCTTTTTACACGTATATATACACATGAAAAAACGCTCACCAATCCATTTGTGCTCACACCTCCTTTTCTCTCTAGCTACGTAAACTTTGCAAAATACAATTTTTGAACGTTATGCATATTTGCTCATCTTCAAGGTTTATAGTCATGTATTTGGGAAAACGAAGCAGCCAGAGAGAGAGAGAGAGAGGAAGAGAGAGATAGAGAGAGAGAGAGAGAGAGAGAGAGAGAGAGAGAGAGAGAGAGAGAGAGAGAGAGAGAGAGAGAGAGAGAGAGAGAGAGAGAGAGAGAGAGAGAGAGAGAGACAGAGAGAGAGAGAGAGAGAGAGAGAAATAGAGTTGGAAAAGAATGACATTATTGTCTTTTTTTCTTTTTCCTCCGACGGAAGGTAAACTTTCAACAATTGCTTTGTTTCTTCAAAATGTTTCTGCGTTTTCTGTCTGTCTCTTCCTTCCGTCACGTCGTGAATCACACGACGGGAAAACTTTCGTGCTCCAGAATTTCGTACTTCTCGAAATGATCTCTCAACGAGAAAACGACGAAGTTCAATATATACAGGGAGTTGCAAGAATGTTCTCAAATTGTCTTCAGACTGAAATTCAAAACGCAAACAAATTATGGCATTCTACGTCCACGAAAATGACGATGCATTTTTACATAATTATGTGACACTTTTAAAAAATCGATTTTTTTGCCTTTTTCGGAAGTTTATACTTTCAAGAGTATCCTGTAAACATTTCAAGGCCGTATCCCTAATGATTTATCTTGCAAAAATCGATAGTTAAATCTTTAAACGCGTTTTTCTCGAAATGAAGTTTTTCAAATTTGCTGAAATTGTAACTCAAAGAGCAATTATCCGATTGACTTGAAATTTGAACTGAGTACTCTTGAATATATTTATTCTACAGTGACTTAGCATATTTTTGATTAGATGAAAATTGACGCTTTGGCATTGAAAAAAACCACCAGTTTATAGGCAAGAAAAAGGACTTTTTTTTATAACTACGCCATTTTGTTAGGTTTCGATATTCTTCCAAAATCCCACGTCATTGTACAGGAAATACCTTCCAGTTTAACGACATTTTTTTCCTTTTTCGGTTTTAGCTACTCAATCGGCCGGAATCGTGTCAGCAGTGGAGGAACTTTTTTTTGGCGCCTCCGAAGGCCGCGCATAAGTTGCATGGATCTCAATATTTTTCTATGAAAAAATTATGTAATATAGGTAAAATATAGCCAAATATATTCTTAATTTTACGAAACATTTAATTGAGTACTTTTCTTCCAAAAAAAATCCCGAAAATCACCCAAATTTTCAGCGTTCACACTGGTATAGTCGCTCAAGTCAAACGGTTTGAGTGGTTAAGTCGTTCAAGCAATCCCTCAATTGTCCACTTCATTGATGCCTCTGTGTCAGTTAACAGTGTTCTTTCCGGTAATTGATTGATAACGGTAACTTGGTATGTCTTGCTCTCTCATGTCGAGTGGATAGAGGAAAGGTAAATTGAACCCACCAATTTCATATAGCGATTTTCAGCGAGTACAAGATAACCGAATGGAAAGATTGGCTATCCTACGTTGCCAGCGTTATACCGGACCATGTGCTCTAACCAACAAGGTCGACTTGCGTTTTGGCCCTATAACTATTATGTTGGTCGCTTTGGCATTCTCTCTCACTCGTTCTCTTTCCCTCCCCCCTTCTCTCTCCCTCTCTCTCTCCCTCTCTCTCTCTCTCTCTCTCTCTCTCTCTCTCTCTTTCTCTCTCTCTCTCTCTCTCTCTCTCTCTCTCTCTCTCTCTCTATAGCCGTACTGTCCTGTGGGATTTTGCCTGCACGGGCACTGCGAACAAATTGCCACAACGAACTTAGCTCGCAGACTAAATCCCGCCAACGTTCCGCGACAAATCCTCCCTTACCAGTCAGATTTTCCCCCTATTTATATAGTATATGTTGGCATATATATATATATATATATATATATATATATATATATATATATATATATATATATATATATATATATGACCTAACACTTTTCTGCATATAAATATTGGAATCCCATGAAATATAAGACCTTTTAGCTACATGTGCGTATACTCTTGCACATGCACTCTTTTTCGAGTATTCACCAAATGAGGAAATCGTAGTAAGAGACAGAGCTGGAGTGATTAAGGAGCGATACGCTAATGGACACGTTCGGTAAATCCCTTCGAACGAGAATGAGAACGTTGGAAATGCACGGAGACCAGAGTTAGTGGACATTCCACATACGTTTTCTCTCCGTACTGACCGCTGGAAACTTCACCTCCAATGGATACAACTTTATGTACATTCATTCATGTTCACCGCATGAATATACCGAGTGGTTCAGAAGCAATATGCCTATTCAATGAACGAGGATGCATTTTATTTGCGAATAATGAAACTGAATGTCCTGGTTTTTGTTTTGCAACTTCGAGACGCAGAGTCCGATCAGCTGAGATGCTCATCGGGTGCTAAATTTATCGTAGTTTAATAGTACATTCACACATTTCCACTAAATCTTCGAAATACAAAGAGTGAAACCAGTTGGAAAAGTTTAAGAAGTGCCCGCTTTGCCCGGGAGGGTAGTCTAAAGCGGGCACAGCTTCTGGGCAAAGCGGGCACGTGGAGGGTAAAGCGAGTACTCTGTATTTTTTTTTTCGTGAGATTAGGCATCAATAAGAAGAAAATAGGGAATCATAGGGGGAAAAAACTATGAATGTACCCACATATTTTATTGCAGACAAATCATTATTATTAGCATAAAAAAAACAAAAACTTAACGTGTCTTCTTAACGGTCAGTAAACTTAATTTTTTTGGCAATCATCACAGTAAAATGATCCAACACCAGGGTAAGCATGCATCATGAGCCCACATTTGACAGTCATTGCATTGAATCCAGTCTTCGGTGGGAGGATCTATATATGGTTCGTTGCATACAATGCACTCGTAATTTTCCTTGTCTCTAGTTTGTTTCTTTCTTTACCTTTTTGGCGTATCCTTAGTTTGAACATCCTTCTTAAGGCTCTCATCCCAAGAAGCTTGTTGTGTCTTTCTTTTATAATTATTTACCGTCTGAAAATAATAGTGGGTATCGTTATAAGAAGGTAACAATACCACTGTCAAACATTCAAAAAAACATAGTTGCAATAAATAATAGCGTTTTGGTGAGTTCTTACATAGATAAATAAATGGGAAACTTATTAAAATAAAGTCACTTAGTAATCTTCTATGTTCTATTATCATCTTAATTTCACATTGTCATCTGTCATTGAAGCATAGCTGGCACGTGCTCGATTTTCTACAATGAAGGTAAAAAATAAGGAAATTATTTAAATAAAGTATCAACCTCATTTCCCATAGCCATCTTTTATGCTGGGCATAGAGGGCACATGCTCGCTTTGCCCTTTTGCGCCACTTGACGTTTTCATCAAACTTGACCAAAAAATGGTTGGAATTTATTCAAGCAAATATGAATCAAACAAAGTGGAATAGGCATCAAACAATAGTCACATTTTAGTATTGATCTATTTTATTCCCAAATAGACAAAACACGATGTGCATACTTTGCTTTTTTTTCGAAACCCGTGGAATTTTGTTTTTTTTTGCCACATGAGCCACGCGGTCGGCCGCAGTTGAGATTCACGACTGCGGCAGATCGGGCGGGACGGGGGAGACATCCCCGCGTCGCGAAACCGCGGTGAGTTTTAACGGCGGGGTAAAGTTAATTCAGCGAAAAAACGGCATGTTTTTAAGATTTTTTTTTGGCGTAACGAATAGTGTTTCTTTATTGAAAAATTTACATATAATAAAGTAACATTTGAACAACATTCTCCTAAATTTGCATTGCGAAATATTCAAAATTGAGCGAGTGAAAATTAAACCCCGGAGGCGCCTCGAAAAAAAGTTGGTTTGCGGTGTGCACCATAACTCGCAACAGAATCATTTGAAACAAAAAAATCAAAATGCATTTGTTAAAGGAGATGTTTCTCGAGGTAATGACGGGAGGATTTTTTTTTTTCGATTTTTCGATTTTTCGTAGTACTTGGGAGCCAAAAACCCGATTTTCGCTAAAAAAATCGGCTAATTTGTTGTTGAAAAATTAGTAATTATTGAAGAAAAAAACAAAAAAGCTCTCGACAATACCTGGTGAATTATGTGAAGAAGTACTGTGCAAAATTTCAAAGCGATTGGTCCAGTAGATTTCGAGTTATCGTGCGCACGGACTTCAAATATGACAAGTTTCAGAAAAACGGTTTGAAAAACGCAGAAGAGAAGAGAACGGCATGGAGCAATAGACGCTCAAATACTCATAACTTCGTCAATTTTACTCCGATCGACTTGAAATTTTAACACAATATTCTTGACATATTATGCATTCATTTAAAATATGAAAAAAAAAAAATACTTTACCCCGCCCTTAAAATGTTAGTCGTATGAAGGATGCCCGTTTTAGGCCGGGTGCTCGCTTTGGGCCTCCTTCCCCTATATTCTTTTTTTTTTCTAATCTCATTACACTGACGATGCTTGCTTGGATTATCCAAAACAGTATTTTGTTCATGTTGCTAGTGTCTAAAATTGTAATTCGAACAATACTTCAAGGTATGGAGAAAGAAAAAGTCGCTTAATGGTTTTTCTTCAGACATGCATTTCTCATTCGGAACGATTTTTTTTTATACGTCCTGTAAGTGGCGGACTACCATCTACCCAATCGTTTTCATTCACTTGGCACGGTCGGGTGAGCTGTTGGCGTGTCCGGGTGAGCGACGTGCGTACACGGCTCTTGGCACCACCAGGGAAATAGGCGAAACGCGGACACCCTCGTATTTCTGTATGGGTGTGTGCGAGGAAAGGAGAAAGGGATAGTCCTCGCGGAGCGTGGCGTCCAAATGGATGGATGGAACGTTAGGGAAAATCTTTCGGGAGATCAACATTCTGTTGATACACTTGGGAATCAGTGAAAGAGCAAGTGTGAGAGAGAGTGAGGGGGGGGGGGGGGGTGGGCATGTATGTGGGAAAGGTGATTATGGAAACATTTGGCTTCGAGGTAAATCCCCATGGAAGACGTCCCTATACTCAACATTATGTGAACTCCAATATCTTCACAATCACATTTAGAAAAATGTAAGCGAATTCACATAAAAATCATAACAATGACTCTTCGATTTCTGGAATCAACCGTTCGTTAAAAAAAATGTATGGATCGTCCTTAAGGGGCTATAGCAGTGTGACACTTTAAAAAAATCGATTTTTTTTGCCGTTTTCGACAGTTTATACTTTCAAGAATATGAGATGAGATTTTTATACTTTCAAAAATATGAAATGAGATATTTCAAATTTGCTGACATTGTAACTCAAAGAGCAATTATCTGATTGACGTGAAATGTAAACTGAGTACTCTTGAATATATTTACTTTATAATGACATAGGATATTTTTTATTGGCTGAAAATTGACAATTTGGCATTGAAAAAAACGACCATTTTATAGGCAAGAAAACACACTTTTTTCATAACTACGCCATTTTGTTAGATTTTGATATTTTTCGAAAATCCTACGTCATTGTACAGGAAGCACCTTCCAGTTTAACAACATTTGTTCCTTTTTCGGTTTCAGCTACTCTATCGGCCGGAATCATGTCACCATTGGACGAACTTTTTTTTGGCGCCTCCGAAGGCAGCTCTTAAGTCGCTTGGATCTCAATATTTTTCTATGATAAAATTATGTAATATAGGCGAAATATAGCCAAATATGTTCTTAATTTTCCGAAAGATTTAATTGAGTACTTTTCTTCCAAAACATTCCCGAAAAACACTCAAATTTCGAGCGTTCACACTGGTATAGCCCCTTTAAACTGGTAGATGTGCTGATGGTCAGCATTCTATAGATGTAATGTGTACAAGAAATCCTTGCCCCACATATATATACAGGGTGTCCTGTTATGAATGGATAATCCTGCAACTGTCGATAGGCCAAATCATGTTCTACCATATGCTGTGATTTCAGTTTAGTAAAAGCCATGCGATGTTCGAGATTTAGGGCTGTATGTTATTTTTTGAAAAAAATCATCTGCTTTCGGGGTTTCGCATGCCATTTCTACAAATGACATGAATCGACAATAAGTAAGCAAGTTTTTAAAGTGATTGGTACGATTTGCGTACTAAATTTTTTTGACACTGCAGGCTATCAAAGTCAGATGTTCGAATTGGTTTATATGAAAAGTCTGCATAAGATCTTTTTTCATTAAGTTTCCTTAACATTTAAGGTTGAAAAGAAGACTTCTCTCGATAAAACAAATAACCAAGAGTGTTTTTTTTTAAACCGGGTCAAAAAAGTTATTTGTAGAAATGGCATACGAAAAACCGAAAGCAGATGATTTTTATCTTGTTAACTAAAATTGCAGCATACAGTAGGACATGATCTGACCTATTGAAACGTGCAGGATTATCCAATCATAACAGGACACCCTGTACATACACATTTGACAAAACTGTAGGGTGCTTTTGATTGTTGATTTTTGAAATGTTTTGCGAATCTTTGACGCGAGCAAAACCAAGTAGAAAAATTATGGCAAAAAAAGTCAGTTCGTCCCATTGCCCGCTTATAACTCGAGAACCACTAAGTCGATTTTAAGGGGGATCGATTTTTTCCTTTGAGCGAGGAAAAAATTGCTGATTTTCATGATTTTTTCCAAAAGAAAAGATTTCTTCACCTTTTTTGACACTTAGGGTATCTTCCATTACTACTTTTGACCGTTATATGGTATTTTTATTTTTCATTAATGTTTGAAAATGGCGGAGGTATGGCACGGTTTTCTAAACGGGTTGCGGCGAACGTTGTCAGACGGCGTAACGCGTAGCGTCGATTAATCTTTTTAAAAAACCAACACAGATTTTTCTTTCATCAACACTCATACTCAAAATGTGAACCAAACAAAAGTGAGAAATGTTGAAAATCGACGGAATGATACGCTTGGAAATAAAAGATTGAATTTTCCGCAAAAAATGGCTACAGTTTGCAGTGAACAATACTTTTTTTTATTTGATAAAACATTTAGAGTTATGTTTTAGACGATAACGTTGAAAAGATTTATACTAAACTTGATCAGAACCGGTTGATTAGTTATTTAGCTCTACGTCACGCCAGTTTCGAAAATGCAGTTCAGAGGACCGTGCCATACCTTCTCCATTTTTGAAGAGCAATAGAATAAAAAATACCACGTATCAGCCAAAAGCAGTAATAAAACCAAGTGTCAAAATTGGTGAACAAAATCTTTCCTTAAAAAAAGAATCATGAAAACGAGTAATTTTTTTCCTCGCTTAAAGGAATCTATCCCCTTAATGAATCTTTTGCAGGTACTCAGCTCAAAGTTGAGAATAGGACTTAGGCTACTTACCATTACGGCATACAGTTAATTACAACTACAATAAACAAGGGAATAAAAACTTAACAAAATGTTCGAATTAAGCAAAAATCGGTAACAACAATCGGTAAACATATTTTCAGTCTGAAGTCTGATCGTTCGTATATCTTCGAGCAATGAGACGCATTTGCTTAGCAATAGATCCGGAATCCCGCGAAGGGTAATGATTTTTTTTAAGGACTGTACATTTTATCCTTCCACCGTTCATTTAATTATGTTTTTTTACTGAAACTGGTAGATTTTTTTATAACAGATTAATAAACCCTTTTAAAATATACGCTCCACATATTTTACTTCATAATCATCGTAATTGCCTAAGCCACTCTTTTAATACTACTATTTCAAAATATCGGAACGAAAAAAATGATTTATTGAGGTATAGACCTCATTAAATCATTTTTTTTGTATTATGTTGTTTTTGTTCGCATTAGTTATGAGTAGCCATATGGCTCATAGGCTGTGCAATGATGGTAGTTATTAAAACACATTTTAAGACATGTGCATGATATAAAAATTCGTTATGTTTGAAGCTTTATTTTTCATGGCCACCACTATTTTGACCGGCTCGTTGCAACCGTCTTTTATTATTATGAATACAGAAAATGTTTGCGAGATTCGTTCACTATTCCGATAATTTTGTTTAAAAATTGAATCCCTCAATGTCCTTTGAGCAATAAATCCTAAATTTTCTTCAAGAATTAAATTAAATTAAATTAAATTTTTAGAGAATTCGAAAATTAATTTGAACTTCCACAAATTTCGCGAAGTTTCTTCGGAAAACCGAAATTTTTGGGAATTTCCACAAAATTTGGGAGAGCAATGGCCTCACTCACAAGTCGTGCCTGAGAAAACGCGAGCGACTCATTGATCGTTATTTCGCTTCGCGTTTCTCGCTCCCTTTCGACTCTCGCCGGGGTTTCACAGGTAAAAATACCTTTTTCTCGGCTGTTCAGTCCCTTTCGTTTGCCTCATTCTCCCTTTCATTCGTTTCCCTCGTACTCGTGCATTTCTTCTTCTCTCGAGACTCCAGCAAAACAGTCCTATTATTCTCTCCCTCTCTTCGTTCTCCCGAATATCGTGCCTCGTTATAGCAGTGCATTCAACGATGTACTGAAAGGAACAAGAACAAACAAGAAGGCACAATTAACATTCTATGCGAAACGACACGTGAACCGTGGCTTATGGGATTTCAATTAGTTTTTTCAGTCTTTTAATGAAAACGACATACCTGCCCGAGAAGACCAATATGTATTCCAGAAAACATGATATTCGCTCGGAAGAACGTTCAGCAGTTACGTTCATATTTCCGAACATATTTTAAGGGGAGATATACACCTAGATGGTCGAAAAAATTGATTTAGAAGCTATGAACATTCCGTCGACCGTAGAAGACCTACACGATGGGCCTGGTATCGATGATTCCATGTAAGTTGACGAATTTCATGATTTATTCATTCCCAAATTTTCAAACGCGTTTTTCTCAAAACCACGTTTTTCAAATCGATACCAAAAATTTCTCGAAAACCAATGAACCGTTTGCCGAAGTTTTTTGTGGTTATTCTATACACCATTATCTAGTACTTGTTATAGGATTTTTTTTCCGTGACTTAGTTTTTGTTTTATGGGCAAAATAATAACTAATTTTTGGCCCAAAAATCAATATTTATGTTCAAATGTCCGCCATTTTGTCATAAATCGATATTTTCAAAATTGGTTATGACAATTACTAGATTATAGTATCTAATGTAATAATCTTTTTGGTTTTTTTTCAGATGATTTTTGAAGAAACCCCAGTGGGTATACGCAGATTTCTTTACGACGCTCCAAGGATCATACAATATCCTTGTATATTTTTGATATTTTTAAATAAAGAAAATTAAACATATTTTTGAATGTATATGCTTTTAGATAATTAAAACCCCAATCCGAAATTCCAAATAGTTTACCTTGAAAAAATTGACAAAAATGATATTTTTTCCAGCTCCTAGGTGTATATCTCCCCTTAAAGCGGGACGCCGTTGTCACGGGTCAACACATTTTTTTGCATTTTCTCAACATCTACATATTCAAGAATATGTAAAAAAAAATCAATTTGAAATATGGAAAATTGGCCACGTTACAGACGATTTACGATTACGTAAAAGTTGCAATCGCATTTTTTTCGAAACATTTCTCGACCTGGCCGAAATCATAACTCCAGCTATAATTGTTTTTTTTTTAATTCGGTATTTTTTCAAGCCCCCGAACATAAGTAAAACTTTCGCCAAAATTACACTTTTTTACCACCTGCTATTTAGTATTTTTTTGATCGATAAACGATTACGTACATCGAGAACCACATTTATATAAATTGAAAAACTTTTTCAGTTTTACTTTCCAGACCAACCATTGTCAAGTTATCGACCCGGCCATTGGACCACATTTTTATACAGAGGCTGTAATATATCTCAATAACGTTGTTAACTTTTAATTTTGTTTCAACAAAATTTTACATGAAATGAGTTCAATATATGTTTCATAACATATATTTTTTCTACATCCCAAATAAATAATCTAGTGAACAAAAAGAATTCGGAAAAACGACCTTTTTCGGCCTGTCACAGTGGTGTCCTCCCTTAATTGCCCGACGATGCGAATATATATTATTTGCGTTTCGTCAAGAGTAATAGGTACACGAGAAAAATACATAGAACTCACTTGGTTGGATTATTTTTCCGCTCTCGTAAATACGCCTCAAAAAATTGCGAGTGATGAACAAACGAGACGGAGGTGGAGAGAAATAAATTAGTAATGCATCTTTATCTAACTATTTAATTGTGAGCAAAACGATCAGTCGTATGGGTTCACGTATGTATAGAGTGTCTCAAAATGACCTGACATTTTAATTTATCAATAAAACGTATTATTCATTTGAAAAGTGCGAATATTTTTATTTTAATATAACGTACAAACATGGAGGTTATGTGAGGAACACAATATCCGATAAATGGCCGCCTCGTCCCTGTTTGCAAACGTTGACTCTTTTGACGAAATTTTCCATAACATTTTGGCATAATTGCGGACTAATTTCATTAACGGTGGGTCCAATTGCTTCATTGAGTCCCGGAATGGTCTGTGGATTATTGGCATACACTTTTCCTTTTCAAAAAACCCCCGAGAAAGAAGTCCAATGGCGTCAAATCGCACGATACTGGTGGCCAATTCACATCGCCGCGGCGCGAGATAACACGACCATGAAACTTCGTCTGCAATAACTATGCAGTAACAATGCAGCAAATAAAAATTTCTATGTTTTGCTCGATCGTCTAATTCTCCATGTCTAAACCTTAATACTTCCTGATGCCAGCTGTCCAAAGATAAGTACTCTATTTTAGCAACAAAAATTGCGACAATTTTTTAGGCAAATTTTTCACTTCCCAAAAATTTGCCCCAATCGTCGGATAATTGTTAATAACAAATGAAATATGCAATATAAAAAAATCCTACGTTCTTCCATAGACAATGTATTTTTCAAGATATATTCAACATTTCAAGTGAATCGGTTGAAAATCGTCTGAGTTATGTTTCCGGCCAACTTAAAAAATGCAGTTTTGAAAATAAATGCCTGCACAGCCGCTATTTTGAAATTAATCGCTTCAACAGAATTATTGCATACAGTCACTGATATGTATGATAAACACCCTTTTTTGTAATCTCTTTATTTTGTAGGTTTTCTTAAAAAAAAAAAACAATCCCCAAAAAGTCGATTTTTTCGACTTTTTTCGACGGTAATTTTGAGACACCCTGTATTTTACACACACAATACGATTTATTAACAGCTCTCCGTTCGCCTCATTGTCGTTGCAACGTCCGACGTCATCATTTGTCAATGGATCATTGATTTTGCCGTTTGTCGTCGATTTTTTCGTCATAATACAGCGAAATTAAAGCAGCGATTAGATCTCACAGTAAGCCCTATTTATATCTACTTATAGGTAACGATAGTTGTTCGAGGGGTGAAAAAAGCACATTACCTAAATTTGCAAGACAAAAAACTGCTTTTCGACTGTATAATGGGTATACCTGTATACTTATGAGTTTAGGTGGTGGCACACACAGCCCAATGAATAATTGACGAGGACGTGACGAAGCGCAACGCTTACCATTATTCTTATATAGCTGAGAGGCAGTCGAGGCAACGCTCGCGAGATGAAGAAGGAGAAAGGGGATTGCTTGGTGATAGCTCTCGTTCCTCGTGAGAGAGAGAGAGAGAGAGAGAGAGAGAGAGAGAGA
>OZ023316.1:38320650-38385442 GCA_964007375.1 Ophion obscuratus | reverse complement strand
AATTGACTTCGCGGTCGATATTCCTCTGTATCCGGCCACGCTTCGCCCTTCTTGCCCCTGTATCCCTCTTTCCTCCATCATCAACCTCTTTCCCTCTGTCTTGTCTTCCGCTGTGGCAGCAAATGACTCAATAATGCATCGTCTAGTCGTTATAAGAGGCCTCCGATACCGAGGTATATGTAGCATCCAACCAAGCACGAGAGGTAGATAGCCAGTGACAGGAAGAGTGAAGAAGAAGAGAGAGAGAGAGAGAGAGAGAAGTAAGGGAGAGCTTGCAAGTCGCAAGAGCGTCGCGAGGGAATCGCTTCATGAGTAGGCACTCTCGATGGTCTCTTCGCTCTCCTATCACAGATTTCCCATGTCATAAATTTCGATCTTTCAATATTCCCGTGAGATATACGCCGATAAAGTGATCCTTCCAAAATAAAGGTAATGTCGGCTCGACAATTACACGTGAAAAACAAAGCGCAAAATTCCGCCGTCGTTTGAAAAATCAACCCATTTTTGTAGAGTGTATCCGTTTGTGTATCTTCGTGTGGATATTGTGCTCCGAACGTGTTGTTTTTGCCATTCGGTCATAGGTGAAATTGGCTTTGGAGTTCACGGTCCCCAAATCGTCACTGGAGAGAAGAACATCGATGAAAGAACGTTCACAAATCGACGTGCCATTTTCTGCTAAAGTTACACTTTCCCACGATGCTTTTGCGGAGCGTGTCTTTTTTTAACTTTTAAGAATTGGTTGAACGTCCACCAGACTCTGTGTTGGCAAAAACTTTTTATCAGTTAGGGGAGGGCATCATTGTGACGGACCGAAAAGAGGTCGGTTTTGTCCGATTTTTTTTTCTACGTGTTTATTTATTAGGGATTTGGAAAGAGGTCTGTTATCGAGCATATATTGAACTTAGTTCGTGTGAATTGTTATTTAAAAAAGAAGCAATTATCAATGTATTGAGGTATACGAGCATATTTATATTGAGGTATGTATTGTAACGTTGCGTTACGAATATCGAAACTATCCGAGAAAGGTGAGGTAAGCGGGCCGGCGTAGCTCAGTGGTCAGAGCAGTCGACCGGCAACCGAAAGGTCCCGGGATCTCTTGGGGTTTTTTCGGGGGATTACAAACGGCGCCCAACAACGGCCCACGGCCGAATCAAGAATATACTGATTGTGAATCTGAATTATCCTTGATTGCCGTGGAAAAGAATCCCATCCTGAGATGAGAGTCTCATTGAGATAGCCCCCCTTCCTACCCTTCCGACCAGGACGACCTGTAGTACCGCTCTCCCCTCCGTCCCTCAGATAATCCCTGCGTCTGTAGTAGTACTCGTTGCGTATTGCGTTCAGTTTGGGCAAATTCCGGGAGAGTTGTATCGTTGCGTTACGAATATAGAGACTATCCGAGAAAGGTGAGGTAAACAGGCTGGCGTGGTTCAGTGGTCAGAGCAGTCGACCGGCAATTGAAAGGTCCGAAAGAAGGTGTTCGAATCTCGGCCCAGAAGCACGCACCGCTTTTTTTCTCGGATCTCCTGGAGTAGTTTTTCGGGGGATTACAATTTATATATATACATACATATATGTATGTATATATATAATGTATACGAGCATATTGAGGTACATGAGCATCTGTATAAAAAATGTAGTCTAACGGCCAGATCGATAAATTGACAGTAGTTGGTCTGAAAAATGAAAAAGTTTCATAATCTGTATAAATGTAGTTTTCGTTGTACGTGTTATTTTGGCGAAATTTTTACTCATATTCGGGGGCTTAAAAAGTACTAAATTTCAACAACAAAAAAAAAACGGCTGCTTACAACGTTAGCTACTGTAATTACGGACATTATGATTTTTGAAAATTGAACATCGCACAACGCCAGGGTTATGAATCCGGTCAGGTCGAGAAAAATCGTTTCGAGAAAAAGGCGATTGAAAGTGCGCCCAAATCATCGGGCTACCTGCTCTCACTAAAATATCTGTAACTTGGGCAATTTTTAATATTTTAACTTGAACATTTATTACCAATATTTTATGCTGTTATATAGGAACGGATATTTTAACTTGAACACTCTTGAATAGTTATACTTTGGGAAAATGCAAAAAAGTTCATCCGTGACTCGTCACAGTGGTGTCGCGCCTTAAACTCTAAACGGTATACTTTTCTAGAGCGCAACTCTATGTGCAGTGAATGTATTTAGAAAAAAAATGGTCGACAGGGACGTATTTGCTCTGTCGTTCCGTTTATATTGTTCTTAATTTTTTATGTTCGTTAAAAAAATAATTCTAATTTTACGAAAGTAATAATAAATTATTTTGATCGCTGTACATAAAATTATATGCAATCGGGAGAGCATTTATAAAAGGTCAGCACTCTATCGATCATTTTTTCAATTGACACTTCAGCTGAAACATAACAGTGAAGGTTAAATATTATTTAAGTTATAGGAAAAAAGAAACTATCATTTAATTTAGGCACAACATGTGGGTTTCAAGTGTCGTATCAAGGCCTGTATTATTGGCAGTGAGAGTTGAATAAACATTGTCCGTTTGCGGCCAACACGCTTGCCCTGTAGCATTAACCGGCGAAGGGACATGGGATTTTCGCCGAGCGTTTGCTTGTTAATATGTTTATTATTCGCGAAAGTACGAATGGTGGCTCCCACTCGCTTCAACGATCGCTTAAAATGTTGATTTATCTCACTCAGAGATACGACCGAGACCAACGAACCACCGGACACAAAGGAGGGTGCATAAATGAGGCGCATACCCTCGCACACTTGCAAATCGATATGTTTAACGTATATGAACAAAAGCAGTCGATTTTTAAAGCAAATCGACGTTGCGAACTGTCCTCCTAGTGGCCAATCGTTCCCATGGGGCTGCATAGTCAACATCATGTTTACCCAAATGTCTTCAAAATCACCTTTGCATTGCATCAAAATACTTACATTTGTAAAAGCATTTTTATCTTGACAAAAAAAAAGTTATTTTAAGGGCGTCCTGTTCTCTCAATCAAGGCTTAAAAAATGGACAAAAAGTCCTTGAAATAACAAGATTTACTGATAGTCAACATTGTTATAACAAAATGGGTTTAAAATATCTTTTTAACATATATATATATATATATATATATATATATATATATATATATATATTGGGATGTGCGGAAAAAAATCGATATTTTTTTTCGTTTGCATCCACCAAAAAAGGTGAATTGAGGTAAAAAAAGAAGAATCCTCGAAGGACAGCACAAAAAAAATATTTCGAACGGCGCATTGCATTTGAATACTTTCCATAAGAATAACACACGAAAATATTGACACTTCTGAAGGTCGTAGTAAAACTGTTCAGAAAAAATCACACAAATATGTCATTAAGATATTCTGATAGAGAATTGAATTCCCTACAAAAAAGTTCCTACGAACAATTAGCTTAGAGCATCTGTGCAAGTGGTATCGCTATCTGAAATTAAATTTTATTATTTAAAGGACGTGCGCACCATAGCACCCGCTGCCACCTGGCGGCAGCATGCGGTAGCTTGTAGTGCAAAATTACAAGCTTTACACTAGCGCCACGAATGGGAAACCGCGACATTTTTCCCCCATTTTGGCCCCAAATCAAGATCTGTCACTGCTACAAAATTTCATTCGTTATTGCGAAGTGAATACTGTAGTAGGGGAGGCTGCCCCGAAAAAAATAGCTAGTCACTTGTGGTACTTTAACGAGAAAATTGTTGCTTTTTCGTTGTTCGACAATGCTGTGCTGATAAGTGTGAAGGCAACAATGGTACAAGCTCTGTAATCTCGAGAAAAGTCCAAAAATCCTTCCGAGTGAGTAATTGTTAAAAAAAATGATTGAGACATGTTGCTTAAAAAAGACATAAGCGATTTCGTTACTTAAGAATCCTTATTTCTTTTCCAGCAATTCAATCTGCCTCATGATTTTTTGAGAGTAAATATTGAATCAAGGCCGGAAAATGCCGCTTATTTGAGTTGCTTCGATTTTTTTTAAATCCAAAAGTCGTTAATAACGTAGCCGAACGTGGTGTCACTTTGACAGAAGCATATAACGGTTCATTAACAAAAAACGAAGAGCAGCTACAATATTTATTGGGCGTAGTGAAAAATCATCGACAGAAATACCCGAATTGCAACAAACAGGCTCTTAAAAAAGGAACGATGATTATCAAACATTATAATGTAAACACAAACTATTTTATCTTGTTAAACCTTTGAATAAAACTTTTCGAACACGATCAATGATGGACGTCGTTTCTTTTATATTTCTTGTTGTACTTGATTCTTTTTTGTATCAGAGAAATATTTTGAGAACGATTCCATGCAAATTGTTGATAGAGCAGAACATTCTCTGCAAAAAAAAACCCAAAAAGTTTTTTCGTAAAGCGATAAATTCGATTATTACAGCCTTTTGAATTTTTTTTTCTATTAATTCAATTTCAGACAGCGATTCCACTTAAACGGTTGTTCTGAGCTGATTTTTCGTGAACACTTTTTTGTTGGAAATTCGATTCTCCATGAGAATATGTTAATGATATCTTTTTGTGATTTTTTTTCTGACGAGCTGCACTACCACATTCAGAAATCCCAATATTTTCCGGGGTTATTCTTATGGAAAATATTCAAATGAAATACGCCATTCGAAATACTTTTTTTTTGAGCTCTCCTTCGAGGATTATTTATTTTTTTACTTAATTCACCTTTTTTTGGTGGACGCAACCGAAAAAAAATATCGATTTTTTTCCGCACACCCTAATATATACATATAAATACACACATACATATTCACACAGGGTATTAGAAAGGTCGGTGCAAAGACTTAAGGGGGTGATAGGTCGCCTCGTTAGGAACATAACTAACCTAGGTTACTTTAGTCCAAAGTCTAAGCATTTCGAATTATCATGGTAAGTATGATTTTTCGAAAATTTCCCAAATTAGGCAATAATTCGTTTACCTCTTATTTTATAACTGTTTTCAAAAGTAGCATTAACATAAGAGGTATTTTTATTTTTTGACAAGTTTTTAATTATTCAACACGTCCCATTTAGTTAGTTGTGTGGATACAGATGATTGTATTCGTGGTTGTTGATTGAAAACACATTAAGGCCTTACCCCCACTTGTAGCGCAAAAAAGGCCTTTTTCATGAATTTTTTTAAAGAAAACTACAAAACTTTTTTAATCGATCAATATACTATCTTAAAGAACACATCTTGAAGAAATTTCAGTAATTTTTTTATCGAAAAATATTACATTGTTTAGTGGCAAATGGCCGTCAATGCAATAATGTTTTCATATACACGGTTTGCGGTGACCAACATTGCGGCGAAGTGGATCATCTGAAAAAAAATGCGGATGGATTTAGTCAAATATAAGTATAAACTAGTCTTCAATCAAAGGATTTTAAAAAATATTCATTTTTCACAAAATGGCGGACAGTCAAAGTTAATGGTTCGATTTTAACGAAAAAAACGGCCGTTTTTTGGCTATAAAACGGCCATTTTTTTTTCGAAAAAAAAAATCGATCGATTAACGATTACACTTTTATGTATTAAATAAGCCTGCAAAATTTCAAGAAGATCGGTTCATTAGTGTTCGAGTAATCTTGGTCACCGACTTCAGAAATGCCATTTTGAGAAAAACGCGTTTAAAGTTTCAATTTCCGGTCGTTTACACAACGGATTCTTCTCTTTCAACGCTCATATCTCAGTCAATTTTGTTCGGATCGACTTGAAATTTTCAGGACATATTCTCAGATACTTATACTTCAAAAAAATGCAATAAAAAAAATCGATTTTTTCAAAATCGCAAGTAACCCCTTAAGATATGACGCAACTAAGTTTTTAGTTACCAATTATTGTCTGTTCAAACATTATGAACGAGGTAGAAAAATCATACTTACCATGATAACTTGAAATTCTTAGACTTTCGGACTAAGGTAATCCAGGTTAGATATGTTCCGAACGAGGTGACCCATCACCCCCTTAAGGCTTCGCAACGACCTTCCTAACACCCTGTGTATATATATATATATATATATATATATGTGTATGTGTGCATGTATGTATGTATGTGAGTAATTGTCTGTGTTGGGTGCTTGCATGTGCACTTTACGAGATTTGACCGATAACAACGGGAGGAGTGGGTGGACAGCACGGGTCAACGTTCCATTGTCGCAGCTTTAGCTTCTCATAAAACCCAGTCCGCTATTGTTTGCTGCCGAGCTTGGTGCATTCCTAAATCTCTATTGTCGTGGAACGAATACAATCGTGAATCGAGAGGCGCTAATTCAAACGTTGCCTCCCGAATATCACTGTTTCCGCATCCCTTCGCTTTCCTTTTCTCTCCCTGCCTCACTCGATGCCCGCCGCTTTTTTAAGCTCCGAGCTTTATTTTTCTATCGCGGATGACCAAGGTTGGATAGCAGTTACACGATGAAAATAATCACACGATTGCGCAAAGTCGTAAAGCGGCGGACGAATATACAGTGAGTAAAAAATATCCTGTACAGCAAGATTCAACGATTTCACATCTGTGCGAATGACATAAATATAAAATTGAAAGTTCGAGAAGATGACAATTGGAAATACTCGGCAAAGCTATGAAATAAACTTCATGGAAGATGCTAAACTGCTAGACAATTGCATTTTAAATGATTATAACAAGTTCAAGGGAAAAAGTAACATTTCGGTCTTTTTTCGGAACAAAATCTTCCCGAATTTCATTATTTGCGAAAATTTTGAAGGACTTACGCCTAGCTGCAATTTTAGAAAATATCGATTTTTTTGTTTTCGACCGATTCTCAAAATATTCTCTGAAAATTTCAAGTCGTTTCGTTCAAAATTTGAGGTATTATGGGCGTTTAGGTAGGTTCCGCGAACCGGCGAACTTTGAACACGTTTTCCTGAAAATGACTTTTTCATGGCAAGTGAATACACTATCGCAAAAATCACTGCACCGATCAACTTCAAATTGGATATGCTTCTTTTACATATCAGAAAGTAGTACTTCAACGAAGGATTGTTTTTTTTTGTTGCACAGTTTTTTTTTATTAACGACTGTTAGACTGTTTTTTCACCGAAAATCGATGCTGTCACTTTGGACCGCGGTGATTTTGTCAAAAATCAATATTTTATCAAATCCTTCGTCAAAGATTTTTTAATTTCGGATGGTTTGTTTCCGAGCAGCAGTGGTCACAGCGAAGGACGTTCTTCAAACAGTGCTCTGCACAAACCACAAACCAGCGGTCTACCACATTTATAAATGTTTTTCAGTACAAAAATTGTAAAAGATACTTAAATCTATACTCTTTAATATGTAAAAAAAAAATATTTGCAAACTTGCACACGGTTTCCCAAAAAAAATTAACGAAAATTCCGCTTTTTTTCGGCCATGAGCTAGGTATAACCCGTTAGTTATAAAAGCTTCCCTGTGATGAGAAAATGTGCTTCTCCCTTATGATGCACACGGTTATAGCGCTTTTTCAATGTTGACGCAAAAGCAAAAAATCGTTATTTCGGAAAAGGCTGTTTTTTTTTAAATTCCGACCATTTTATTGATCTTACCAATCAATATTAGTTGCATGCTGAATGAGTGGTGCCAACTTTTTTCACGTACATGAAAAAGCATACATTCTTAGATGGTAAGCTAAAGGCTCGAAGTACAGTGTAAAAAAGTAGACAGGCCACCCATCAAAACAGCACGTAGTTGTTACCTAAAGTAAAGTACCCACATTTACATAGGCTGTGTTTGCTTGATGACAAAGTCTCACATACTTTATTAATTAATTTTTTCTTGATGATTGAGGCGCAGTCTCGCCCGCACCGGGCTCCAGTTCAACTCCTGCTCAAGACTGAGCAAAAATGACCATTTTTTTCAAGTATTTCCACTACAATCCCAGTAGTTTGATCTCCATCTTCAGAAATATATGCCAAAAAGCTGACTAAGCTCAGCTTTCGTCGGTGTTCAGCTAGGGGGTGTCTGCCGCGGTGTTCTTATTGCATGAATGGTAACTACCTAGTAAAGTACGAACTGATTGATTGCATTATATCTTTGGATGTGCCAGATCTAAGCGCCTGTCGTGGTCGTCCTAGAATTCACTTCCGTTGCCACTAAAGGGCTTGGGCACCAACTGTATCGGTGGACGGCTTTCTGCAATTTTTCTCCTCCTTTCATAAATGCCATACAGTGGCGTAGGGAAAAGGTTACAGTACCATTATAGAAGCGAAGTATTGTTGCAGCCCTAAAAGATCATAAGGAGCGGCCGTGCGAAGACGTGCACTCCACCTGCTATCTCGCCATGCAGGCATACGCACCTGGACCTTCAAACAAAACTCCTTCCGCCGTGGCAGTGTACCATTCCCGCTTCGGCAGAGTTCTGTCACTAACCTGGGGCAGTTAAGCCTGCGGGTTGATATCGTCATGCCACAAGTGATATCCAGGTGAAACGTCGCTGACGTTTTTCGTCCTTTTCTGCCCTTGTTCGTCCTTCTTCCGGACTAAGGCGATACTACCACAAAGCGCCTCCAGTCGCATCCTTCAAAAAAAATAGGTGGCCAAGTCCATCCTACAAGGAGTTCAGCTCCATCTGCTTATCTCTAGTTGCTCATTTCACTTGCCCACAGCGACGGAAAGATCCGATTGCACATAATTGGAAAACGCAGCTGTGGTTTAGTCCAAACGTTCTGTGGTTTCGTCCTTCAAAATAGGTTATGTATGTCCACTGTTGCTTGCGAATGGAGGCAGCATGGCTGCACGTACGCTATCTTTAGTGGTTTGCAGCTCGTTCACCATCGCCCACCTGCTCGAGGAACATGCACGCCTTTGGCAAACTCGAAAGACACGATTCCACCAAGACGGGTTGGACGTAAAGACATGTACTGCGATATTCCGACAGTTAGCTTACGCGGAAACGCTGGAAATGAAATTGCTGGATGCTTATATCTCGGTGATGAAGTAATGCAGATATGCATGGCGGGAAAGTATGCATTTGACAAACAAAAATCCGACAAATTCCGGCTGTAATTCCGTTGCATGTAAATTTTTTCTTCCAAAGCTCTTTTACTTATCACATAAGGAAACTTCAAGTACTTGGTGACAGCTGCTTTCATATATTTCAATCGATTGGACAACTTTTTGCCCTACGCAGGTCAGCCTACCTAAGAACGGGTTGTCTCCACTTTTTGTGCGGTGTTTATGTCGTTTTATGGGGGTTCGGTGTGGGAGAGTTCTTTTAATGTAAAATCCGCAGCGAATAATTCACAGGTTAACATAGATAATGATTGATATTGGCACCCATTATGAACTAGTTTTTTTTAACGGTCGATTTGTGGTAGTCACTATCGATCGTATTTTCCATAGCGGAATTAAAACACAGGTACAAGTTTAAGGGAAGGGTAGGGGTTTCGGCGTAAAAAAACACTTTTTTGCAATTTTTATTTATATGGATAGAGTACATTTATTGAAACCTTTTGTACATTGTTAAGTGTCATTTCAAGAATATTCCGTGAAATTTGTACGCGAAAATACCCACAAACAAGCCGGTGACAAAGCTTTTCCAAGAACGCCTTTGGAAAAAAACGATTTGCGGTGTTCACTGTATCTCAGCTAGAAATTATCTGAAATCAAGTACCATTAAAATTTAGTCAAAGTATCATCAAATCCTCGCCCCAACGGTCTTTGATAATTTTTTTTTTTTCATTTCTAAATTTTTGGTGGTCATGTAAAGTGAAAAGTGCTATTTTTCACGAAAAATTGCGCCATTTTGGGGGTGGAAAACCCCCTCAATGTAAAAAAAATCTCAAACTAACCGTTGGGGGGAGGTATTTTACACGTAGAAAGTGTGTACCAAGTTTGAAATAAATCGGTCATGTAGTTTTCAAACGGCAGCGAACACGGACTTTGAAAAAGTGGTTTCGAGAAAAACGCGGCACCGGCTTGTTTCTGGATATTTTCGCCTACAAAATTCACGGTATGTTCTTGAAATGACACTTAACAATGTACAAAAGGTTTCAATAAATTTACTCTATCCATATAGATGAAAAAAAATCGCAAAAAAGTGTTTTTTTTCACGCTGAAACCCCTACCCTCCCCTTAACAATTATATACTCACGATTATACGAAAAATATCCATGCACATTAACCACCCTCAAAAATTGGAAATTTATGACACCAATTTGTATTCCCAGCGAGTAAAATAGAAAAACCTCATTCTACAAACGACATATGCGTACGTACGTGTGCATACTTACATCTGCCCACATGTTCCTACGGATCATAAAATCGTTTCACATTTTGGGATCTATCTTTCCTCTTTTACGACCACCCTCGTGCTGTGCTCGGTTATACTGGATAGGCTTGTATGTAGACGCCGTTAACCGGGCAAGCGTTGTAACATCGCGTGTTCTCAAACATACGGAAAGCATTGGAGGTACTCGCTCCTGGATATGGGTACAACAACGGTAAAATGTGAGAGGCATTCCCAGGTGGTTTCACCGCTGTCACGATACTGCGATACTGAGGGAGAACGCGGTGTGTGTATGTAGAAAACAAAAGTAAAAGATTGAACCCTGGGGGATGAAATAATCAGCAGGTAGGGAGCCTTACATCCCTGCTTGCCTTTTTCTTTCCTTTTACTTATCCTCTTGGTCTTTTTGCCGTCTCGTTTGCTGGAAACATCCAGGGAGGTGGCCGATACCGTTTCCCCGGTCGTGCTTCTCTTCCACTCCTATGATGGTATATGGTCGATTTTTCGTCCATTCGTTTTACACAAGCTGACCGACCAGCAAAAGGGCCTCATCCGCAACGTTCGGCAATAAAGAGCATAGGACACTTGCGACATTTTGCTTCTTGGCTGTTAAAACAGTACGTGGTTTACAAGTGTCTTATATCAGCTAAAAATCATCCATTACTCTGCGCACGCAATCGTCCTTTTTCACGGCGTTCAACACTTGGCTGGGCCGCAGTCTTCCTCGACTTTCTCTTGTCTTGTTCGTCATGTGCACTCCGCGAACCTCCAGAGATCGAGTACGATAAGTTCTCGCTTAAACTGCAATAAAAAAGTTGTACGCCTCGAACATTTTGACCCTTTGGCTTTTAGCTACAAATCGCTACGACGTTCCAGCTTACCGAAACTCTTGGCTCGTCCTGTGCTCCGTGCTATTTGTTTTTCTCACTGGTATGGCTCCTCGACTCCTTCAACACGGAGGGACAATTTGATACACTTTTTGTCCCTCACGTACTTCTCGCTCGGGCTTCGAAAAATCGGATATCGCTCGGGCGTGACGCGTCTGATTCCACCGCCTGATACCACCTGACACGAGACTTTAACAGATGAGTAGGTTCACGAGCGCAATTCTCAGCGGTACTTGATCAATGTTTTTTTTCCCCTCCTCTACCTGGATCGGTTCATTAATGAAAGTTCCGTTAGTCAACGTACGTCGGACAGCTTTCACGGGTAACAAGATTACACGAGGCATCGCTTAGCATTATGAATAAGATTATTTTTTCACTTAGCCATCAAGTACTAGTACAGTCGTGCTTGGAAGAGGAAAAAAATAGCAGAAGGTTAGTTCTTTGACAGGTGATTTTGTAGGTGCCGCGGGTGCTAAATCCAAGTTTGCCCAAAAATCGGGGTGTAGGGTTTTTTAGGGGATGAAGGGGGATGGGGGTGGGTTAATGCCAAACTACAACCCCCACGAGGCTGGCGCCGGGAGATAAAATGTTCGGAAAAATCCGGGCTTTAGTTTTGTCCACAGCGCCGAAGTCGTGGAAGTCCATTTTGGAGGTGAAAAAGTGAGGTGAAATTTAAAAAAAGCTGTTTTCATTCGATAACTCCTGAGAAAGAATTCATAAAATTTTGGTCCAAACGGGAACGTTGCAGCTTTTCAAAAGGCGCGTCGATCGAGTCTTTGATCATCCCTCTCCAATCATATCTTCAACCCCAAAGAAAATTGTTGAAGTATAAAAAAAATTGTTTATTGAGTAACTCAAAAACAATCGATTTTTCGGAGATGGTTTAAATGTACGAAATTTAAAGAATAATTTTCTCTATATTCTCGTTTCTATGGACCACCCTTGAATGTTGCTTATTCCAACCGTCCTCGGGGGTCGAAAATTCAAAATAAAATTCTGGAAAAAGCCTGCACCCCGATTTTCAGGCAAACTTCGATTTAACACCCGCAGCACCTACAGAATCACCTGTCAAAAAACTGGCCTTGTATTTTTTTTCGATTACGGGGTTTTTCAGCGAAAGCACGACTGTACTATACGTTTAATCAATTAATTTTTCACGAGTCGTGAGTACATATGCAGTGAGTAGAAACAGTATTTGTACAACTCGCATGAAACTGTTGTTAACCCTAGGACCCTACACATGGGTACCGCAGACCCCACATTATTAGTGAGAAATGCTAACATCATTTTTCTTGCTTTATACAATCGCATTTTTCACTGTGATAAATTTATTTTAGGTTTTTCTCGTAAAGCCTATTTCACCCGTCAGTTTTCGACCGTTCGATTAAAAAAAAAATCTTTACGACAAACAGTTCGCAGAGTGCATAGCCCCAGTGTAGGTTATTTGTTTCGTACAAATAGTGTAGGGTCCAAGGGATAATTTCCCAATTTTCCGCTATCAAATAAGCCAGTAATGCTTTATGCAAAAGTGAACCATTTTTGGAGATAATATTCTTATTTTCTCAAGCCAGGGTAACTTTAAAAATTAATTTATAAAAACTGTTGAATGGAATCAACCTTTTTCATTAATTATAGTTTGAGGATACAGTAACAGAGAAATATCAATAATAAAATAAGAATAATGGATAAACTTGCAGAGTTTTGGACCCCTAATATTAAAATGTTCGCAGATTATTCTTATTTCATTGTTGACAATTTCTTGTTACTGTGCCCTAGAACTACAAATAAAAAAAGTTCGATTATGTACGACAGTTTTTTGTTTATCAATTTCTAAAGTTGCCTACGCCCGAATTGAAATAATAATAACGCCTCAAAAATGTTTTACTTTTGCAGAAAGCATGACTGGGTTATTTGACAGCGGAAAACATGTGCGACAACCCTTTTACGGGATCGTGGCCAATAACCAGTAGCCCTGTATGTATGTTTGCATGTATGTACATATTGAATTGGTACGCATGTATGTCATGGAAGTCTTTATATCCTAGCGCACCCTCGTGGCCAGGATGTATGACGGCAGTGGCTAAAGATAAGTTTAAATTTTATGAAGACGAATGTTTTCTCCGTTGGCTTTTGCCCCTGCATTCTCTTGGTTTTCTCTATCTCACTTTTTTTCTTTCTATCTTCAGTTACCCCGTATTCTCCCTTATTCTATCTTCACCAACGCGCGTTCTCCTAGACCTGTATATATGCCGCACGTCGAAGAATAAAAGCCTTAAGGGGAAATGAGCGCGGCACGAGTCAACCCCTGCCTGCTATACAGTATGTATAACTTCCTTCTGATATCTTCATCGAATAGAATTGCTTTTTTCTCATACATAGGTATAGACGGTTCGCCACGAGCTCCGCTTCTGGGAGCATCTGCACTTCTTGATTTTGATAAGGTCCGAAATATGACGTCAAACTTAGTCCGTTACTGCGTTTCTTCGCTGCCTCCCCAACGACCGTTAGTTCGACCTCAAAACTCTCATTAAGAAATTTGCTCCGCTCTACAATTGGCCCTTTGGAAGATCAAATTGACTTGGCGATTGACTTTGTTCTCGAGCTTTCCTCACGGACTCTTTACCATTCTATTTCTCCCGCTCCCTTTTTCTCTCTGCCGCCCCGTTTCTTTTCTATCTCCGTCGTTTTCGTTCCGTTTCACTTCCAAACTTCTCTCTGCAAGCCCTGGCAGCAGTTCCACCCTTCTCTCCTTCTGCTACATACGTAGATGTATCCGTATCAAGTGAATGAGGCGAGATTATACGGAAGCATTGACCAATTTTTGTCCAGATCCCATAACAAGATAGGAAAGAAGTTTATCAGGCTGTCTTTTTGTTGTTGTTAAATCGCTACAAGCTAGACGAATTCTACATTTTTTTACATATTATTCGTAATACTGAAAGCTGCGCGATATATCGGTAGCATATAACGTAACAATTACGGATTACCTTTCAAACAACAGGAGCGTTGGAACACTGGATTTTGAGCGAAATAGTTCCAGACCCCATATACGATACTGGTGAAGTACTATTGCCATTTTTATACGGTACAACGATGTACATTTTAATTAATCACCGAAAGACTAAATAATGATTATTGGGATATGAGGATGGTTAGCCCAGTACTCGTTATCGACGTAAATGCATTGCCTAACTAAATTACCGACCCCAATATTCCAAAGGCATCCTTCACACTTGTCTTTTGGCTTAGTGTAAAGACAAGAATTGGACTTTGCTGAATTGGCTGGTTGCCAAACGCGAGAAAAGTCCCTCCACGCTCGTGCTAGCCCAACATCTCATCCTGTTTGGCTTTCCATTCCTGGCTGCTTTCACCGTATATATCCGGATTGTCGACCACCCTCTTTCACTTCATCCACCCCCCGTTCTGTCTCTCTCGCTCTCTTTCTCCAACGTATTCAATCTCTCTCACCCACTCAACACTGGGTTCGCAAGAGTTTGATGACGCTGACGAAAAGTTGGTCAGGCTGCAGAGGTCTGGGGGAAAAACTATAGATGTAATATACACACACACACACATATATATATATATATATATATATATATATATATATATATATATATATATATATATCACCATACGGTTACGACGCCTAGTCTGACTGCTTGAAGCTCACTCGACGCTTCGCAAAAACTTTTGAGTTTTCGTCGTCGCGCTCCGCCGTCAAACGCTAATCAGTCGAACATCCAAGTCTTTGCCTTCCAGTACTGCTGCAACTGAACTTGCGTTTCCGAAGCATTACACCATTTTGATCCATAAACATCAGAACTACGTATGCCAGTGGTGTATACATCGACTTCTATGCGAACAAAAGGATGTTACGGTCGGGTGGAGTGCTCTTGTTTATAACTTTGCGTAATGGATAACACCTTACGGTAAGATATACATCTTCTGGGGTCTATAAACAGAATATGTTCCACTTGTCATCAAAAGATCCTCTTTACCTCTAAACTTAAGCACTTTTAGTGGTTATAGTGCCCCATTACTTACAAAGGACATCACATCCTGGTCCGCCTTCGATTTCATCAAAAGTCGTGTATATGGTAGAGCACAAAAACTATTATTAGTATTCGTAGTATTAGAGTATTAGATACACGTTTCTTTTTATCCGCGTGAAAATGGTTTTAAGGAGTGGAACCACCCTTTAGATGTCAAAGGCTGATTTTTCAATTACATCTGCAAGCACTCCCCCGATTTCACTGAAACGAAAACAAAAATTTGCAGTAAAACTGCGAACTTAGCCCGTGATTTGTCTCACTCTAAGGGGTGATTTCATCCCTTAACCATATTTCTGCCAATGAAAGAGAATACAAATCTAATAGTTTGTAATGCTCTACCATACACACGAGTTTTTGTCAGCTAAACGCATTCCAAAATTGCGAAAATTACGGAAGTATGCATTTTTTCGTTAAAAAATATCCTTCCTCTCTTTTGGCTGGAATATGGAACTTGAATCTGACTATTAGATGCTGAAATAATTTTAAATTGTATCACGATAAAAAGCTCTTGTGTCGTTTTGTTTTCTCGGGAGGACTTTTTGGGCCACCAGGGCCGTCATGCCTAAAAAGATTCTCGCACTCGCGCATTTATCTAAATTCACCGGGCCGCATTACTGCACGAAAATTTTCAGCTAGCTGTGTCCCGAGGATGGAAAATCACGCCCCGACGTATTACCTGCGTTCCTGGCACATTTTAGGTGGCTTCCAAAGCGAAACGAGCATAAAATAGAGTAGGATTATCACGTCGGCGAGACTCGCGACGGGGTGTTACAACGTTGTCCCAAGACGCAGCCACCCCTGGGGTTATAAATCTCCGTTCAAGAAAGCGCCCTACCGAGCTTGGTATGTCCATTTATATAAAAATAGATAGCTACGTGTACGTATATACGTGGGCCTTTTGCACGCAGCATATATGCCATCATCCCCTAGAATACAGCGTGTCTAGATAGGGGTAATTGTTGACATTTTTATCTGCAACACTTGCAGAATTATCGGTAATTCAGCTGAAGACCGATTCCCATCGTCTTTCATGACCCACCGTTCTTCTAACATTCTCAATCTCACGGAATTCAATAGTCTACATCTCATTGTTTCAATGCACATGTACAGGCTCGCAACCCTTACGGGCGTTAATTCTATGGGTAGAAGATAATTGGAGATTCGAAGCGGGAAAATGATAATCGACAATGCTGCTCGCGGGAACTTGTAATCAGCAAGGCAGCTGCTCCGAAAACATAGCAAAGCAGAATATAACATACACACATACAAGCTCCTTATGCAAATAGATATATGAATTAAATATATATTCCTGCATCCATAATCAAGTTTGCTATTTTATTCCAACAGTATATTTGATAGACATCAGTTTTCGCGATGGCATTGAAAACAGCGAAGGCAAAGGTATGATGAGCTTTGGGTCAAACGGCATAGCCGTCAGCGAAGAAATCAGCCAGATTTGATCAGGATCCCTATCTCTTGGCAAATGATCTTGTATTCTTCCATTACCACGCACGAGTGATGCTACATACGAACGAGACCCCGAATACCATGCTTCCTCCGCGGCATTCTCCATCATTCTTATTTGTGCCCACGTGTACATGGAACGAAAAAAGTGCATTAGGAACACTGCACCTCAGGCACTGAAAGATGCTTGTCGTGGAAGGCCGAATGAACCCCGGTCATGATGTACACAAGAACAGAGCAGTATTTGCGACTGTCTTATTGTAACATCAGGACGCTTCTTGACATCGTTCTTGGAAAAGGACTGCATACCTTTCACGTATCGAATTATCACGATTCGCAAGGGAATTATATTTCATGCTGCTTCATGGCGCTGAGATCAAGCATATCTTGCCGTGGATATTGTACATCAAGCTTCCTCGTTGGTGCTTACTGTCTGTGCAGACCAAATGACAACATCAGGATTTGGTATCAAATGAAATTTTACGCAAAGGGTACTCGTGCTTTCCTTTTTAGTCTGTCTATCTCTTTCTTTCTCCCCGTCCTTCTAATTAATTAGAGACTCCGTCCGGACGGCGGGTGATAAATAGCCCACGTAACAGCATCATTAGGACGTGTGGGAGTGTTCTCTCTAGTGTGCCACTGACTAGACTCCGAGAGGTGGAGAGAAAGAGTGAGAAGGAGAAAGACGGACGGAAAGAGAAGGAGGGACAGAGGATAAGGCGTGGAATGCGTTTTCGGTGGTGCTTTCACCTACGGCAGCCCGAATATCCAAGCGGGAGGAACGAGCAAGCCGCACACTCGTTATGCCATTCGTGAATGCCTTATCCGTTATCAAGCTAATTACCTACGTGATAGGAGTGCATGGTATGGTATCTCCTGGCCAGGCCGATGTTGGCGGCGCCTTCTATGGTCCTCCAGTTACGGCTACTTCCATTGACTTCAATGCAATGAGAGCCTTTTCTAACTCCCTATCTCTTTCTCATTCTTTCGACCTGTTTGGTCAGAATCATAAATGAATCAAATAGGAACTTGCGCGATGCCAATATGGCCTCGACACGTCGGATGTACTCACCGAGAGATTTACGGTAGGAGAAACTACAAGTGCTCGTTACGTTCTTCATGCAGCACGTGGAAGAAATGCTTTACGTGCTCCGGGTGAAACGAAGAATCGCTCTTTTTTTCAACCATTGCAAACGGAAGATCTTTGTTTCAACCAGGCGGAATGAAAAATTGATCTTTCTTCCAGTTATTCAGCTGTACCATCTTTCGATGGAATAATGTCAGTTGAGATGCCAGTTACCAATCGTTGCGAACTTCACAAAGGACTAATTCCAAACAGAACATCTCACCCATTTACAACGTCACTGTTCAAACCAGCTCGGACAACGGTATATCAGGGATGCCAGGAACTTCAATGGCAACGCCATGAAACTGATCGAGATGACTCGTGATAGTTCCGATTAAACGATCCACTCTGTTGTAGCTCGACGAGGTTCATTGGTGTGTTGTCTTCGTGGTTCTTTCATTGGGCGTTACTGCTGCGCTACCACTTTGCAATGGACAAACAAAGGGTTTGGAGAAAGCCTCTAGGGAACGTACGGAGCTGTATCAAAGCAGTCGCAATTCGACTAGCGTGAGATCGATACTCCCGAATCTCGGTTCAACTTCCACACCGAGCCAACATCCGGTATAATCTGCTCCAATACCATGTGCCACGTATCGCAGTACAATCCCGTGATTTCTACCGGTCCGTTGCTAACTGCTACCTTGTACGTACGATTCGCCATTGAGACTGCTGCCAGACGCTCGATTAAGGCTTATTACGGGAACGTATACGGAATGCCGAAAGTAATTATATTAGCACTTCGGGTTTGGGTGTAGGTTCAACTGATCGCGAATAGCACCGACGGAAGCAGGCTCGAAAATCCCCGGGCATTACTTGCCCTCTGCAACAACTCGCTAACTCCGCAGCATAGATGAGGTCTGATCCGACCCTCACCAATCCCATCGCCTTTTCTACGGCCACATTCCATTCCACGGATTTCTGGGGTAAGGCTTGTTATGTCGAGCTCGCCGAAAATCTGTATTCACCGTAATGCAACATCGCGATATGTCGGTGCTGTATTTCCCGTGTCGTTTTAGCCTGCTCTTTCTGTCTTTTCACACGGATACAATGGTACCATGTGTTGCGCAAACGAGTCGTGTCTTCCGTGATGAAACGTGCGATGTTATTACGCGAGGGCAAAGCACGGAAGCTTAAAGCACAAGATTGACACAGAAGATACGCTGTCCATTGAGGGTAAATAATATTAAGGGGTCTTCTCACTTTAGATCCCAACTAAAGGCTATTTTCGTGATTTTAAAAAATATGTTTATATCATAGACATAGATATTAAAGTTGTTACACTTAATAAATATAGTTTCGAAATACATTTAATTTTTTTGTTGTTTGTTAATGTATTTATGTAACCCAAACAAACTTTAAACGCGTTTTTCTCGAAACGTTTTTCGACGGCTTGTTGATAAAATCTTCGAAACTACTGAACCCATCCTCATGATATTTTAACCATATTTATACCTATAGGTATAGCGCGTATCAAGGATTTTTTTTAAATTTTGATATTTACTATTTTTTTTGACAAAAACGGTGAAAAAACACGTTTTTAAATTTTTTTTCGAAAAATGCCCGCCATTTTGTTATTTGTGCATATATCAAAAATCGTATGACATGCGCTATAGCTATCAACATACTGAATATAAAACCGTTCATTTTTTTTGTTTCGGATGATCTATCTCCGAGATTTCATCAACAGCACAGACTTACAACTTTTTAGGGTGTTTTTTAACTACGACTTTCGTCTATAAATAGTGACTTAAATAACTAATTTTTTAAAATACATTCCGAAAGTGTATTCATTAAGGCGAGAAATCCCTTTAGAGTTTTCAAAAAATCGATTTTTTACGTATTTCGGAAGTATGATACCCAAAGAATATACTGACCAAAGGAAAACTCGAAATATTGAACATTTACGGAGTTATCGTATATAGTCTAGAGCGCGGGGACAGCATGCGGTCAGGTAGCGAGTCACATGTTAAAACTTTTAACACGATTATCTCGAAACTACGTTTTCAAAAACTGTTCGTGTTGTAGCTCAAAAAGTTATCGACTAATTTGGATGAAATTTTGGGAGGTTATTGTCAGTAATATTATCGGAAGGATATACCTAAAGTTTGGAAAGTAGCGTGTAAATAAATCATTCTTTAGGGGTCAAATATGTCGAAAAAATGGTCGAAAATTCGAACTTTGCAGTAAAAACGGCTCTCATAATTTCAATTTTGCACTTTTTCATCATTTTTTAGGTACATCTTTACCCTTAATATGTCAGTAAACGAATGACACTAAATCTTTTTCAGATTAATAGAAAAAGAGTGACAACTGCAACACTTTTCGATGTCGCGGAAAACAGGCGTCCGAAGACCCTTAATAATGCCGCCATCTTGTTGGTCATCCCATTTTTTTCAACTCGACAGTTATAATAAACTCATGTCCAAATTTGAAAATGATCAGATTATTTTATCCCGTCTAAAAAAAATCCCGAAAAATACCTATTCTTCACGCTCCTAAAGGGATTTCTCACCTTAAGTGTAACAACGTTCATATCAATATCTATAATATAAACCTATCAAAAAAATGCATGAAAATAGCCTTTTTTTAGCGTCTAAAGAAAGAAGACCCCTTGAAACTCTCCATGAAGGGCAAGGCAAAGTGTGCGACTCAGCTCACAACATCGTCACCATAAAAATCTAAAACCGTTTGGTTTTCTTTTTTGTTTCGGATGATCCATCTCGGAGCTTTCATCAACAGCGCAGACCTACAATTTTTCAGGACATTTTTTAACTACCATTTTTGTCTATAAATAGCGACTTAAATAAATTTAAAAATTAAAAATATATTTATTAAGTCTAACAACTTTTATATGAATATCTATAGAATCAACCTTTCAAAAAAATGCATGAACATGTCCTTTTTTTAGCGTCTAAAGAAAGAAGCTCCCTTAAAACTCTCCATGAAGGTCAAGGCAAAGTGTGCGATTTTGCTCACAGCATTGTCACCATAAAAATCGAAGCCTCTCAAAGATTTCCGTCAACGATGATAATCGCGATTCTAGATTTTTCTGAAAATGGTACTGAACTTTTTGTTATAGCTGCTCGAGAGGCGATTACTTGAAGATATTTCTCCACCTCGAGAGCCGCGGTGTATCCGAGTATACGCCATGGTCGGGATTTCTCTGCGGTAATATTAGCGACATTCCGCAAGTGCTGTACAGCTCAAGATCTACTCTCGTTCTCGAGTTTCACACTGGCAGACCGACCAGCGACGCGACTGGCTTCACCGGCACTTTTCGATATATCGACAGACGTGAGTAAACCATGAAACTCCTCCATACGTATACGTTAAGGCTTCTCGTTCCAGATCGCTTCCTTTCATTCACGCCGTTCCGCGATTGACTGACTTTCTTCGCAGACCACGTATCCTTTAGACAGTACAAGTACATTTGTCGTAACGCTTCGTCTATCCGAATCGTCGACTTCTATCCTATAGAGGCGAATTTGCGGTGTTGTAGAACTGAACGCGTCGCCCATGAAGAGTACCATTTCCACTTTTTCCGCTTTTCCGAAAGCCCCCCCCCCCCCTCTCTCTCTCTCTCTCTCTCTTTCTCTCTCGTTCAAGCGAAGTAATGCATGTTTCCTTTGATCCGCGTTCATGAGCACTCAGCGAATATTGCCAGCACGTTTTTCCTTCTGCCCATATATTTTGCCTGAAAAGAGCCAGGAACAACATCGGACGAGAAACGAGACGAGATTTTTTTTCTCACGACACAGAAACCCTCATGAACGAACGATTCGTTCTGAAATATGAAAGGCTCCACTTTCCTCTTCAGCACAATTAACGGGGTATCCCTCTCTGGATGCCCAATTTGAAGGGTCAGAATGATGCATTTTTTTTTCTAGTAACACATTGGTTGGTATACATTTATTTTGGCAATTATTTACTTCAGTGACTTTTCCAAAAAATGAGTTAAACATTTTTTTACTATTTTTTCATTATCTGGGTTACAAATGATGATATTCAGTCGGGGGAAGCTGCAATTTTTCATTAACAAATAACGTTGGGGGTAATTTTGTATTTTTCAAAAACACAAGATCGAAGAATAATAGAAGATGGAGATATATTTGAATATACAGGATGAGGGACATATAAAACATTTTAAAAAATTACGGAGTCAAAGTCGTTCAAGGTAAGTCAAGGTCAGTATCGATTATACGAATCTAAATATCTCGGGTCACTGCCAAATATTTTGTGGTAATCCGAGATATTTAGTTTTGTATTTCATTTTAATAGGTGACCTTGAATGACCCTGAACGACTTTGACCCTCGAATGTTTTTTATGCGGCTTGAGGTGCTCCACAAGATGGTTGAAGAAAAAACGTACCATTCCATTTTAAAAAGTTGAGTTGACCTTGACGTAGCTTCAGCGCTTCCATGGATAAAAAAAGGGTGGTCTAGTATGACGGCCATCTCGAACACTAAAACGTTTGTCTGAAACATTTTTGGATATGATCAATAGTTTGAGTGCTATTGCTCTGTAACACTTTATGTGCTTCACCCTGTATACATTGATACAAACAGTCACACCTCCTGCGGCTTCAAATGGGCGTGTTGCGGGCACGTATTTTTTAAAATTGATTGTCTAAAATTATACTTCCGGGTCGTTATTTTTTTTTTTCATTCCGCACTACCGTGTTCTTTTGGCATCATCAAAATTGTTCATCTTTTGATAATGTCGCCGGCTGCACACACGACGAACAATTCACATTTTCCAACATTACTGCACCATGACGTCGTAAAAAGTCGACACTCCGATCTCGAACTTTGAAAAACCGGCACACCTCGACAGTTCCCATATGGCATCCTGAGCAAGACATTTTACGAAGTGAAGAATTTATTTCACTCGTATTGACGACGCCCTTGTGTTTACAAGTTCATAAATACAGGAGCACCGTATGTTTTTATTTTGCTGTATTGTATACATTTCAAATGTACAAAATGTACGAATACGTTCGAAATGTACGAAAATGGAATATGCGGAATGTACTAAACTCTCTATTCCTATTTTATCAAGTGTTTCCGCCAACTTTGAAAACCCATAACTTTTTATGGGGTAGAAGGGGTGGATTTCAGCTTCCTCCGACTAAATATCATCATTTACAGCCTAATTAATGAGAAAATAGCAAAAAATAATTTATACTCATTTTTCGAAAAAGTCACGCCCTATTTTATCACGTGTTTCCGCGAACTTCAAAATCCCATAACTATTTATGGGAGGGTGCATTTCAGCTTCCTCGAATATCAGCGTCTGAATATCATTATTTATAACACAATTAATGTGAAAAAAGCAACAAAAAATGTTGGGCCCATTCTTCGGAAAAGTCACTCAAGTAAATAATTACCGTAATCTGAAACGAAAACAAAACAAATAATCCTTCAAATACTTATATCCGACTGGCTATGGGTTCACGATCCACTTTTCGAAATTTCGCAAAATACGATAAAAGACAGCCTCTTCAAATAAACCCTCATTTTTCTCTTGAAAAAAAAAACAGCATGCCGAAGGGGCTAGGCCACTCTAGAGGCCGAAAAAATAGGCTTTTTGAGGATTTTTTTCTTCAGAAAAACTACAAAATAAATCGAGATTACAAAAAAGGGTGTTTATCATACATATCAGTGACTGTTTACAATAATGTTTTTGAAGCGATTAACTTCAAAATGGCGGCTGTGCAGCGTTTATCTCAAAACTGCATTTTTTAAGCCGGCCGGAAACATAACTCAGACAATTTTCAACCGATTCACTTGAAATGTTGAATATATCTTGAAAAATACATTGTCTATGGAAGTACGTAGGATTTTTTTTTTATATTTCATAGTTCATTTCTTATTGACAATTATCTGACGAAATTTTTCACTTTCCAAAAATTTGCCTGTAAAATCATCAGGTAATTGTTAATAACAAATGAATTATGCAATATAAAAAAATCTACGTACTTCCATAGACAAAGTATTTTTCAAGATATATTCAATATTTCAAGTGAATCGGTTGAAAATTGTCTGGGTTATGTTTCCGGCTACCCTAAAAATGCAGTTTTGAAATAAACGCTGCACAGCCGCCATTTTAAAATGAATCGCTTCAAAAAAGTTATTGCATACAGTCACTGATATGTATGATAAACACCCTTTTTTGTAATCTCGAATCATTGCGCAGTTTTTTCGAAAAAAAAAATTCCCAAAAAGCCTATTTCTTCGGCCTGAGGCCTGAAGTCATTGTTATTAACAAATGGATCATTCAATTAAAAAACACGATCGTGAACCGAAAATGACTACTGTTGATGCTGAACTGAATGCTGACTATGCAAATTCAAGTCAATAGTGTGGAAGTTCCTCAAGATATCAATCCCGCCATGTCAAGATGTGCAGTTTCGAGATAATTGCGTTCAAACTCGACGGATCGCGGTAAACCACTCGATGTTCCACTAAAATAGGTGTAACTTCATCAATTTTCACAATTTCAGGTTCCGGTTGTCCTTGAAATATTCTTAAAAGTCCACACTATAAAAAAAGCAGCAGAAAAAACAATTTTTTGCCATTTCCAGAGAGAGATACCCCCTTAAGAGTAACTTTCAGTTATTTATTACCCTTAAGAGTACCCTTAAGAGTAATTTAATCCGGATTACCCTTAAGAGTAATTTTTAGTTATTTATTCCGATGCAATTATCATTATTGTCCTTGTCTTATTTTTCTATCGGCCGGATGATTACACTCTGCCGCCGGTGAAAACGAATCATTTGGCTGATGTATGAGGAATGCGTTTGCCAACGGAACAATATGAGAGTTGCGCGTCCGTAGAGTATTAGGGGATTGGCTGAGAAATAGCAGGAAATTCTGCCTTCTCTCCTTTTTTCCCCCCGCTGTACGTCTGTCGTAGCTTACCTATATGTATGTAATGTCGGTCGTGGCGGCGGAAGCTTTATCTCGTCGAAATTGCTGTCCTTAACGGTTGCCACTGGACTTGGAGGCTGCGAACGCTTCGGTATAAGGACCGAAGTCGCGCGTAGTTCCGTAGATAGGGTCACAAGCTGAGGTGTCCTACGGGGATGAGGTTATAAAGTATGCTCCGACCATACCGTATTTCCAGTTCCTGTACAATCCTAAAGCACCCACACAGACCCACACGCACAACACGTAGACGTAGATCACGACCTCTGAGAGACGGGAGGACGAGAGGCCGCGTTATTTTACGTGTCGAATCGTTTGAGTTACGCCTTTGTTTTCCTCACTGCCGAACGACGGTAAGGAATATACGTACGTACCAATGTCGCGTAGAAACTCCATTTGGCGTTCGAAACTGACCCCTGCGAGTGTTCTTAGTGGATATATTCGAAATGCGCGAATGGAACCACTCAAGCGTTAAGGCTGGACGTCCTCCTTGAAGAGGGTATTAGTTCAACACTCACGAGGACGACGTCTTCTATCCGTGTAGTTTGAGAAATTTCTATGCTCACGTATACATCCAGAGGGCAACCCAATGGCGACGTTGTGTCTGCGATCGTCAAGGATCTCAGATTTGTACCATCTAGTTGTAACTCTGGTATACTACTTAGTATTCTGTTCGGTGTAGGGGAAGTAGGGGCTAGATGAGAATGGTAAGGTCAAGCTCATGTAAACCAATATTTGTGAAACAGTGAACTTTGATTATTTTTGAAAAATAATTGTCATTTACACTGAGAACAAAACAATCATTGATCCAATATCATCGGTGTTATTGAATGAAATTTCGTTGCTGCAATTGTAAAATTGTTGGTGTAAATAATCGGATTCATTAGTCCAAACAAAACGCTATTGACTTTAAGAACATGAACAAATTAAAAGTTTATTTTCATTCAAAAGATATATTGTTAGCCGAGAACAATATGATATTGAACCTATCTAAAAAATTATCGCGAACAAATTGTCTAGTTTTGCATGCATTTTCTGCAACGAACAAAAAAAAAGTGTTTCAAGTCGTTACATGAATATTGTTGATTCTGTTCTTTTCAGTTGAATATCTGATATTCTTTCAATGGATATTGCATTGGATATCTGATAATCTCTCCACTATTATCGTAAATGATCATTCTATTGCTCACTTTTTATTTAAGATAAAAAAATTGAATATCTTTCAATTTTTTTAATAAAACGAATTCGATCAAACACTTTATTGTGACAATTCTATCCTATTCGAAAGAACTACATGCGATTTTTCAAATATTTCAGCAATTTTAGTTTTAAGGCTTTCACGGCTCTTTATGTAATGAGAAGAGTATGTGGCTTCCGGATGGAGGCCGTGTTGAGGATCAGCGTTGTGCCGACGTTTCGCAAACGTTACAGTCTGCATCATCAGGGCTGAGAGCTCCGATACTGAAGCTCTCGTGTCTCAGGTATTCCTTATATAGTTGCAGTCATCGTTCCGGATAGCTGCACCAGCCAATCAGATGTTTTAATTGATCAGCTGGTCAATTAAAAAACCGGGAGGACGGTGTGCCAAATAGGATTGACGTGATATCCTCCATCTCTGTTTAGATTGTCCGGATGTTTTCGGATTTCCAAGCTTTCTCGGTGTTTCCTGGAAAAATAGCTGTTTGATGGGGCCAGACTTTGGGCTTTGTCGAACTGGATGGCATGACCAGTCTCCATCCAATGTTCGGCCAGCGCTGATTGTGTAATATGGCCATATTTGATACACCGTTGGTGTTCTTTGATCCGTGTACTGATCTTCCTCCCGGTTTCTCCTATGTACACTTTACCGCATGAGCAGGGTATCTTGTATACTCCTGGTGCACTTAATGGTGGTCTTTGGTCTTTTGCACTCGGAATCACTTGTGCTAGTTTCTTCTGAGGTTTGAATATGACTCGCACGTTATGTTTTCCAAGGACCCTCCCTATGCGATCGGTTATGCCCTGAAGGTATGGAAGGGAAGTTGTTGCGGTTATTTGTCCTTCATTCTCCCCATCAGGTGCTGTAACCGTTTTCGGATCAGCTATTTTTCTTTTTAGATTTTTGATCGTTCTTTCGATGTTGCCTGGCTTGTAGCCATTGTCTCCTAAAGCTTTTCGTAGGTGTTCTAGTTCAACCTCCAAGGAGTCTGGTTCGGAGATCGCTAGAGCTCTGTAGACCAGAGAGCTTATGACCGACTGTTTTTGGGAAGGGTGGTGATGGGACGTAGCATGGAGGTATCTATCCGTATGCGTTGGCTTCCGGTAAACTTTATGGCCCAAAGTGCCATCGCTTTTCCGTTGAACCAGTATATCCAGAAAAGGGATTTGATTTTCCTGTTCTATCTCTATGGTGAATTGAATATTGGGGTGCTGGGAGTTGAGGAAGGTTAAGAAATGATTGAGGTTTTCTTCGGCGTGACTCCAAATGACGAAGGTGTCATCGACATATCGGAACCAGGTGGAGGGCTTGAGGGAAGCTTCTTGCAGAATTCTGTTCTCGAAGTTCTCCATAAAGATGTTGGCGATGATAGGAGAAATAGGGGAACCCATGGCTGCGCCTGAAGTTTGTTCATAAAACTGGGATTGAAATTGGAAATATGTAGAGTTTAGGCAATGTTCTATGAGGGGCAGTAGGTTAGGGGCAACTTTTTTGGAATTTTTAACTATGCTTAGGGTTTCATTGGTTGGGACGTTTGTAAACAGGGATACAACATCGAAACTCATGCCATCCAGTTCAACAAAGCCCAAAGTCTGGCCCCATCAAACAGCTATTTTTCCAGGAAACACCGAGAAGGCTTGGAAATCCGAAAACATCCGGACAATCTAAACAGAGATGGAGGATATCACGTCAATCCTATTTGGCACACCGTCCTCCCGGTTTTTTAATTGACCAGCTGATCAATTAAAACATCTGATTGGCTGGTGCAGCTATCCGGAACGATGACTGCAACTATATAAGGAATACCTGAGACACGAGAGCTTCAGTATCGGAGCTCTCAGCCCTGATGATGCAGACTGTAACGTTTGCGAAACGTCGGCACAACGCTGATCCTCAACACGGCCTCCATCCGGAAGCCACATACTCTTCTCATTTCAGCAATTCTCGTGCGTGTACATTTATTTGAACCAACAATCAAGAAATGTTTGCAAGTGCACATAGAATCATATTAAAAACATGACTTCTCGAATTCACAAATATATTCTTTTGATTGCAATGAATATATATTTAATCGAATATTATATTTTTTCTATGAGAGACTAAATGCGTTGGTACAGATGACACCTGTACTTTGTGGCAAAAAATACCCTTATTTCGGATCCATATTGTTGATATTTCAATCATGATATACACTTGTCTCTATCTTATTCTCCCTGCATGATATTGCACTTTTAATATTGTACGAAGTGCGAAAATGTTACGTCTCATGGCATATTCGTTTCGATGTAGTATCGAAATAATTTATTATATTGATTATATTTTTGTACGAAATGAAAAATGTTGTATCAACCGCTTAATTATTTCATCCATATATCTACGGATTGTATATAGAATGATTTTGATAGAATATAATTTTAGTTGAAGGATAATGTAGATATTCAGAGAACAGAAGAGATTTTGAAATGCAATAACATGTTATTTAACTCAATCACATTTTCCAATATTTTACAGTATTGTAACAATCTCATATATCGGTGGCACTCCGCGGTCAGACATTTATTTGGATCAACCAATATATTTTTCTTATTCAATTGGTTTTTTCTCAGTGTATTGATCTTTTACATTTGGAAACGAAAAAAAAATAGTTTTTCTGATTGTTAGCGTACAATGTATATTTTTGATTAGACGTTTATTTTTTCCTGTCTTACCCCATATGCGGGCAAGATGAAACGGCGCTGGGAGCAATGAGAGAGAAGAGTTATTGACACACTGAGAGAAAAGTCTATGGTATTTACAACAAACGGTCATGGTAAAAGAGGGGATAGTGAAATTCGTTATAGTTTATTGACACCGCAATCATAATATTGGTAACACGACTATAAGCGAAAAGTATACCTAAAAATACGAATTGGGTGGGCAGGGTGTCTACCGACCTGAAAAGTCATGAAAAATCTTAAATGTCATGAAATTACACTCGACCCTGAAGAAGTCATGAAATGTCATGAAAAATTACCAGTCTACCTGAATTATTATACCCTACTGAATTATCGTTGAGTCTATATTCAATATGAACTAACTTTGTGGTACTTGTCGATAGAGAAACGAATATCGAATCGATAGAAAATAAAATAGAAGAAAGTAAAAGAAAATGATGCGTTATCTCAACATATATTAGTTTTTCTTTGTTATTCGTGTAAAGCGACTAGATGATATTACTCAAAGTTCCTAAATGTATGTAATATTTTTCTAGATGTTCCCAAAATATATTTCTTTACAGCAATCTTGAAATTATGTGTGTCTCACATTTTTTCCTACCTATGGAATTGTACAGTTTGGTGACTTTTCGTTTATTCCGTATACTTTTTATTGGCATACAACACACATCTGTTTGAAAGAGCAAAACAAAAATATAAAAATTTAGAAAATCGTCGCACTGTAGAATCATTAAGTGTACTTCTATGCCAGAAAGTCATACTAAGAGTCATGAAAAAATCCCCATTCCTTGCCTTGAAAATCCTTAAATGTCATGCAATTTCAGTTCTGGTCAAAATTAGACACCCCGGTGGGGTGTTTGACTATCTACTATCCCCGAAATGATTATTCACTATTGTAAAAGGCTTGACAATATATACATTAGACTGATTAAAAAAAAAAAAATATTTTTTTTCCTTCGGGATTCTCGTGCTATTGTTGGGCACTAATAAAAGAAAATTTCTCTAAAAAGATGGGCGCGGTCACTCAATTTTTAGAGGTGGCTATCTCGACTTTTTTGTATTTGAATTTTTTTTAACGAACGTATTACATTTAAGCATAGTCACGGCTTCGGGTTCCGGATAAAAATCACATCCAGCAGCTATTTCGTAACAAAAATAAACTCTAATAATTTTAAAAGATTGCAATATTCACAATTTAAATCCAGGTAGATCAATAATGGCGTCTATACTACTCTCTTTATTCATGTAGATTTATTTATACGCACCCATGTGCGTATTGCAAACTGGCTTGGTATTGGCACTGTACTGGTGCCAGAACTGCCAATACTGGCAGGCACCAAGGCCCAAGCCTTGCCCAAGTCAGAATCAGTATTGAAACAGCGTTGGTTTGTTAACACCGGTCCAACTTATGGCGGTGTGAATCGGCCCGACACTGTTTACGGATATTGGCTCAGTATAAGTGCCCAGTTTTGGGCCAGATATCATCGCCAGTCTTGAGACAAATCCTAAATCAGTACTTTGCCGGTACATGACCGTGTATAGACCGGGGACTTGGCTTGGTATTGGCACTGTACTGATGCCAGAACTGCCAATACTGGCAGGCACCAAGGCCCAAGCCTTGCCCAAGTCGGAATCAGTATTGAAACAGCGTTGGTTTGTTAACATCGGTCCAACTTATGGCGGTGTGAATCGGCCCGACACTGTTTACGGATATTGGCTCAGTATAAGTGCCCAGTTTTGGGCCAGATATCATTGCCAGTCTTGAGACAAACCCTAAATCAGTACTTTGCTGGTACATGCCCATGTATAGACTGGAAACGTGGCTCAGTACTGGCGTCAGTACTGAATGCCAATATTGGGTCAGATCGTGTAAACAATACTGGCCCAATTCCGAAATGATAACACCGGTCCTACGCTTGGCAAGCGTTGGCACAGTATTGGTGACTAGTACCGGCTGCCAATATTGGGCCGGAGTTGCGGTGTGTTCCCGGTCACCGGCATCAGATAAACATCGGCTGGTTGTCGAAAATATTTCCGCCGCAGTCGTTTTTTTCCCGATCGTATCTAAAAAAATATCTGAAATCAAAATATTTTATTTGATTGCACCCAGTTCTAAAAATTATATTAGTAACCATTTGAAAAATATTTACCATTTATGCGTTTGTACGTTATTGTCGCACTGGAGGATTTTTTCGTTATACCGTTCGCGCCTGGTTTTCCCGTGGCCGATTATTTTTCCTGCACCGCCTTCGATATCAGGCCAGCGATCACATTGCGGATAACACCTTTTCCATCGGTCGGTGAACCCACCAAGGATCTCATCACCTCCATCTAAAAAGAATTGAAAAATATAGCCACTTCCAGAGTATTAAGTATAAATTAAGATGCTCTTCTGTAATTTTACTTCGGCATACATAATTTCGGTCAAAGTAAATAACATTGTATTTACCGAAGTGTTTTCTTTGCCCTTGTCCTCCGACACTCCCTAATGAAATTGAACAAATTCTTCAAAACAAATTATAGAATAAGTAAAGAAAGTAAAGAAAATAAGAAAGCGAGAGAGAGAGAGAGAGAGAGAGAGAGAGAGAGAGAGAGAGAGAGAAATAGCGCAATCCTACAGCAAGTAAGGAACAGAGAGAGAATAAATGAATTATTTATTATGCCTTAACATGCAGTAGACAAAAAATACAAAATAAAATGAAAAATAAGTATAAAGAAAAATTCTTTGTATATCTTACCTGGTTCACCTTATAAAACGTTCGAATTTTTATAGCACACTTAGAGCACTCGAATTCGTTTTAGGACGAGAAAAATTAATTTATAATAATAGAAAAACTGTACTGTATAAAAACGAATGGGAATACATGAAAAACACTTCGGGATTGAAACAAGTTCACACCTAGGCGGCACGAGAAAGACTGATGCTCAACGCTGCGAAAGAAATCCTAATTCTTTGTTGACGCTGAGCGTGGATCAGCGTGTGGGTATATAGGTGCATATACCCACACGAAGTGTGTACTTGCCGCGGAGGGACAGCATGCGGGAAGAAAACAATCTTCAACTGTGTGCGCCCGACGTAGCGAATGACCACTGAGACACACGCATTGCGTCGAGGCATAACAATGCCTGCCCCGACGCAAGAAGGCGCGAGAGCCCGTCGCGGCGTACGTTCAGAACGAACACGCGAAATAGTGAAATAAAATGACATCGTCTACTTAGCCAATTTATGGATATCCGTAAGGATACTGAAGAGTCCAGGGAAGTCTGTAATGGTTCGGGATGCTCTCCAAATTTTATAGCAACTTTACTTTTACAATACTTTGTGTAAAAAAAATCACCACAGTATCTTAATGTATGCAAAAATAAGAGCGGTTTGACATATTTCGGAAGTGTCCAAAATTCAGAAAAATTACAAAATTCTGAAATTTTTGGCAAATTAACGTGGTCACAGACATTTTTTTTAAATTAAAAAATGCTGTTAAATTTGTAATTTTTTAGTTCTCTCGACAACATTTGCAGGGAATGAAGAGATTGTATAGATTAACATCTGACCGAAACAGGAGCCCTTCAACCGAAACCGTTCTCGAGTTACAGACGTTTTAATTTTACAGTACCAGAACGTACATGCGCGCGCATACGCACACACACGTACATGCATGCAGACATTGTTTCTGAATATGATTTTTCAAGGTTTTGGGACATTTTGAGGACGGAATTGAAAACTGAAAAATAATATTTTCATCGTCACAAGGTTTCTCTATGAGGAAGTAAAACTTACATTTTTCATTCAATCCATATTTTTTGGACTGGCACCGTACTGATAAAATTGTCTGCCAATACCGAGGCAGTACTAAATCGAAGACTCGTTAACCAAGACTGGAATGGTAATGTTGCCACTGCTGGGGCAATACTTCCAGCCAAGACTCGGTGACCAACACTGGCATGGTACTGTTGCCAATGCTGGGGCAGTACTTCCAGCTGAAACTGAACCAACCTTGGTTACTAAGACTGGCACTGAACTAATCAAATTGTTTACCAATACCGGGGCGGTACTTAACCCAAGACTCGGTGATCAAGGCTGGCATGGTACTGTTGCCAATGCTGGGGCAGCACTTCCAGCCGAGACTGAACCAACCTTGGTTACTAAGACTGGCACTAAACTAATAAAATTGTTTACCAATACCGTGGCGGTACTAAACCGAAGACCCGTTAACCAAGACTGGAATGGTAATGTTGCCACTGCTGGGGCAATACTTCCAGCCAAGACTCGTTGACCAACACTGGCATGGTACTGTTGCCAATGCTGGGGCAGTACTTCCAGCTGAAACTGAACCAACCTTGGTTACTAAGACTGGCACTGAACTAATCAAATTGTTTACCAATACCGGGGCGGTACTTAACCCAAGACTCGGTGATCAAGGCTGGCATGGTACTGTTGCCAATGCTGGGGCAGCACTTCCAGCCGAGACTGAACCAACCTTGGTTACTAAGACTGGCACTAAACTAATAAAATTGTTTACCAATACCGTGGCGGTACTAAACCGAAGACTCGTTAACCAAGACTGGAATGGTAATGTTGCCACTGCTGGGGCAATACTTCCAGCCAAGACTCGGTGACCAACACTGGCATGGTACTGTTGCCAATGTTGGGGCAGTATTTCCAGCCAAGGCTGAATCAACCTTGGTTACCAAGACTGGCACTGAACTAATAAAATTGTTTACCAATACTGGGACAGTGCTTAACCCAAGACTCGGTAACCAAGACTGGCATAGTATTGTTGCCAATGCTAGTGCAGTACCTCCAGCCAAGACTGAACCAACCTCGGTTACCAAGACTGGCACTGTACTAATAATATTGTTTACCAATACTAGGACAGTACTTAACCCAAGAATCGGTAATCGAGACCGGCACGGTACTGATATTTTCAGTTGCCAGTGCTAGGGCAGTACATCCAACCAGCTTTGGTTACGAGGACTGGCACTGCACTGATGAAATTGTTTACCAATACTGGGGCAGTACTTCACCCAAGACTGGATAGCTAAGACGGGCACGGCACTGATACGTTCAGTTGCCAGTGCTGGCGCAGTACTTCCAGCCGAGACTCAACCATACTTGGTAACCAGGACTGGCACCGTACTGATAAAATAGTTTACCATTACTCGGCCAGTACTTCAGCCAAGACTCAGTAACCCAGACTGGGACGGTACTGATACGTTCGCTTTCCAATACTGGGGCAGTACCGCCAATTGAGAGTCGGTTGCCAGGACTTGCACAACTCTGGGCCGTATTGGTAACTCTGGCGCAATACCGACATTCGCACATGGGCATTAACATTTCGCACTTTTTACGAAAAATTAAATTATAAGCTTTCATTCATAAATCGTATATTTACATTTTCAAAATGCTACACTTATATTATCTTCAAACTCATTTATATTTCTTCCCAGCCACTGTACATAAAATCGCGCATACCACTGCGCAAGTCACTGCGCATCCGTGGCGCCATTTTTTATTGGCGCAGCGCATTTGTAAGTGTTGTTTTTTTTTTCAATGTGGCTCATGTAAAGACAATTTTAAACAATGGCTCGGAAAAACGAAGACAACATAATTTGGCTAATCGGCAAGGAAATTCCGAAAATAAGTACCCGTCATTTACCGTCAAATCGGAAAGTTTTCAGTTTGTTCTTTTACAAACATAAGAGAGAAAAACTGACCATACGTCGAAGTGCACACGAAACAATGAAAGAAGTTTTCGAACAATGGAAATGTGCTGAAATTCCAACGCGTAGATTGAATAACGCAATCGTGAAATTAATAAAACTCCATCTAGTCTGGAAAAAACTTTTAAAAAATCGGGTTAAAAAGAACTTGCCCTCACAAATATTGAAGGAGCGTAAATTTAAAAGAGATTTGGACAAACTGTTCAATGTTGCACATTTTCGTTCTGCCCAAAATGTTAACGAACTTGAGCGGTTATTTTTGCTATCACACGTTTCGATTATTTCTCCATTGTGACGACAACTTCTTTTAAACCCGATTTTTTAAAAGTTTTTTCCAGACTAGATGGAGTTTTATTAATTTCAAGATTGCGTTATTCAATCGACGTGTTGGAATTTCAGCACATTTCCATTGTTCGAAAACTTCATTCATCGTTTCGTGTGCACTTCGACGAATGGTCAGTTTTTCTCTGTTATGTTTGTAAAAGAACAAACTCAAAACTTTCCGATTTGACGGTAAATGACGGGTACTTATTTTCGGAATTTCCTTGCCGATTAGCCAAATTGTCTTGTCTTCATTTTTCCGAGCCATTGTTTAAAATTGTCTTTAATTGAGTCACATTGAAAAAAAACAACACCACGATGCGCAATGTTATGCACAGTGGCTGGGAAGAAATATAAATGAGTTTGAAGATAATATAAGTGTAGCACTTTGAAAATGTAAATACATGATTTATGAATAAAAGCTTATAATTTAATTTTTCCTAAAAAGTGCGAAATGTTAATGCGTATAAATAAATCTACATGAATAAAGAGAGTAGTATAGACGCCATTATTGATCTACCTGGAATTGAATTGTGAATATTGCAATCTTTTCAAATTGTTAGAGTTTATTTTTGTTACGAAATAGCTGCTGGATGTGATTTTTATCCGTAACCCGAAGCCGTGACTATGCTTAAATGCAATACGTTCGTTAAAAAAAATTCAAATACAAAAAAGTCGAGATAGCCACCTCTAAAAATTGAGTGACCGCGCCCATCTTTTTAGAGAAATTTTCTTTCATTAGTGCCCAACAATAGCACAAGAATCCCGAAGGAAAAAAAAATATTTTTTTTTTTGAATCAGTCTAATATACATGGTTAATTCAGTGCTATAGCAAAATCGGCGTACAAATACTAATGTTGTGTACTGTACGTTAAGTTTTGTCCAGTCAAACTTCTACTATTCTTTTCAAGTTTGTACAATTCATATCGTTAACATTAATGTTTTTCAAGAATTATTCGTTAGAAGACCTTATGAAAAGTTAAAGTTAAAGTCAAATTATAGTAAAGTTTACTTATAGCGAAGGCGTAAAGTATTTGAGGTTCGAGCATCTTGGGTCAGTCTGACCCAAGGCGTTTTTCAAATCGTTGTATTCCGGTAAATATGCATTTTTGTTTTTCTTTTGCAAACACGTTTTTTGTAGTAAATTATCCATATTTTATGGCCCTAAATTTATTTTTTTACGAAAACGAAAACTCAATGCCAAAACATTCGTTCAAAGTGGGGCATACGTTGAAAAATATGTACTTACACGAAATAAATAACTGGGTCAAAACGACCCAGTGTGCACTCGAAGCGTTAAGAACTGCACCTTTGGACATATGGAAGCATGTTTGTGCAAAGATGATTTTTAGATCTCTCATGTTTTTAGAACCAACAATCGGTTTTAAAAAAATGCTTAGGACCGTCCTTAAAATAGCTAGATGTCCTGATTGCCAACATTACGTAGATAGAACCGGTTCAAACATACTTTCTTATACCTGATCTTTATGCACTGATTGGAAGGGCAATGATTAGAGGAATACTTGCTCGTCGAAATTTCGAACTTTTGTGAACTGCTATTTCTCCGTAAAAAATGATCGCAGAGAAAAATTGAAAATAGCGTGTTTAAGCATGAATTGTTGTCTTCGAAAATCGCGGAGGGAAAAAATTGAGTTTATTTTGCAAATAAAGTTATTCTTATTGAACGACAAGAAGCTGAAATTGAAAAAAATTACGCATGTCCGAGGTTGTGCACGGGGAAGGGAAATTTTTTTTTAAGCCACCTCGACAGTTTTAAAGAGAATGCATTCCGCTTCAAATTTATTCTTCAGCGAGCTCTGTACGATTTTTCTACCGAGTTATCGGTTGTCAAAATAAAAAGTGTACATATCGACTTTGAAAGATCGTAAATCAGGGAAAAACGAAGTACGAAAATGTTTCCCCACAAAACTCCCGAAAAATACTTTTTTTTTCACCCTTTTTGTTATGGCGAAATGTGATTTAAAATGGAAATCGACGAATTTTAATCTTTTTTGTTTGTTGAAATTGGCGCAACTTTATTAAAAAAACCAATAAATCTTTAAAGTCTTTTTGACGTTGAAGAGCTTATGCTGAAACAAATATACACACAGTGAGACACGGTGGGTTTTGCTCTTCCTGGTCCTCCGAGGTCGTAAACCATTTAAAATCTTTCGATCCCTCCGGCTTCGTACGGAAAACCAATAGGAACTGTGAAATCCGAAAATTCGGAAATTAACTGTAAAAAAATTAAATTCGAAAAGTTTTCAGCTCAATATTGGCATTTCATAAAAAATCATAGAAAATTTGAAATTTATCGCCAATATTTGCGTTACTCAAAGACAAAGATATGTACCTTACTGGTCATACCATTTACAAAAGTTGTACGCAAATTTTGTCGCTACTTGCCGAATTTTCACGTTTTACAGTTCATGTATGAACATTCCGTATGAGCATTCCGTATGAAAACGACGAGTTTTATCAAATATGCTCACACTTATCCAACGATAATCTTTAAAAGATATCCATCCTTATACGATGTTGAGTATAGGAACAATTGGCCAAGAATCGTCCTCGCAGTTGAATGTATTTGAAATCACCGTTCAGCATATACATCTCACAGTGGTCGTGTTCGTTGGGTCTCATCATTTTGATATGAACAAGTGCGCATGCGCATAACGATGCGCATCACGCAACTGCGCATCATTATGCGCATGCGCACTTGTTCTTATCAAAATGATGAGACCCAACGAACACGACCAGTGTATAAAGCCGATGAATAATGTTTCATACTATAGGTTTACACAGTATAAGAAGTGTCGATTGATTTGTGCAAGCCGTATCGGAAGCATATTGTCATTGCAATAGAGGAGTCCTCTCGATTGCTCCGTGCTCAAGTTTCGTCCGCAGATACTTCTTCATTGATACCATAGGCAAATCGAACATGTTCATAAATATGTATCTTTACAACGGTTAAGTAAAAGACGACAGCTCAGTGAAATCGTCGGCTGTTAGCCGAGAATATTGAATCGCAAAAAATTTTAACTCGCTCGGAACTTTTAAAACTCTTGCAGCACACCTTTATAGGTCAGCTCGTCACTTTGAGTCGTTTGAGTTTTTTAGTTACCGTGGATAAATTTTCCATCAGAGTAATTTACCCACGATAGAACTTACACGCTCCCATGGGTTGATGTAGTCTCAGTTTTTACAATGTACATTGGAGAAGTAATGAAATCGCATTAGCGAAAGGATTGTTCACGATTCATATCTTCGAATTGATCACTGGAAATAAAAAGCCGTATTTTAATAACATTATGATATTGTAGTGTCTGCCTGTAGATTTGTACAATTGACCTCCAATGACATGGAAGTTTGCATCGTTTGAATCCAATGAAAATTAATTCTTTTTAAATGGTTATATTTGTTTGCCAACTTTGCCTGTGAATCCCTCTTAAACGTTCTTATGTAATCTTATTAGAGATTTTCGACCTGGATGTGCGAAAAAAGACTTTGGATAATGATAAAAATAAAGGCAAACATTTTTGCGTTCCAACGATGATAACCACGTCACCGACGGCCATACTTTTTTTTCTTCTATGTTTGTGTGTTTGCGCGCAATTGACGTGGAACCTTTGGGAGGTGAGAAGTGAAGATTTGTTGTGCACTTTGTTTAATCTGGATCTAACAAACCGAACCAGAAGAAATGCGATTATAGTTCCTGGTGATTTGATTACGAGTGTGTATTAAACTAAATAGGAAAGGGTTTTGTCACTACTTAGGAAACTTATTCATTTTAATATATAAAACATTAATTTTTCATAACAGCCTTCGTTACAGTCCTCAATACGTTATGACCGTGAAATACATTACCGAAATACCCGCAAACTAAATTTCCGATATACATCTGAGTGAAGCCGCAGGTAAAAGCTCGTTCCAAATATATGTATGTGCATCGTCAGGCCATTCTTAAATTTCTCGTGCTTCGCATTTATCCTGGTTTTTATTATTTTTTGCTCTTCTTCAATGTTCATCCAAAAAAAAGAAAAAAAATTGTGCGCTGCAAAAAACAACAATATGAGAGAGACACCATACATCGGATACTTTTGTTTGAAATTGAAAAAAAAGTAAACAATCGCTGAGACCTTCAAATTTTATGATACATTTGAATATTTTAAGTTATATTATGTTTTACAAAAAAATACAGAAATCGTAGTTTTCAAAAAAAGTTGCCTATAATGTTCATCCACAAAAAAAGAAAAAAAATATTGGGCGCTGCAAAAAAGAACGATAGGGAAGAGACACCATATATCGGATACTTTTGTTTGAAATTTTAAAAAAGTAAACGCTAAGACCTTCAAATTGTACGATTTTATGATTTCTATGTCGTATACAACATGATACTAATAATTATTTTACAAATTACATTTGAATATTTTGAGTTATATTATGCTTTACAAAAAATGACAGAAATCATAGTTTCCGAAAAGGTTGCCTATCATTGGATATCCAAAATTAGGGCCCGAACTCTATTTTTCTTATATCTGGTATTAGGGGAATATCTTTATATAAAAAAAAAACAAAACGATTATTGTTATACTTTGTAATTATTATCGAAAAATCAATCTTTATGACTTAATCTTTGATTCGGTAGGAACGTCTTGGCACAAACGGATTTCCAATATTAGGCTCGATTAAGTATCCGATATTAAGATTTGAAATGGCCGAATATGAACAGTAATATTTTTGTACATATTGCTATTTTTGCGAACATTAGATATTTACTAAGTAAAATAAATGCTCACCAAGTCTTCACCGAAAATAACAAAAGCATAAATCATTTGAACTTGCCTCAACGAAAACAACACTATTCACCACAAAAAAATGTCACGCTGGCGAGAAGTGACATGGGTTCACTGTTGTGCCATTTTTGTTGCTAGGAAACGAAAAGTTTTGCAGTGGCGGAATCTTACGACTAGTTATGAGTGTGTAAAATATAAAAACCGATGTCGCTATAGGAAACCTCGAGACATTCATTCCCACAATAAAAATAGTTTACCCCACACTTTATAATATTCTACCCCGCGCTTTACGAGAATCCTATGAAATCGAATGTTTTTGAAGACCAGAATCACACTGTCCACCGTTATAGCTCGTTCTGTAACTATTGATCCATGCTTTTGTAGTAAAAGTAGCGCCCGATTTTACTACTGAACTGGGTCGACTTCGGGGGGCCGGGTTGAGATTCGGAACATTGGATGCTCCGACGGTTTAACATTCCGAATTTTAATATTTCGAAATTCAACATAGAGCCGGTTTGAAATTCCGTACTATGAATGGTCAGAACGCTCAAAACTCCGAAAGAATTTAACACGAACGACCAAATTCCGAAAATCTTAACACCGTCAAAATAATTCGGCTATGGAAGTTTTAAAAATTTCAAAATTTTCAATAAATCGACGAATTATTTCAAGAATTTTTTTTATTACGAAGTGATTTTGCATCAATTTTAAAGTTCGTCTAGACAATGTTATACGTTCCAGGGTTGCGCATATTCGATATTTTTTAAATTCATGAATAATAAAGAAACTTATTCAAAATTCGTTCCGAAAATGAATAAAGAATCCCACTGGATTCAGTATTCATTTGAAAATGAATAATGAATCCTGCTGGATTCAGTATTCATTTCAAAATGAATCACGAATCTTACTGGATTTAATATTCATTTCGAAATGAATAATGAATCCAACTGAATTCAGTATTCATTTCAATATAAGTAAGAAATCCAACTCGATTCAGTATTCATTCCGTGTTCGGATATCATAAAATTGAATAATCTGGAAAAATGGACAATGGAAATGGAAGAAATATAATGTCCCGTTTCTACCCCCATTTCTTCCATTTTTCCAGTGTAAATATAATGTAATCGGACGATAATGTTTCAATAGAATAAACATGTTTTCTGCCAATTTTTCCAGATTATTCAATTTGATCATATCCGAATACGCAATGAATACTGAATCGAATTGGATTCATCACTTATGTTGAAATGAATACTGAATTCAGTTGGATTCATTAACCATTTTAGAATGAATACTGAATCCAACTGGATCCGTTATTCATTTTGTAATGAATACTGAATCCAACTGGATCCATTATTCATTTTGTAATGAATACTGAATCCAGTAGGATTCATTATTCATTTTCGGAACGAATACTGAATCCGACTGGATCCATTATTCATTTTGTAATGAATACTGAATCCAGTAGGGTCTATTATTCATTTTCGGAACGAATACTGAAACGAGGTGGATTCATTATCGAAAAAAAATGAATATCCATCTGACATGTATTCAGTATTATTTTCCTATTCGAATACTAAAAGTATTCGAGTATGCCCATCTCTGATACGTTCTACATCATTTACAGTCAACTCTGTAGACTTTCGCTGGCATGATCTTGACATGAGGGCCGGGTTGAAATTCCGAACTTTGAATGCGTCGACGATTTAAAATTCCTAATTTTAATGTTCCGAAATAACAAGGTTGGTCGAGATTATGCCAGCGAAAGTCTACACAGTTGACTAAATGATGTGGAACGTATAACATTGTCTAGACAAATTTCAAAATTGACGTAAATCACTTTTTAGTAAAAAAAAATGCTTTAAACAATTCGTCGATTTATTGAAAATTTTTAAACTTTTAAAACTTCCATAGCCGAATTATTTTGACGGTGTTCAGATTTTCCGAGTTTTGGTCTTTCGTGTAAAATTCTTTCGGAGTTTTGAGCGTTCTGATCATTCAAAGTTCGGAATTTCAACCCGGCCCCCGACTCGGTTCTCGATAGAGCTCGATAACCATGTCGGTGGCGTTGACCCAAAACTTCACGATGCCTGTAATATCCCGCACACCTCCTATGCGCACTTGAACACATATGCATACTCCTACCACTCAATGGCCGACTAATGGAGAAATAAACTAATTCGTCAGACTTTTTCCCCGTCAATGTGCAACGAACTAGTTCGAAGAGTCCAATTACACGGGAGAACGCTGATGACACAAAATGCACTCGCTAAAATCATGTGAATGACCACAACCGGGGTTAGAGGTTAACTAACGTGTCATCGTTATACGAGATGAGGCTCTCGTACGAGCTCCACATCGAGTGGTCGAAACTTTTATTTGAATGTAAATTCAAAGGCGCCCGATTCTGAATATCCTCGACATTGTACATATCAGAATTGTAGTTGTGTGGTTGTCGAGTGTGCGAAGTCATGGACCGCAAAAGCTTTGTATATACGTATAACTGCTGATACGTCAATTTCATTCTCGCTGATCGACCTGGCATATTTGTGCTAGCGCGAAATCTCTTTCGACCCCTCTTTACATTGTTGAAAATGAACAAACCTGGCTAACAAACATATACGAACGTATGCACCCATGACATGTACTGATATATATATATATACAGGGTGTCCCATTTTAATCTTACACCTGAATTTTCTCGAAAAATATTGCTCGGACGAACTATTGTGTGGAACAAAACTTCTAGGGATTGAAGGGGGACGTTTGAAAAAAATTTATTTGAGGAGCCAAAATTCAAAATGGCGGCGTTACAAAGGCTGACATGTTTTTTTCAAACGGAAACATAACTTTTTTTTATTGCCAAAAAATGTGTCAGCTGAAAACTAAAAACTTTTGTTGAACAAATTTTTTAATAAAATTTATAGTTTTCAAGTGAGAACATCATTTTCATGCCATCAGCCAGGCAACCTCCTACGCTTTGGCTGACGCAAATGCCGGTGGTAGAGACAATTAGACTAAATGTCTCACGGCAAGCCGCTCAATGTTGTATTTTCGAATGTATGACCACTTGAACAAAAAAAAAATCATATTTTGTTGTTGAAAATTTTTGTTTTTTTTTTGTTTTTTTGTTTTCAACTTTGGACGATATTTCATGAGAAAATTTTGGAGGAAAATCGATGAAAAAATAGTTTTTTTCCATTTTAATAGCGTTTGTGCCATTTTCAGGCCCAAAAACGTGTTTCTTTAAATCCTTGACGAACTTTGATCACGATGGGTAGAAAAACACACACACACACACACACACACATACACACACGCGCACACACACACACACACACACACACACACACACACACACACACACACACACACACACACAAATCCTGGATACATCTGAAATAATTGAAAATGATGTTCACACTTGAAAACTATGAACTTTATCAAAAAATTTTTTCAACAAAAGTTATTAGTTTTCAGCTGACAAATTTTTTGGCAATAAAAAAAGTTATGTTTCCGTTTGAAAAAAACATGTCAGCCTTTGTAACGCCGCCATTTTGAATTTTGGCTCCTCAAATAAATTTTTTTCAAACGTCCCCCTTCAATCCCTAGAAGTTTTGTTCCACACAATATTTCGTCCGAGCAATATTTTTCGAGAAAATTCAGGTGTAAGATTAAAATGGGACACCCTGTATATGTGTGTGTGTGTGTGTGTGTGTGTGTGTGTGTGTGTGTGTGTGTGTGTGTGTGTGTGTGTGTGTGTGTGTGTGTGTACAGGGTGTCCTGTTATGGATGGATAGTCCTGCAACTGTCGATGGGTCAGATCATGCCCTCCTTTATGCTGGAATTTTAGTTCAGTAAGTACCACGGTTTTCCAGATTTTGTCCTTCACATTATTTATTACGAAAAATCATCGGTTTTTGATTTCTCGCATGTCGTTTCTACAAATGACATGAATCGACAATCACTAAGCAACTTTTCAAAGTAATTGGCACGATATGCGTAGTACATTTTTTTTACACCGCAGGCTATCAAAGTCAGAAGTTCGAATTTTTGTCTATGAAAATATGCATAAGATGTCTTTTCATAAAGTTTCCTCAAGGGGTTTTCTCACTTTAGACGCTAAAAAAGGCTATTTTCATGAATTTTTTTGACATTCATATAAAAGTTGTTACACTTAATGAATACACTTTCGAAATACATTTTTTAAATTGTTATTTATTTAATCGTCACTATTCGTAGACGAAAATGGCAGTTAAAAAATTGTCCTAAAAAAATTGTAGGTCTGCGCTGTTGATGAAATCTCGGAGATGGATCATCCGAAACAAACCCAAACAAACGGTTTTAGAATCAGTATGTTAATGGCTATAGCGCATATCATACGATTTTTGATATATGTAAAAATAACAAAATGGCGGACAGTTTTCGAAAAAAAACACGTGCCTTTTTCATCGTTTTAGACAAAAAATGATAGTAAATATCAACATTAAAAAAATCCTTGATATGCGCTATAGCTATAGCTGTAAAGAATTTGTGGTTAAAAATTCCTAAGGATCGGTTCAGTAGTTTCGAAGATTTTACCATCAAGCCGTCGAAAAACGTTGGTTCGAGAAAAACGCGTTTAAAGTTTGTTTGGGTTACATAAATACATAAAAGAATTTTTTAAATGTATTCCGAAAGTGTATTTATTAAGGGTAACAACTTTTATATCAATATCTATAATATAAACCTACCAGAAAAATTCACGAAAGTAGCCTTTTTAGCGTCTAAAATGAGAAGACCCCTTAACATTTAAGGTCAAAATGAAGACTTTTCTAGATAAAACAAACAATCAAGAGTATTTTTTTTAATCGTGTACAAAAAGTTGTATCTAGAAATAGGATGCGAAAAACCAAAAGCAGATGATTTTTATCTCGAGAACCGTAGGACTTTTACTAAACTGTAACTAACCGTAACTATATGCTGGAAGCATATAATAGGACATGATCTGACCTATCGACAGTTGCAGGATTATCCATTCACAACAGGACACCCTGTATATGCAGGTGCATAGCCACTATGTATACATACATTTAACGAGATAGCTACGCATTTCTCTCTCGATATCTGCTACCGCGTTGGAATAGTCAAGTGCGTCGGCAAACGTCCTCATGGACCCACTCGTTCGGTAAAGCCCATACATGCAGGTCGTTCTGCATAAACCTCACGATTCGTTGGTCCGAGGAAGTTTCTTCGAGGGCGCTCGATTCGCGTCTCGATACAAGAGACAAAAATTAATTGAAAGCATCTCGAGAAGGAAAGATCGATGATAAGCCTTCGTCTTCTTCCTACCTTCTTTCATCCTGTCACCATCGTGCCTCCGGTGGCAGAAATGTCCTCGGAACAAAGAGTCGTTTTACCCGGGTTGAAGTAGCCCATACGGTAGGGTTATAACGTCGCGAATCCCCTCTGACCATGAACCCCCGACGGACCGCAAAACACTAGAGCGACAACAACGTCACGCTGTATACACCAACCTACCTACGATTATTCGTGTATTCTTTACACGCGCACGTATCCATTTATACACACGTAGCACAAGTGTCGAGCCCGTGGAGAGCACTCGATTAAAGCATGCATGCGTTACCTTTTATTTCGCTCGGGAGCATGCGTTGTCGGTGTGCTCGCACACTTGTGCCTGCATGTCACTGTGCTCGTATGTGCGTTGTGTGTTGTGTCCACTGTGTGAGGTAAATCACGTTTTAGCCGTCATGAGAAAGGGAGAGGGGAGGAGGGAGAGGGGGAAAAAGAAAAGGGAAAAATGGTGAACATCGTTGGGTGAAGAGTGTAGGGAAAGAGACGAAAAAAGGCAAACAGTGGTGCTTGTGACAGGGAGAATAAGCTCGCCGGATGTGTCGATTTGCCAATTTAAAAAATGCCAGTCTCTGCTCTTTTTCCGCAACTCTTTCCCTTTTCAAATTGTATACATCCACGTACGTATCTAAATGCATATACACACCGGTGCAACAGAACTTCGTAGACCTTGGGCGAAAGGGACAAAACGAGCCTCTCGTTTTTTTTAGAGGGAGCAACTGCAAAGTATCATCGTTATTGTGAAAAAAAAAACCTTGAACGAGCTCTTCGTAAATATGTGTTAAAGTTGGACCGTATCTGAGCAAACGTTGATTGCGCTACTCGGTTTTACACGTCTCGGGTAGTGTCGTTTCTTTCTTTTTCTCCGCCACCCTACATATATACACGCGATGTATATTTTATCAGTTTTCTATCTCAACAATCCTCGTCGTTCCAACTTCCTTATCCAGGCTGGGTGCGGCAGAGGGCAAAAAAACTGGCACAACAAAATCGCGACGGTAGGACAAATGAAATAGTTTGTCAAACATTTTTACCGGTAAAGTTTCGCTGATGGGGCGCGACCGAAAAAGCACATAACACCCAGGATCGGTGCAGACAATAACGGGATGACAAGCTCTCTCGCGGAATCCTGCACACGCACGCACGCACACACACACCCAAACACAGACACCTACACACACACACACACACACACACACACACACACACACACACACACACACACACACACACACACACACACACAGCCACCCAAACACACACACCAAGACACCAACACACTGCGCGCCACACCCAACACAGACACCAACACACACCCAAACACAGACACCACGATACCAACACACACACACACACACACACACACACACACACACACACACACACACACACACACACACACACACACACACACACACACACCCACAGCCACACACACAGTATAAACTGTATATTTGAGTACGTGCAAACCTGGGTGAATCTTCAACGCCCCTGTGCTCTCTCGCCTCGGGATGTACCATTATAATCTAATTTCCGAAGTAATTTGTCAGTTCACGGCCTGTGCACGTTGTAATTTGGTCGATGAAGACACTCCCATCTTTGCCGACGCCGTGAGAAGTACCCTCTGTGTGGGTACGCGTCAGAGAGCCCCCCTCCCCGCCCCACCCGTGCTCCGACGCCGCGCACCTTCCCGTTGCCTCGTAGCAAGCGGTAAAACGTGACATAAACAATTACGCGAGATGACGAGTTGGTGGGTACGTGTTAAATTGTATAAGAACGACGGTCTAATATAGAACTTTCGTGGTGCTGTCCTTTGGAGTGGGTTTATAGATGAAACGTTCATTTCATTCTTCAATAACAGCATGAAGAAGAAAAGGATATTTGCGATGGGGTCGTAAAACGTCGAGGTGGTCGAATGTTGTTTTTGGAAGTGACAAGGTGGATTGTCGACTTTAATCGAGATCCTTTTTTGACTGTTTGAAGAAAGAAGGTAAAAGTTGCCGTATGTTTTCTTGGTTGATATTGAGAGATTTATGGAAGCGAGAAAGGCGGCATAATTGATGATTAGATAGGTGTGAAAAATATTAAGGGCAGCTAGTGGCAGTTTTTGAATACATCAGTTGTTGGGTTTAATGGATTCTTAAAGTGTAATATTTTAGAAATGTTTTCTGAAAAATTCTATTTGATCCATTCGAAGTTGAGGGAGTTATGGGCGTTTATAGGGAGGTTCCGCAAATCGGCGAACTTCGAACGCGTTTTTCTCGAATTGACTTTTGTAATATGTGACCACGCTATCTCAAAAATCACTGCACCGATTAACTTCCAAATTGACAAGCTTCTTTTACACATGAAAAAGCAGTGCTTCAAGCACTGCTTTTTTCATATGTAAGTGTACTTTATGTAAGTGCATTTTATATGTAACGCAGTGTTTTCAAGCACGGAGGAATTTTTTTTTCGATCCAGCTTTTTTTCCAATAATGAAAATATAGTGTTTTTTTCGCTGACAATTGATACTTTCACTTAGGATGCGGCTATTTTTTTCAAAACTATTATTTTATTTGAGGGGTCTTCTCACTTTAGACGCTAAAAAAGGCTATTTTCATGCATTTTTTTATTTACACTTACACTTAATAAATACACTTTCGAAATAAATTTTTAAAACATTTTTTATGTATTTATGTAACCCAAACAAATTTAAATGCGTTTTTGTCAAAACAACGTTTTTCGAAGGCTTGTTGATAAAATATTCGAAACTACTGAACGGATCCTTATGAAATTTTAACCACATATTCTCCACAACTATAGTTATAGCGCATATCAAGGATTTTTTTTACTAATTTTGATATTTACTTTTTTTGCCAAAAACGGTGAACAAACACGTTTTTTTGTTTTTTTTTTTAGAAATGTCCGTCTTTTTGTTATTTTTGCATATATTAAAAATCGTATGATATGCGTTATAGCCATTAACATACAGAATCTAAAACTGTTTGATTTTTTTGTTTCGAATGATCCATCTCCGAGATTGCATCAACAGCGCAGACCTACAATTTTTTTAGGACATTTTCTTAAGGTAGTACGAGCGCGCAATCTTGTTTTCTATAGATTTTGTTCAAATTTTAACCAGACATTGTTCATATCATTATGCATATTTGAGTGAAATTTCAGAACAGTCGACTATTTAGATTGGGCGATAATGGGTTTTAAAATTGCCCCTTTTAACACTGCAGGGTCTGCATTGAAATTTAGACATAATAATTTTCCGTAAAAATATTTGTCCCCTATAATAAGAAGACATGCCAACACCGTATCGTTCCACGTATCCAATGACGTGAGTTTGCGTGGCATATTTAAAATAATACTGCAACACAAACTTTTATTTGGAAGTAATTTTTAATCGAACAAAGTTTTTAATTAGTTATGAATGAACCAACAATTTCATCTGTAAATGAAGATAACATAAACAATATATAATATTAATATTTATAATGCAAATGTTTTTTTATGACAACATTTTTATCTTTAGGAACACGATAATTTTTTTTTCTCGAAATATTGAACTATACTGTTCTGTGGTGTTGGCATATGTCTTCTTATTATAGAGGACAAACATTTTTTTACGGAAAATTATTCTGTCCAAATTTCAAGGCAGACCCTGCAGTGTTAAATTTGGAATATTTAAAACCCATTATCTCCCAATCTAAATAGTAGACTGTTCTGAAATTTCACTCAAACTTGCATAATGATATGAACAATGTCTGGTTAAAATTTGAACAAAATCTATAGAAAACAAGATTGCGCGCTCGTACTACCTTAACTACCATTTTCGTCTATAAATAGTGATTTAAATAAATAATTAAAAAAAAATGTATTTACAAAGTGTAATTATTAAGTGTAACTACTTTTATATCAATATCTATAATATAAACCTATGAAAAAAATTCATGAAAATAGCCTTTTTTAGCGTCTAAAGTGAGAATCAGATCATTTGTCCAAGAACTAGATCATTTCATGCAAAAACGGTACGCGTTTGATTTTGTTATTCCGGATAATTTGTTTTTGAACAGCGGTCTCCACAATCGATTGTATCTATCACGTTTATCAATGTTTTTCGATACAAAAATTGTAAAAGATAGTTAAAAATATGTTCTTTAATGTAAAAAAAAATTGAAAACCAGTACCCATTTTGTCCAGAAAAAAATCACGAATTAGGTGTAACCCGTCAAGTACGAAAGAAGTTTTTTCCCTTCAATTGTAAGGCAACAGACTGCATAACCTAGAATATGAGAATAACGGAGCAACGGCAAAATGTGTCAATTAAAAAAAAATACCGACTCGCGTCAAACCTCAAAGTAGGCTAGAAAAGTAAACACTGGAATTAGCAATAAACCTTGCAAGACTGGAATTAGCAATAAACCTTGCATGAAAGAGAACTTTTTTTCACGTTGCAATGAAATTCTTTTTTCTTCCTTCTATTGGCTTTTTTATTGATAAAGTTTCGAAAGTGGTTGGATTATTACCTGCATAATGGAATCTCTCTACCATCCTTCCCAAGTTTCCTTTCAAAATATTTTCGTCGTGATAGGCCAAAAACGTGGAGGATGGTCGGGCAATAAATGTCGCTGCAACAAAGCTCGCAGTCACGGGTAAAACGGACAAAACACGGTCGAGGATTCGGGTGCTTTCATCCTCCGTTGTGTATGGAGTCTACAATATATACTCCTATTTAGAATCGCACACTGTAGAGTGGCTTCGTACAATTATACATATGTATAACGCGTGCACACATATAAAGGTTTTCGAAGCTCTTGTACCTCTCGAACCCGCTTTAAGGCCTATTGGATCATTCTAGAGTGCATCATTTAGTGCCCTTTTTCACTCCTAGTCTTCTAGTGCGTCTATAGATGTCTATATATTTATACACTACCGGCGAAAAGTTTCCGAACAAAAGTTTAAGGGGAGATATACATCTAGGAGCCGGAAAAAGGTCATTCTTGTGAATTTTTTCAAGGAAAACTATTTGAAATTTCGGATTGGGGTTTTAATTATCTAAAAGTATATACATTCAAAAATATGTTTAATTTTCGTTATTTAAAAATATCAAAAATATACAAGGATATTGTATGATCCTTGGAGCGTCGTAAAAAAATCTGCGTATACGGTACCCACTGGCGTTTCTTCAAAAATCATCTAAAAAAACCAGATTATTAAATTAGATACTATAATCTAGTACTTGTCATAGCCGATTTTTTAAATATCGATTTATGAAAAAATGGCGGACGTTTGAACATAAATAGTGATTTTTGGGTAAAAAATTAGTTATTATTTTGCCTATAAAACAAAAACTAAGTCGACGGAATGTTCATAGCTTCTAAATCCTCGACCTCGATCATCTACGTGTATATCAGCCCTTAAAAGAGTGCCAGAACGGTTTTCTATGCCATTTTGCCGGTAGTTGACCTAGGCCAATTTAACAAACGGCATTTTAAAGAGGAGTATTTTACCTTCATTTTGGCTTTAAAAAAAATGCGATTTTTTTTACAATTAGCACCCGGTTTTGAAAACGACCATTTTTTGTCGTCTTTTTGTTCCGTTTTGAGTATATCCCGTTTTCAGTAAAAAAAATGTTTACGTATTTCTTCGATCAAAATCATAAAGGTGGAAGTCGAAGCTTACCCCTTCGATTTCAATTTTAAATTTCATTAAAAATTTCATTTAAAAATGTCGATTTAAAAAAAAAATCTACGATGTTTTTTTCCAACATTTCGTTTTTTGTGAAAAAATAGATAATTTGAAAATTGCTCTGGAGTACGAAAACGATGAGATTTACAAAAAAACGTTTAGACATCAAAAAAGTTGCATTGCTTCTTGTGAGTTTACGAGAATTTTTTCAGATTGTTTTCGTCTATTTTCTGTCAAACCTGGATTGATCTGAATACCATAACAATTTCCAACAATGGGGCATCTCGTGAAGGCCCGTTTACCTGGAGCATTCGTATTATTCTGTAAAAAATCAAGTTTAGGGTGGGGGTACTTCACTGTCACATGCACGGTGGAATAGATTAATTTAACTCCAGCTGGCATGAATATAAATTTTCATGAAGGTGTTGAGTCAATAAAAGCGAAAATGGATGCGAGACCCATCGAAGCGGTTAGGGCGTCACTTGCGAGGAAAGGTTGCGAGGTCGATCTGTCCGATTTCGATGAAATTTGGAATGCTTGTAGACTAGTAAAAAATAGACGTATCTTTTTTTATATCTGCGGAACCGATTTTCAACCGTTGAAATGCACCCTCGAAAATTGGGGTGTTTTTCGATTTTTGTCGATAACTTTTTGACGGTATGAGAAATTAAAAAATTATAAAATGCAACAATGTTTATTTTTTCGTGTACTATACATTTCAGATGATAATGATAAACGAAAAAACCCCTATTTTCGAGGGTGCGTTTCACCCCTTAAAAATCCGATTCCGCAGATATAAAAAAATAGGTGTCGCCTATATACTCATTCTACAAGCATGCCAATTTTCATCGAAATCGGAGAGATCGACCTCGCAACCTTTCCTTGTTAGTTCTCGCAAACAAGTGGAGTATTTCGGCGGATAAAATTCTGAGGATGAAGATTGTATCGTAGAAAAGATCATCAGAAAGAGGAAGAGGAGTGCGATGAGTTTTCCGATTCGAAAGTTTTTCCATTTATCGATCAATATTTTACATTTGTTATCAATTTTATCTTCTTTAAGTATCCATACTAAATAGTGACATTCAACCCTTCAAGTAAATACCTTTTTTTATTTCACGAAGTCTCACATATTTTTTTATAGAAGTTTATCATCTCAAGTAAAAATTACTTAAAGTTTTTTAAAAAGAAGTTACTCGACAAAAATTATGGATTTTTGAACATTACGGTGCATTTCCAGCATATATTTTTTTTTTTCAACGATTCAATGAATGATTTAAAATTAATGTCATGATGTCATTATTATTTAAATTTATAGTTGAAACCACAAAGAACACCAATGATTATTTTCCGATTTTTTTGTAACATTTGAGGTTTTCAAATATGTAAAAATATTCAATTCAAGTTAAAATAAGTTTTCGAGAAGTGTTTCGAATTCGGAATTTAATTATTTTCATTTACCTGAACTTGAAATGGATTTTTTTATTTTTCTCCAGAATGCTCAATTCTTTCTGGTAAATTCTACTCGTCACTAAAATGCGCTATATTTTTTTCCAAGAGGACTTGAAAAACCAACCAAATATAATTTTCTCGAGAGAGTAATTCTATTCTAATTTTCTAATATTCTCGAGATAATATCAAATATATAAGAATATCGAATAATATCGAATTCGAAGAATATCGATTATATAAGAATAAAATAGAATAATATCTCTCTTATAATTTTCACCCTAGCGCTCTGTGTGTGTGTATTCAAATGTGTACATGAAAATATAGTTATATATATACATATGTATTTTTATTCACGTCGCCTTTTCAAAATATACTAAAAAATTAGGAAACTACCGTAAAACGGGGTTAATTTGACATCAAGGGTAACTTTGGCAGTTTTTGGAGCTACTTTAACAGAGCGCCAAAATACGGTTCAAAAGTGTGCGCAGCGAGACCGCGTGAGCTTCTGTGGCGGGCGGCGAGTGCGAATAATGAACTTGAACAACAATTTGTTGTTCAAGTTTCTTATAATGATGCTAAAGTTGATTGTAATGTTGCTCAAATTGATGTTGATCTGAATGATAATTATAAGACTGATTGAGTGCCTATAATAGTACCCTATTTACTTGATAATTTATATAAAATGTTTCCTTAATGAAGATGACAATTTGATTGTAAAAAAATCGTTGTTTTTAATTTAATTCCATGTATAACGCATAAAATGATGTTTTTTTTTCATTAAAATGATGTCAAAGAAACCCCACACTCAGGGCTACCTTGTCGCTTAAAAAAAATATATAAAATTGTGAGGGGGCGGTGGTGCTTGACTATCTTATACATTTGATCGCCAAAAGACACATTGTTCTATTGGATCAAAAAAATATGGAATTTAGGATGTTAAAAAAAGTTACCTACAAAAATGTTCAAAAACCTGTTCAAAGTAATCCCCACTTTATGGTACTAGACTTATTGTCACTGTCATATCGTCACTGACTGCTGTCAAACATTGAGGATCACCATTGAGACATATTTTCCATGTCGAAACGTACAAGCCTTCGGAAGTATGACTCGTTAAGGTAGTACTAGCGGCTCGACTAGTCAACAGAAACTCTATAAATTATCGAATCCGAAAAAAAGCAAAATACAATGTATTTGGGTATAATAATAAACATTATGCAGAAAATAATTATTTGAAAAGTGCATATGATGACTGTTTGTATTATAGTTTGGTAAGTGAAGTAAAATCGCAATCAGATTTGACTCGAGTTGTCACAGGCTGCCATTTCATAATTCTGGCAACATCCGTGGCAACGCTGTATTCAGGTGCCTTCGATACATGTCAAGCACGTGTTTGTTTACCTTATGTGTAATCGTGTGTTGTAGTGTATGTGTAATATGCATATTGTAACAAGAGAGATTGCAGACGCGGCTGGCGAACGCAAAAATGAGTCCATTGAACCGATGATATCTGCTCGAAATCCATATTCCGTAATCCATATTTTTCCATATTCCATATGGAAATCCGAAATCCATATTCCGTAAAATCCGAAAATCCGAAATCCATATTCCGTAAAAATCGAAATCCATATTCCGTAATCCGTAATCCATATTTTTTATGGAACATACGTGACTGTGACAGTTCTCTTGTTATTCGTCGCTTTCGCATAGCACTGATTCAACCGGGACCTATTATTATTTCCGTTCCAAAGTTCGATCCGCATGGATTCCCTATACGGTGCGGGTTAAATGCATTGATTTCCCGTATTAATTACTATTGTATTTAGCCGGTAAGGCCTGCAGAGTTTTTGCGGACGTCATTTTTCATGTCTCTGCTACATCATACGAAAAATCATTTTTTTTTTTAATGAGGAGGTTCGTGCACGTATACTGCCTTATAAGATCGAGATATGACGATTCTGTTTTGAATTTTACCCGCACATAAATCCATGCACGACCACGTTTATATGTGCATTTATCAATGGACACGAATAAACTGCATACTTGCTTCAATACACTTCGGAAAAATAGTATCGATACCAGTAACGAGGAGAAACCAAGTCCAGCGTTATATTTGCCAAGCTCTCAGTAAGTTTCGCTCTGCCTTGCTTTGGAAGAACAGGTTATGTGTGTGGGTGGGTTTGCGTGCGTGCGTGCGTGCGTGTGTGTGTGTGTGTGTGTGTGTGTGTGTGTGTGTGTGTGTGTGTGTGTGTGTGTGTGTGTGTGTGTGTGTGTGTGTGCGCGTGTGTGCGTGTGTGCGTGTGTGCGTGTGTGTTCGTGTGTGTGTGTGTGTGTGTGTGTGTGTGTGTGTGTGTGTGTGTGTGTGTGTGTGTGTGTGTGTGTGTGTGTGTGTGTGTGTGTGTGTGTGTGTGTGTGTGTGTGTGAGCATGGGATACTTCCTAAGTACGAGTATATATATAAAGCAGCGTGAACTATTGCTTCAGGTGCGACGGTTCCATTATTAATTTCCTCTCGGTGCTGGTTACCACCGAGGCAGGAAAGGAGAGAAGTAGCTCGTGAGGCGGAAGGGATAGAAAGGCTCAACCAACCATTCAACTAGTACACGGTCTACATCATATCTTCCCTTAAGGGGAATGGAAATAAATTTTCAATTAAGCTCATTCGACGTCACCGTCATTCTGACCTCGCAGCATATATATGGATCTGCATACACATAGGGACAAGTCCCCAACGGATATACATCACACATTAGTAAAACACTATATAGTCCCTTCGCATATTGCCCCTTGTTGCTTTACAAGAGTACTTTTTGCGACAGAGAGCCTTTTTTGTCGGAATTCGAAATATCGATTTCTGCATGTTCCCGAGACGTAGAAGTTTTAATGTACATGTATTTTCTGTCAAGTTTTTTTTTTTAACAATCTAGGTGGGTTGCCATTGGGATGAACACGTGCGCGCTTACACAAAAATGCTGACGTTCATAATTTTTTTAATTTCAGGCTTTGTTTTATTACTACCTTTGGCTGTTACATGGTATTTTTTGTTAATTCTTAAAAATGGCACGGTCATCTAAACGGGCTGTGGCAAACGTTGTCAGGCGGCCAGTGGCGTCGGCGGGATTGACCTAAAAAACATCCAGCGAGATATTTTTTCTTTCATTAACACTCCACGCAGAATATGAACCAAGAAGAAGTGAGAAATGTTGAAAATCGATTAAATTGAACGCTTTGAAACAAAAGGATTGAATTTTCCGAAAAAAAATTACTACATTTGCAATAACAAAATGCTTCTTAAAATGTTTTTTAAACATTGAGGGTCACGTTTTAGAAAATAAAATTAAAAAGATTTATACTAAATTTCATCCACATAGGTTGGCTAGTTTTTTAGCTATACGTCACGCCAGTTTTGAAAATTCAGTTTAGAAGACCGTGCCATACCTCCTCTATTTTTAAAGAATAATATTAAAAACCACGTACCAGCTAAAAGTACTAACAGACTCAGTCTCAAAAACTGTAAAGAAATCTCTCCTTTAAAAAAGAATCATGAAAATCAGCCAATTTTTTCCCGGCCTGAAGGTATCTCCAACCTTAACGAAAATGATGGAGCTTTTCTCACATTTCACTATAAAGTCAAGTCTGCAACACGATCAGCTTGTCGAGCACGTAGTTTTTCATATTACAGTCCTTGATTCGTTTCCCAATCATTCCACAATGCCATCACCGAGTCCACTTTACGTGATAAGAGGGATCGGGTGGAAAGAGTTTCCAGTCCGAAGTTCAGCAATCTTGCAGTTTCATATGCATTCTTGCTCACGGGAATAATTCCTTTGGGACATCAGATACGGAAAGTGTTTATCCTCGGAGCCTATTGGGTCGAGCACTTCTCGAACTTTTACGTAACCGTACAGCCATAAAGTGCGTGCGCATTTGTGGTATGTCGGTAGAATGGTAGCCTAGCAAAAAGCACATCAATCTTCGGGCTTGTGGCCCACACAAAGAAGCGGGCGCACCGTACGTCCCGATTCAATGCCCAGCGGGATTCGCCCGAAGGGTTTTTCGGCGAGATTCTGGGCAATTTCGGGAATAAAAGTTGCCTCCGGAGCATGAGACGGATGCACGAAAAATGTATGTAGAAGTTTGGTAGAGCATAGCATATAAGGAAGCTCGGTGGAGTCGTTTTTTGTGGTGTGATAATGGAGTAATGAAAAAAAAAAACGTAATACTGTAAGTAAGTGCTGAGACATGTGGATCATGTCGTGTAAATAATTATATATAATGATATAGAATAATGATATAGATACCGTATTGAAATATTGAGCCCCCGGCTGCATCTTCTAAATACGGTACCAGCGGCTAATAAGGCCTAGCTAAGGGATATTTAAAGTAATGAAAAATATCTAATTTAATCGACGTATTTTCATTACAATCATTATTCACGTCCAGTTTCTATAAAATATAAACGAAAAATGGTAACTTGAACCATAATCAAAAACAAAATTAAACATTTTTAAAAACGTGATAGTAGACCTTATTTTTCTATGGTAGGATAATAAGGTCTACGGCTTTAAGGGGCTATACCAGAGTGAACGCTGAAAATTTCGGTGATTTTCGGGAATTTTTTGGAAGAAAAGTACTCAATTAAATGTTTCGAAAAATTAGGAATATATTTGGCTATATTTGACCTATATTACATAATTTTTTCATAGAAAAATATTGAGATCCAAGCAACTTATGCGCTGCCTTCGGAGGCTCAAAAAAAGTTCCTCTACTGCTGACATGATTCCGGCCGATCGAGTAGCTGAAACCGAAAAAGGAAAAAATGTCGTTAAACTAGAAGGTATTTCCTGTACAATGACGTAGGATTTTCGAAAAATATCAAAATCTAACAAAATGGCGTAGTTATGAAAAAAAGTCTGTTTTCTTGCCTATAAAATGGTCGTTTTTTTCAATGCCAAATCGTCAATTTTCATTCAATCAAAAATATCCTACGTCATTGTAGAGTAAATATATTCAAGAGTACTTAGTTCAAATTTCAAGTCAATCGGATAATTGCTCTTTGAGTTACAATGTCAACAAATTTTAAAAATCTCATTTCGAGAAAAACGCGTTTAAAGATTTAACTATCGATTTTTGCAAGATACAATGATATTGATATAAATGACATAAATGATAATGATATTCTTGAAAGGATAAACTGTCGAAAAAGGCAAAAAAATCGATTTTTTTAAAGTGTCACACTGGTAAGGCCCCTTAACATACTCAAATAATCAAACAATACGTGATATATTTAGTATTTGAGATCAATAATCCTCTGCAGCTTTGAATGAACTCAAAGTTCCTCTTTACACAGCTCGGACAGCTGGCACCACGTCGTTTTCTGACCACAACACTCGTTTTGGAGGCATCAGGATCGAGGCAGTAAAAATAACGATCATTTTATTACCAATAAATATGCCTACTACATATTTACATTCGTAACATCTTAAAACTAATGTAAAATACATTATAAAACAAACAAACTTTGCTACAAGAAGTAGGAGGATAATACGGCCTATAGTTACATGTAGTAAGTTTTAATAACCGTCGACCACGTATGTAAGACAAACAAGATACAACATATTTGGACGACGATGCGTTAGTAAAATATTTATGATCATCGAAGCTTGAATTAACGGGAGGGTATGGGTTTCAGCGTGAAAAAAAACACTTTTTTGCGATTTTTTTTTCATCTATGTGGATAGAGTAAATTTATTGAAACCTTTTGTACATTGTTAAGTGTCATTTCAAGAACATTCCGTAAAATTTGTACGCGAAAATATCGACAAACAAGCCGGTGACAAAGTTTTTCCATGAACGCCTTCGGAAAAACACGATTTGCGGTGTTCACTGTATCTCAGCTAGAAATTATCTGAAATCAAGTACCATTAAAATTTAGTCAAAGAGAAATCAAACCCTCCCCCCAACGGTCATTGATAATCTTTTTTTTCATTTCTAAATTTTTTGTGGGCATGTAAAGTGAAAGTGCTATTTTTCACGAAAAATTCCACCATTTTGGGGATGGGAAACCCCCTCAATGTAAAAAAATCTCGAACTAACCGTTGGGGGGAGGTATTTTATATGTAGAAAGTGTGTACCAAGTTTGAAATAAATCGGTCATGTAGTTTTCAAATGGCAATGAACACGGACTTTGAAAAAGTGATTTCGAGAAAAACGCGGCACCGGCTTGTTTGTGGATATTTTCGCGTACAAATTTCACGGAATGTTCGTGCAATGACACTTAACAATGTACAAAAGGTTTCAATAAATTTACACTTTCCATATAGATGAAAAAAATTCGCAAAAAATTGTATTTTTTCACCCTGAAACCCCTACCCGCCCCTTAATAAAGATAAAGACTGTACAATGATCTATTTTCGATAGATAATTGTAATATTACAAAAAATACTTACGATTTATTCGGACCGATTTTTATTATTGGTGCTGCGCGGCCGCGTCTTATGATGAACGATGCAACACTGACAGCGGGGAGCGGGGTATCGCGCCTCCGCAAACTTCTAGCGACATATTCGTGCAATAGGCGTCTGTGAGTGTGGCCTTGAGCGTGAGCGGTTATTTTAGACACGATTTTCGTTTCTCAGGCCTTATCAGGTACCTTGTATCAGAAAAGTAACAGGCTTTCCGGCCTGGATCCGATTCGCCATTGACGGATTGCAAAACTCGATCTGATCTGCCTCTTCCGTGTCGGAAACGGAACGAGAATGGACCGGGAAATTAGAAGGAAAGTGGTCGGGAAATGACCGAGAAAAGGGCTCGGAAACTGACCGAAAATTGACGAGGAAAGTAATTGTTTACTGACGGGGTTTATGGTTTAAGTGAAACTGCGAGCTAAACTCATTACTTCACAACTATCAACAATTCATTAGCAAAAGATGCATAGTGAGTGGTACTTCTATCCGAAGTACCGTCACGCATCACAGTCTTGCATTGCAACTGATAAATGCATCAAATTAAACCTACCAAATTGAAAATATTATTGATGGGGTGAAACTCGAAGCAGCTATACATGGTTTTTCAAGTTGAGGTCCATTTTCCGGCGGAGATGGGCAAAAAGTAATTAAATTAACATCAAACAATTACAATTACTAGCGTGATTAATAATTGGATTACTTTGTAACAGATTACTGACGTAACTATAGTTACCACAAATACGAAGTGTAATTAATTACTGTGAAATTTAATTGAAAGCTAATCTGATACAAATCAATCGATTACATATTAATTAAAATAATGTAATTGTGCGTGTTACAAAAATCCGAGTTACAGTTATTGCAATTGACGACTGCGAGTGGACATTACATGTGGTAATTCGTGTAATTGCACGTAACAGTAGTGTGCGCTGTTTGCGTGTCTGCCAGGCACAAAAGTTGTGTGTTTCTAAAGTTGACAGTCGCGTACACACCACACTTGATCCAACTTTAGAGGTTAAGATGATATTTTATCCTACATTATATTAAATACTAACAACGTAAGTAGATTACAAAGTATTTGAATACATTCTAATCAGATTACTTTGTAATTAAATACATTATAACAGATTACGTAATATGTACTGAGTAATTAGTTACAATGTAATGAAAAGCAATTCAATGATATTATTCTGTAATTGAGTCACTTTGTAACCAGATTAATAATCAAATCACAATGTAATTTAGTTATGCCCATCACTGCTTTTCGGAAAGGTCAATTGTCTGGGAATACATTGACATTTCCAAACACACGGCAAGCTGTAAAAAAAGGTTTGTGGTATTCCTGGTCCATTCCATGAAGTGACCTTGTCAAGTAAACCGAAGGAGGAAAGTCTGGCCAGGACGAAACAAAGTTGGGGATGCTCGGTCATATTTCTGAACAGGTCGTTCCAATGACTAGAATTTTCAAGGCGTTACCTCCACTTGTAGCGCAAAAAAGGCCTTTTTCATGATTTTTTTTAAAGAAAACTACAAAACTTTTTTAATCGATCAATATACCATGTTAATGAACACATCTTGAAGAACTTTCAGTATTTTTTTATTGACAAATATTACATTGTTTAGTGGCAAATGGCCGTCAATGAAATAATGTTTTTATATACACGGTTTGCGGTGACCAACATTGCGGCGAAGCGGATCATCTGAAGAAAAAAAATGCGGATGGATTTAGTCAAATATAAGTATAAACTAGTCTGTAATCGAAGGATTTTAAAAAATATTCATTTTTCACAAAATGGCGGACAGTCAAAGTTAATGGTCCGATTTTAACGGAAAAACGGCCGTTTTTTGCTATAAGAGGGCCATTTTTTTTTGAAAAAAAATCGAACGATTAAAGACTACATTTTTATGTATTAAATAAGCCTGCAAAATTTCAAGAAGATCGGTTCATTAATGTTCGAGTAATCTTGGTCACCGACTTCAGAAATGCCATTTTGAGAAAAACGCGTTTAAAGTTTCAATTTCCGGTGGTTTGCACAACGGATTCTTCTCTTTCAATGCTCATATCTCAGTCAATTTTGTTCGGATCGACTTGAAATTTTCAGGACATATTCTCAGATACTTATACTTCAAAAAATGCAATAAAAAAAATCGATTTTTTCAAAATCGCAAGTGGGGGTGACCCCTTAAACGTTCTCACATTCTCGAAGCCACCTGAGATGTGATGGATCTTCCACTTCAGCTTTTTGGAGCTGTTTTCGTTCACGGAGGATCGAGCACTTCACAGATAAATATAAAAGAGTATCGGCTAGTTTCTGGGATGGAGATATGTCCAATAGAATTCCAATTTCAAGCTTTCCATGAGTTCTTGTACGCCTTATTCGATGAAATAATATGCCATGGCCGTTTTATCACTTACGAATTGAACTTTGCACGCGTCTATCGCTAAAAATTAAAATATGGATCCTTTGACATTCCACATTCGGCCCAATGCCCAAGCCTCCGTGAGACCTGGCGAATGCTGGCGAAGAATAAAAACGATCTGTACTTCTTTGAAACTTATGCACCGAACTCGATAAAAAGTTGTTAGTGATCTTTCTGTGAGGGCGAATATTGGAATCGTTCCTCACGGTGTTGAAAGCCCCGCAGGTATGTCGGCTTTGTAAATACCCGACTCGCAAATACCGGTTGATAGACCCCGGGCACATTGAGCAGCGGAAAATAGAACCGAACGGGAAGCGGGAGAGGCTTTTTTGAAAGCCTTGACGTGTTGATTTGGTTCCCCGGAACGCGCTGTCGCTGCAAGAGACTAGATAGCGCTTGAACAAGTTCGAAAAATGGTAGACGAGAGAGAATACTGAAAACGATCAAGCCTTTCGCCATTCGGAATTAGCCGCTTCGACAGGCTCCCTCTATCAGCGACTTTTTCTCTTTCCGTCTCACATCCGCTTCGCTACCATGGGGGCCGTTCAATTTTCACGATGGAAGCCGGTCGTTAGATGCGCATGATCGGGCCGAATCGGTGACCAAAAAATTAAACGAATCCTCATATACGGGGATCGCAAAAAAATATAGATCCCTTAATCGGCGAGTGAAATTAAGGCCTTAATTAGAAGGTCCAAAAAAGCGTCTTTTTTTCGGGAATTTGTTTAGAAGGTAAAAAAACAAGTGGGCCCGGTAAATGTTGAGGTATCTTTTCATGTATATTTGAAATGTATAAAAAAATGTCAACATGAAACAATAAATGATTCCGGATTTATGAGCCTATTCCATGTGAGTGTTGCCTCTGCAGTCCCCAATCGGCGGGAAAGATGCAGCTCGTAATTATCGACTGAACGAAATAAACAAAGAAAATTTTCAATTGTCATATATTTTTGTTCTGGGTAAATTAAGGGGTTAACCCCCACTTGCGATTTTGAAAAAATCGATTTTTTTTTATTGAATTTTTTTGAAGTATAAGTATCTGAGAATATGTCCTGAAAATTTCAAGTCGATCCGAACAAAATTGACTGAGATATGAACGTTGAAGAGAAGAATCCGTTCTTCGTGTAAACTGAAATTGAAACTTTAAACGCGTTTTTCTCAAAATGGCATTTCTGAAGTCGGTGACCAAGATTACTCGAACACTAATGAACCGATCTTCTTGAAATTTTGCAGGCTTATTTAATACATAAAAATGTAGTCTTTAATCGTTCGATTAATTTTTTTGAAAAAAAAAATGGCCGTTTTATAGCCAAAAAACGGCCGTTTTTTTTCGTTAAAATCGAACCATTAACTTTGGCTATCCGCCATTTTGTGAAAAATGAATATTTTTTAAAATCCTTCGATTAAAGACTAGTTTATACTTATATTTGACTAAATCCATCTGCATTTTTTTTCAGATGATCCACTTCGCCGCAATGTCGGTCACCGCAAACCGTGTATATGAAAACATTATTTCATTAACGGCCATTTGCCACTAAACAATGTAATATTTTTCAATAAAAAAATTACTGAAAGTTCTTCAAGATGTGTTCTTTAAGATGGTATATTGATCGATTAAAAAAAGTAGTTTTCTTTACAAAAATTCATGAAAAAGGCCTTTTTTTAGCTACAAGTGGGGGTAAGGCCTTAAGAAAAAGCTAAAAAAATCGTGAAGATATGACTTGTCTCAGGTTTGAAAAAAAAATGTGTTAAAAAACACTTTAACGTGCTATAAAAGTGATTTTTACACTTTTTCAACGACTTTTTTTAGTTCACTTTGAAGAGATTTTTATAATGAAGAAAATAAACTTTAGTTTGATTCGATAGGTCGTTTAGTTTCTTTGCTACCACGCCCGCCAATTTGGAAAAATCGTGAAAATGAAAACGAGAGAAAACGCGCTTCAAAGTTTTCAATAGGAGGAAATATCAACATCAAATATCAATCGCTTCTCTGCTTTGGCCTTGTATCTTCGAAAATATTTATAATTGGCCTCTGTAACTTTGTAAATATATTCTTGGATAGTTTATCTATCGATTTAAGCAATAATAAAAAACGATTTTTTGGACCTTCTAATTCAGGCTCCCGCCTTAAGGGGCTCAAAATAGTACAAAATATATTTTGTTTTATTTTTCCATATTCTTTTTTACATCTTTGGAGCCATGTAGACCAACTTATTAAATTCAGAGGGAAGAGTGCTCAAAAATGGATGGGTACTGACAAGAAACATCACCTTGATGTCCGCCTTCAATTTGATTAAAATGCATGTATATGGTAGAGCATAAAAAACTATTCGGTACGTATTTTTTATCGGCGGAAAAACGATTTGACGTGGTGCAATCATCCCTTAAAGCGAAGCATGTCACGGATTGAATTTTGCGGTACCACCCGCAAGCAGTCCACTAATTTCAGAAAAACAGAACCAAAATTTCAATGGAAAAAAAATTAAGGGATGAACCACCCCTTGATTTTCTTTCTCTCACTCCATATGTAAAAAGGGTGCACTTAATCGAACATAACGGGCAACACTTGGGGGATGGGGGGGGGGACTAAAGTTTATGTATTTTTCCATTTTTGCCGGATAGCAAACTCAAGGGAGTAAGCCATATTCCATTATCGACGATTTTAAATGTGAATTGAGGGTTAGCAGGGAAATTAATAGTGAATTCATATTCACGGGATAAAAATACTTTGATAGGGACTTAAAAAAACAATATTTTAAATCCAAACTTGTTGGCATTCCGGCTAAAAATAAGTGTCTTTACTTAAGGGGTTAGCCTTTTTTTCGGCCACTCTAGAGCCCGAAAAAAGGCTTTTTGGGGATATTTTTTTCCGAAAAACTACAAAATAAATCGAGATTACAAAAAGGGTACAAAAAGCCTATTTTTCGGCCTCTAGAGTGCTCTAAGCCCTTAAATGCTGCTCATTTCTGTTTCGCTTCGATTTAAAAAAAGAATAATGCCCTTTGATTCATCAAACTCCAATTATTTTTCGATTTTTGGCACACTTTCAAAGATGGACGACTACGACTGTTTGCAATTTGGGAATTTTGACGATCTTTGAAAAGTGGACAAATGAGTCAGATAATTTTTTCGACTTTTAAACGACTTCAAGTGTCTAGTCGATGGGAAACGTTTCCACCATTTACTATTGTCACGGAATTTTTGCCTAAAGCTCAAAATAATGCCGGCTAAACGCGGAAATAATCTTTTTCCATACTTTCAACAATTTTGAAAATAAAAATTAAGGCTTCCTGGGGGCAATGAATGGTGCATTCGTATTCAGGAAGATGAAAATAAGTACATCGAGGTCGGGCTTATAAAAACAGGTACTAAAAATCCAATTTTCTTTCGCACCTTGGCCAAAAATAAGTACCTATCTCCACTCAATCGTCGCTTATTTTCTCTCCAAACATCGACTTAGAGTATGTAGAAATATTTTTAATTCGCATACAAGATTAAAATACAGAAAAAAAAGATTCACTAAAATCGATGAATAGCTTGCGGGTGAAACCGCAAAATCAGCCCTCGACATGCTTCACTCTAAGGGGTGGTTCCACCCCTCAAAACTGTCTTTCCACGGATAAAGAAAAATTGGTATCTAATAGTTTTTAATGCTATGTCATATATATTATGAATTTCAATAAAATGGAAACTTATGTTCCTTGCGAGTCATGAAAGGTGGCATCGTGTAATGGGAAATGCATCTCTTGTTGCTTTCACAGTAAAGACTTCACCTTTCAGTACGATTATCTGATAAAGGCACTTCGAGAATTTCTCAATATCGTGCATTTTTAGAATTTCCCGACTGTACACGCTGTTCAAACGAGTAGCTTTGGTCACTGACAGTGCAACGTTCCGAACAATCCAACGCATGGAGAACCAAACTTGTAAAGAGAAAAGGGTAGAAAAAACATGGGACGGGTAA